>CM053415.1:27786691-27815009 GCA_028644305.1 Xerus rutilus
CCCCCCCCCCCCCCCCCCCCCCCCCCCCCCCCCCCCCCCCCCCCCCCCCCCCCCCCCCCCGCCACTTGCATTTAAAAGAAAACGATGTTAACAAAACAATGTCAGCTTCCTTGCCATTTTGTTAAAGAGAAACATTAGCAAGTGCTAGAGGTCTGTGGAGGACGCCTGCATACCAAATCAGACTTTGGCCTTGAGACAGGAAGGGTAGAAGATCTGTAAAGTATCTGTCTCCTCCTCCAGGAGGACCAGTATAGTCAAGACCTCTTTGGGAACTGTCTTTGGACTCCTAGTTACTTGCGTCCCTGGCTTTGGAAGCCTCCTTTCTGCCCATGATTTCCTCTCAATTTTCTAAACAAATTTCTCTACCCACGGGTCAGGCAATCGCCTAGATAACTTTTTTTGCCAGTCAGCTGTGGAGAGGGAAAGTCACTTGTCCCTCGGGGTGACTGAGGACCAAGTATAGAAGCTTCCCCTCTCCCTGGGCCACTCCTAATTGCCCGAGGTTGTCCCCAGGGCACTGGCGCAGCATCCTGGAGTTGATTTCCGGACTGTACTTGTGCCAGGAGCCCAGGTGCTGAGTCCTTGGCGGGACTCTGCTGTGTCACCTCGGTTCAGACCTAACTGCCGGCTGCTCGCTGTGACCCTCCACAAAACAGAAGAAACCTACCTCCCCACAACTCACTCCCCATGCCCCAGTCGTCCCAGAGAAGACAGGGGTGGGAATCACGCTGGAAGGTGGGCTAACTCCGAGCGCCCAGCACCACCCAGGCCGAGCTGTTTGACGCCGGGGCGGGGCCAGGTGCGGGCGGGGCCGGGGGCGGGGCCGGGCCGGGGAGGGGCCAGGTGCGGGGCTTTCCCGAAGCGCTCACCTCTGCTTGGCTTTGCGGTGGGAGCCGCGTCCTTTCTGAAGAGACACCAGGGTTCAGAAAGAGTACAGGTCCCTCCGGGGTCCCCGAAAACCAGAATTGGAGCTCCCATGCCTAGCTTTGTATGGGATCCTTAAACCCCAGTCCTCCTGAGTCCCAGATCCTCTTTCTACCCCAGGCGACACCGGAGAGGGGACACAAAGCCTAGCAGTCCACAGTGCCCCCCCCATGAGAACCAGGAGTCCCTCCCTCACTTCCATCTGCGTCCCCCCGCCCCCAAGACATTTTTAAACACATTCCCCTGCAGTCGGGATTAAGGACAGGGTGCTTCTCGCTTGGAGGAGCCACGGGGAGAGGATGGCCAAAGAGGTGCAGCCATCTGCAGCCCTCTGGCCACCGGGCCCACCCGCTAGCGCGTCGCGTCTGAGGTCCCGCGTCCCTCCCTGCGCACTCGTGCTCCTCTACAGGGTCCAGGGCGCGGAGACGCAGAGGGCTGGCCGGGCATGCGCCCGTTCCCGCGCCTGGTGGCCTCCCAGCCTCTGCCAGGCTGTTCCCTCTGCCTCCCCTTGGCCCGACCGCTCGGGGCTCAGCAGACAAGCCCCGGTCCCCTGCTCCCGGTTCTGACGTGGAGTCTTCAGCAGCCCAGGAGGTTCCCTCGCCTACTTTCCGCACGTTCCCTTCCCCTTCTCCCAGTCTCGCTGTGTGACCGTGGGCAAGTAGCTGCCAGCCTTGGAACTTCGCTTCCTCGCCCAATTTTAGAGGCTGCAGAGGGACACCTTAGTCACCTACCGCCGTTCCGGGCTCCTGTGTGCTGCTGGTGGCCTCTGTCTCCCGCCAGCTCTGGGGCTGCGGGGAGACTGGCGCGGGCACCGCTGGGCACCACACCTCCCTCACTGCAGGGACCTTTTCCCCTTTCACTTTCCTTTTGCACCTCGGGGCTGGGGCCAAACAGGCCCCCTCTCCCTCCCCTGCTGCGCCCACGTGCTTTCTGAGAAGCATCCTCAGGACACTCCAACTCGCACTGCAGAGGCCCCTCCTGGCCTCCAGCCAGCTCCTTGAAATGACCAGCCTCTGCTTGGGGAACCCAGAGGGTCTCAGGTGGGGAGCCAACAGCCATAAAGTGCAGTGATCCGCAAGCCCTGGTCTACAGGAAGCCCATCCCCACCCCTGGGTGACTGTTTCTCTCCAGTTCAGCCCAACCATGAAAGTGGCAAATCACTGCTTCTGGCCTGCAGACACAGGACCCACTTGAGGAAGGGCTCACACCTCAGTGCCCCACGCCCTTGGGAGGAAGAAACCGCCCCCCAGGGACCTTCCCTGGATGGAAACCCAGCTCTGGCAACCCTGTGTCCCATCACCTCTGCCCCTCCTCCTGCAGAGGGCTTGTACTCCTGCTCAGCCAGAGCATGAGACCTGGGGGGAGATCACTTCCGCTTTCCTGGCTTGGGTTTCCTCATCTGGAATTGAGGGAGTGGGTCAATGTGACCTTCAGCTGCATCTGACAGAGCTGGGAAACTCGTCTGGGTTCAGAGCAAGCCACATGTTTCAGGGGAGCCTGAGGAAAGGGGGTCCCACCTGCTCAATCCACAATAGCAAGGCCAATACCGTCACTCCTGTCTTAGGATATGGGGTTGCGGGCTGGGATTGTGGCGCAGTGGTAGAGCGCTTGCCTCACACGCGAGAGGCACTGGGTTCGATCCTCAGCACCACATACAAAATACATAAATAAATAAAATAAAGGTTTAAAAAATTAGAAAAAAAAAGATATGGGGTTGCTACGAGGTACAGGCGGCACTGTGTTAGATCCTTCAATCCCCTCCCCATTACTCCATCATCTAGGCTGTTCCCTTACCCCATCTTAAAGATGAGGAAAACCGAGACTCGGGTTAGCACCTCATTCAAGTTCACACCACACCCAGCCAACAGCACAGCTAGCTGTCCTGCCTGCTCTGCTGCCCTCAGAGCTGGTGCCAGATGTCTGTGCTATTTCTTTTCTCATCATTTGTCCCCCACTTCTCGAATTCCACCATTTGGAAACTGGGGAGAGGGCAGCAGCTGTCCAGGTGCCTGGTGCTCTACAGCTATGCCACTGCCACTGTTGTGGTGACTAGCTGACTCCACTGGTTTTCCTGCTTCCACGGGAATGGGGTGGAGTTAGCAGAGGGCTCCTCCTACAGACGCAGCCCTCCGTATTTACCTAAAAACAGACCTGGCCATGAGAGGACCTTGTGGTTGGCCTTGGCCAGCCAGGTTAGCAGTGCTGAGAGCTAAGGACACACCCTCTGAAAGCATGCACTAACAGAGACCTTTCACATGCCAGGTAGCTGCTGATCCTAATGTCCCTCAAGTGGAAGGAAGTAGTCACTGGCTTCATATCTGCCAACAGGCTGCTCCAGTGGCTCGGAGCCCTCTTCTCACCCCTGGTCCACTATTCAGAGCAGCATCTCCACTTATCTGGGATGCAAGACCCAGCCAGGACTTCATTCTAAATAAAGATCCATTCTCGGCCCAACTCCTCCACCCCTCTCCCTTTTACCTTGGGGCTCTGGCAGGTGGGACCCTATGGGGTGCGGAGCCAGGCAACGCATGGTGTGAGAAGCAGAGCCAGGCTAGCGCCCGCCTGGAAGCCAACAAAAGGTCTTGGTGGCCTCAGTCTTCCCAGTGATGTCCTCGGATGGCCAGATCAGAAGCACACAGGCTCATCACTAGCCCGTCGCCCACACCAGTGGGAGCCAGGAGGCTTGAGCCCGCCAACCCGACCCAAGCCAGCATGCAAAGGCAGCAAGGGACCATCACAAAACTCTTCCCCAGCAAGGTCACCCCAAGCTGCCAGGTTTCCTGCCTCTAGATACCCTCTAATTTGCCCACGCTCCCTTACTCCCTCCCCATGCCTCTGGGGTTAATTTCAGTTCCTTCTGTGGACCAAATTGGGTGACCACAGAAGACTGAGTTGTCGGTTGTCTGTTGGGACCTTGAATGCTCTGATGTTCTGAATTGCCTATCACAGTGGACACATACTGGTCCCAGATCTGCCATCTTCTGAGGGTGGGGCCGGCATCTGAGGCTCACAAACACTTCAGGACAAGCTGAGAGCCTCTGTCCAGGATAAACAGACTTCCAGAAACTGCTCCCTTCTGCTCCACCCCCACTGCCACCCCAGGTTGCCCCGGATTTCCCTAGAGATCACTAGTGGTCAACCCATCTTTTTTGTAAATCTAGATGTTGGAAGAAAACATTAATTATACACAAAAGGGTGTTAACCCAAATATGGCTGGCTTATAGCCAACTGGCTTGGGCCGACACACAGATGTGGTGCTAAATAATGTTGGCTCTTCAAGCTTCTTCCCCTCCTCCTGATGGCATCAAGGCGAAAACCTCAGTTTGGGGCTAATCTGTCCTTAGCACCTCTTCTAATGCAGGTTCTCCCCTTTGCACAGAGAGCAGCCCTCCAGCCTCAGAGCTAGAATCTAATAGCACTGATCAGCCTTCTGTTTAATAGTTATCTGCTATTTTGGGCACTTTTCTTTTATAGTGGGACATCAAGTTTCCTTTGGAAATGAGAGAGAAATATGCTAAGTCCAGTGGCACACGCCTGTAAGCCAGCAGTTTAGGAGGCTGAGGCAGGAGGATTGCAAGTTCGAGGTCAGCCTCAGCAACTTAGCAAGGCCCCATCTCAATATAAAATATTAAAAAGGGCTGAGGTTGTAGTGCACCCCTGGGTTCAATTCCCAATACTAGAGAGAGAGAGAGGAAGGAAATGAGTGAAAAAATGTGAGTGGTTTGAAAAAGCACCGTCACGTAAATATAGTAGTGTAGGTGGCACACAGGAAAAGCACTTGTTGTCAGAGCAGTACTGAAATGGATGGAGGCTGGGGAACGGTGACTTATGGGCTGAAAGAGCATTGCTCCTAGCAGGTGTGTGACCTGAACTCCTCGCTTCCCTTCTGTGAGCTTCGGTTTTCCTGCATGTGACATGAGGATCATACCTGCCTTGGTGTGAGGGTCACTTTGAAGCAGTCACTGCTTTCAAAAGTCCCAGAGGAATGGGGAGTAGAGAGACAACGGAGGGACGCTGACAGTCAATTTGAAACAGCCTTTGTTTGGCTAAAATAACAGCTCATGCCTGTAACCCCAGGGACTCGGGAGGCTGAGGCAGCCAGGTGGCAAGTTCAAAGGTCGGAGGATCGCAAATTCAAAGGCAGCCTCGGCAATTTGGCGAGGCCCTAGGTAACTTAGTAAGACCCCATTTAAAAAAAAAAAAAAAAACAAAAAACAAGGGCTGGGGTCGTGGCTCAGGGGTAGAGCACTTGCCTAGCACCTGTGAGGCACTGGGTTGGATCCTCAGCACCACAAAAAATAAATAAATAAAATACAGATATTGTGTCCATCTACAACTAAAAAAATTGTTTTTAGAAGGGGCTGGGGATGCGGCTCAGTGGTTAAACATCCTTGGTACAAGACAAAACAAACAAAAACAGATACAGTGAATGCTAGAAATTCTAAGAAGTCTCATTGGTCTCGTTCTCCATGAGAAGGTACCAAGGCAGAGGCCCCCCTGACTGCTCTGCTGTTCCTGCTCTTAGAGGCAGCAGCCTCAGATCCCGCCCCACCACATCCCAGCCTCAGTCAAAGCAGCTTCGTGTGGGCAGAACTTGGAGTGAGAGCCAGCCAGACTCAGGGACATGCCTGCTGGCCACTGCATCATCTCTCACCTGGATGACAGCACCCTCTGCCACCTGGTGTCCCTACCTCCTCCCTGACCCCTCCAGAACCACAATGACCAAGATCCAGATACGAGGGTGCTGGTGTTAGTGTAGAAGGGTTCCCTGCAGGACAGTGATGGCATGCCATCAGCCATTGGCACCCGAGGGACCAGTCAGAGGGGCCGGCACTGCTGTGGTCCCCAGCCAGGAGCTGATGGGCTCTGAATCTCAGCAGAGGTAAGTGTGGATGGAGAGGTGATGAGATGGGGGCCAGGTGGCTCAGGGACCCAGTGACGGCCTCCAGGGCTGAGAGGATGGGCCAGGAGCATGGCATGACCCTTGGCATTCTCTGCACTCCTGCTAATCTTCCCTTTTAACACCGCCCCGCAGAGGTGACACAGGGGGTCTTTAGGAAAAGCCCGCAGTGGGAATACCTCGAGCCCAGGTCTGCTGGAGTCAGTCCTTTCCCAGGGGAGGGGTCTTGTCAGCTCCGTGGGATCTGGCCTTGGTCTGGGGCTCCAACCAAGCCAGGAGTTAGCAAGACAGAGACCACCAGAGGGCTGCAGAAACACAGCCAAGTCGCCCTGCTGGGGTCCCCTACCAAGTCCCAGGAAGAGATGGGGAGGCTGGATCCTCCAAGTAAAGAACAGAGTTCCAGAAAGCTTGCCAGTCCTCTGTGGTCCCCTCAGACAGACCCTGCTGTGCCCTGTCTTCGTACCACTGGCCACACAGCCTCCCTTCCAGGCCTACTGTGGGTCCAGATGCCAGCTCTTCAAGTCCAGATTCCTCCTCTTTATCACTCTTCCAGCTAATGACAATCTGATATCTTTTTTTTTCTTTTTAGTTGTATATGGACACAATACCTTTATTTTGTTTTGTTTTTATGTGGTGCTGAGGACAGAACCCAGTGCCTCACACATGTGAGGCAAACACTCTGCCACTGAGCCACAGTCCCAGCCCTAATCTGCTTTATTTCCGTCTTCCTTCTCCTCCCCATCCTCCTCCTCTCCTTCATCTTCTTTTGTGTTACTGGGGATTGAACCCAAAGGTGCTTTGCCACTGAGCTACACCCCCCAGCCTTTTTAATTTTATTTTTATTTTGTTGACAGGGTCTCACTAAATTGCTGAGGCTGGCCTTGAACTTGCGATCCTCTGACCTCAGCCTCCTGAGTCACTGGGATGACAGGCGTGCACCTCCATGCCCTGCTTTGTTTATTTTCACAAAATTTGTTGTCACACTATTTGGCAATAAATTGTCAAATTCCATCCGGGCGCGGTGGCTCAAGCCTGTAATCCCAGCACTTAGGGAGGCTGAGACAGGAAGATCGTGAGTTCAAAGCCAGCCTCAGCAATGGTGAGGCGCTAAGCAACTCAGTGAGACCCTGTCTCTACATAAAACACAAAATAGGGCTGGAGATGTGGCTCAGTGGTCGAGTGACCCCCGAGTTCAATCCCTGACACCAAAAAAAGGAAAAACTGCCTAACCTACCTTGTATTATAGTCCTGACTTCCTTTGACTAGATCACAAAGTCTTCATTTGTGAACCACACCCCAGTACCTCTCACAGAGCTGAGCATTTAAAGCACACTCCTCTGAGGTGGTTTGAACCAGTGGGTAGAGTTTGGGATTCCAATGGTGAAGGTGGCCTCACATTCCAAAGGGCGGAAGCACCTCTCTCATGTGTTGTCAGTGCCTGGCCTGACGCAGGTGACCACCGTGATCTCTAGCAGGAGCCAAATAAATAACTAAGGAAGAAGAGTGGGGAGCAGGGACGAACAGGAGATTGGCAAGTAGAGAGGAAGTGGATAGAAAGAATCAAACTGGGCCGGGCGCGGTGGCTCAAGCCTGTAATCCCAGCACTTAGGGAGGCTGAGACAGGAGAATCGCGAGTTCAAAGCCAGCCTCAACAATGGCGAGGTGGTAAGCAACTCAGTGAGACCCTGTCTCTACATAAAAAACACAAAATGGGGCTGGGGGTGTGGCTCAGTGGTCGAGTGCCCCTGAGTTCAATCCCCAGTACCAAAAAAAAAAAAAAAAAAAAAAAAAAAGAATCAAACTGGTATGTGTCCAAGTTAGGTAGGGGAAGGTGTCTGGACATCCAGGCCACTTGGTGAGTGGACACACAGTGGTTGGTTGGCAGCACTGTAGGTAAGTTGTTACACACACCTGTGATTAGGTAAGTAGAAAAATGGACCGATTGACAGCTGAATGAGTGGCTGTGTCAAGAGATGGCAGTTATAAATGGGTCAGTGGATCTTAGCAGGAGGGCAGAGGAAGGAGGTGAGCCAGGCACCCACAGGCAGGCGGCCTGAGGGACAAGTGCGTGGTGAGCAGGGACCCAGGTGAGCTGCTCCAGGTAAAAGCAACAGGGAACAGAAACCTACCCAGCTGGCCCAGACACCAGGCTCATCTGGCCAAGAGGTGCAGAGCAGGCTGGCCCGGGGATCCCATGGGGAAGTGTCCACTTCCGAGTCAGGGCTTCTCTCGCAGTTCCAGGTGAGGACCAGCGTGTCTGCCTGGTTGGGTGGCGGCCTGGGGTGGTGGGGCAAGAGTCCTCCTGGGAGAACATCTCCTTCCAGGGGCAAAGGAGCCCCAGCTGAGACCAGGAGCTGGCCCTGGGGGGAGGAGGGCCCGAGTACCTTCCCTCTGCACCATGGCAAGCAGCTCTGGTGCATCCAGGGGACCCGATGGGGAAGGAAGCTAGAGGATGGGAGCTTGGCACAGCAGAGTGCGCCCCTCCCTTTCCAATAAATCAGGCCACATCCTAGAGGGAGCTTTTGTTCTCTGGTTCCTAGAACACAGTTTACGCATGAAAACATAGCAACCAAGAGAGCAGAGCCAAGGGAACCATAAAATAAAGGTTGTCCCACGGCCTGGAGAAAGTAGGCCAAAAACCCACCAGGGGCTCCTAGTCCACTGACTGACCTGGGGCCTGCGGGGACTGCCCTCACTCCTGCTCACGGTGGGCTATGGTCACCTCAGAGGCTGACCCAGAACACACAAGATGGACCATGACCCTGGACCCTCAGAACAGCCACCCTGTGGTCAGTTATCGCCTCCATTTTACAGATGGGAAAACTGAGGCCCACAGGGGTTGCTGGTGGTGCCAAAGTCATACCTCTGAGATGTGGGGAGCCAGTGCGGGCAAAGCCCATGTGTTTATTTGCTATGCCATGCTGAGGGTGGACCCACATGGACTCTTTGCTTAACATGCATAGCTTCCCAGCAAGAAGCCCTGTGTTTCACATGGCAGGTGTCCAGAGATCATCTGGGGTCCCCAGTGAGACTGCAGAAGTGCTGTTGGCTCAGCACCGCAGGCCCTGGTTTATTTCCCCCTATTTAATGCTCCTTGCTCTTCTCTTCTCTTAGAGGGGTTTATTCAGTGTTAACCATTTATAGCACTCCCATTTCAGAGATGAAGAAACTGAGGTTCAGAGTGGTCCAGTCATGTGGCCAAGGTCATATGGTTTGTAGCAGAGCATGACCTGAGACCTGAAACTGTCCTGCTTCCAAACCGGTTCTTTCCCCGTCAACACCCATCCTAGCGCTCCCTGCCCTGGCTTCCGATTGCCCTTCTAGGTGTCACCTGTGGTTGATGGACATCCCCTGAAGCACACTGAGCTCCTTCAGGATGAGGACCTTGAGCCCCAGGCCTCACTGGAGCCTTCCTGGGGCTAAATCACACATGCTGCTCTGAGTAGTACAGAGCCAGACCCCAGGTGCCAGCCCCGGCGCACGCTCTCTGCAGTTGCAGCGAGGCTGTGCCTCTCGGGGCATCTCTGAGTCATCAGGCTAGTTTCAGTCTGAAGATCACTCACTTGACTTTGGTAGATTTACGGTATCCCTCTGGGTTGTTAAGAGGAAGCCGCAGAAAAGCTGCAAGAGCCCTGGCCAGGCCAGGGCCCGAGGCAAATCTCTTCACCTCTCTGCGCCTCAGTTGACGCATGTGCAGTGGGAGAGAGGGGAGCGCGTGACGGTCCATCTCTGCACCCACCCGCTCCACGTTCAGTAAGTCTACGGTGCACACCTGCTCTGTGCTCGGGAGCTGCGCTAGGCATTTGGGTGCATAATGATTCAAGGTACACCACTGGCCAAATGGGAGAAGCGAAATAAACACCACAAAATGTAAAGGTAAAATACATAGAAGGTGAAAGAGGAGTCCATCTGGGGAGGGGCTGAGAGTGTGTTGGGGGGGGTGAGGCGCAATTCTAAATGGGGTGGTCAGAGTGAACCTCAATGACAAGGTGACATTCAAGCAAAGACTTGAAGGATGTTAGGAGGTTGCCCAAGAGGATACCTGGGGAAGAGTGTGCCAGGTAGAGGGAAGAGCATGTGCAAAGGTCCTGTGGCAGAGTGTGCCAGGTGTGTCTGGGGAACAGTGAGGGCGCCAGACTGGCTGAAGATTAGCAAGGCAGAGATAAGCAGAGCAGAGAGGTGACCAGGCTCAGACTATGAAGGGCCTTGTGGGCTATTGTTCAGATGTAGCTTCTCCTGAGTGACATGGGGAGCCAGCACAGAGTACAGAGCAGAGGAGGGTCTACGTCAACATATGCTGGCTGAGAGAGAGGGTCACAAAAGCCCCACACAGATGATTTCCTTTCCTGAACCCTGTCCCCCAAAACTTAAGTCAGTGCCCTTATTTACACACCACACAATTCTCTGTTCCTGTTTCCTGGCTTCCCACGGAAGCTGGAGGCTCCTCACTTGCCCTGTATCCTCATAGCTGCCTGGGGTGGGTGGGGGGCAAGCTATGCAGGCCTGGAGGGTACCAAGAGGGAGCAGGGAAAGAAGATTTGTCTTTCCATCCCCCAGCCCCCTGAAGACCACAACACCCTGGGCCCAGTTCCACTTTCTGAAGTCACATGGGATCCAAAATAAAAATATTACATCCCCAGGAAGGAAACAGAGTTAAATAACAGGAACCAGCAACCTCAGAAAGAGGTGGGGAAGGCACTGAGGTGGGAGCAGCATGGCATGGCGGGGGGCCACCAGGGAGAGGCTTCTCTCCTAGATTAGCATCTGCTCCCCACACCAGCTGCTTGAACCCCTGTCCAGAAGCTCAAGGAGGTCACCACGTGGTGAAGCTGCCTGTCCACTGCGTGTCTGTTAGAGGGGAAGATGTCTAAGACATCACCTGGGCAGCAATGAACCACAAGAGCCACCCCTGCACGTGAACTTGTCCTGAAAGAAGAGTTAGAGGTCAGCATGGCCCCAGGCTGCTGGCAGGTCCAGCAGAAGACACTTCACTACCTGAGGCCAGGCCAGGGAGCCAAGGTTGTCTCCAAACCCAGCCTTGACCTTCCCACCTGGGCCCCAGGTTCTCTGCATTCTTCCAGTTACATGCAGGATGAGGATACAGATCCCTAGTGGCTCAGGCGGAGGGAGCCCGGAGCGGGGCTGTAGCACCCTGCTCAGGCTGCGCCTGCACACGGAGCGCTCAGGTGCTGATGGCTGTTAGCAACTCATGTCCTCCGAGTTACTCCGAGACCCCAGTGGGACCAAGAAGGGCCAGCATTCAGGACTCCAAGCCCTCAAGCCAGAAAAGCACAGCTTTGCAGGAGAAGAAAGAACCTGCTTGTGTCTTTAGGAAGCACAGCCCAGCCAGCACAGCCTGGGGCCCAGAGGGAAAACCCGGAGTGCCGGAGCAGCCAGGAGGGGAGCAGCCAGGAGGGGAGCAGCCAGGAGGGGAGCAGCGGAGTGGCTGGTGCAGCTCCTTCTTCTGATTCAACAGCTCAAGTGGGCCGGGCAAGCTTAGCATAGAGCATGCGCTGCGGGTGGGAGCTCCCACCCCACACCCACAAAAAAACCAACCCACCACCCACCACCAACAACCAAAAACCCACAGAACACACGAGTGTCATAGATACGCTTAAAAAATGACACAGCCGGGGGCGGTGGCTCAAGCCTGTAATCCCAGCACTTAGGGAGGCTGAGACAGGAGGATCGTGAGTTCCAAGCCAGCCTCAGCAATGGCGAGGCACTAAGCAACTCAGTGAGACCCTGTCTCTACATAAAACACAAAATAGGGCTGGGGATGTGGCTCAGGGGTCGAGTGCCCCTGAATTCAATCCCCAGTACCAAAAAAAAAGACACTCACCCCTTCCCCTCTGTTGGCTGGTTCCGATTCCTCCCTTCTTTTCCTCCCCTCACCTTCTCCCTCTTTCTCTTCCTCCTTGTCTATCCCTCTTCTCTCCCTCTCTTCTTCTGGTATCTGTCTCTCCTTTCCTCTCTCTTTCTCGTTCTGTCTCTCTGTCGCACAAACATACACACAAGTGTGCACACAAAGGCAAATATGTGTGGATGCACACATGCACCTATGCACACACCTGTGAACACACACCTGTGCATACACCTGTGCGCACCCCCCCCCCCATGAACACACACACCTGTGCACTCCGCCCGTCCTCTCCTGCCTGGCTCCTCTCCCTTTGGCACCCTGCACCTCTATTTGGGCCGCACTGGTTGTGCCTGCCTCTTCTTCCCCACTAGACCTGAGCTCACTGCGGGCAGGTGCTGGCTCAGGTGTGGACGCTGTGCACCCTGGGTGCTGGCATGTCGATGAGGCTGGGGCGAGGCCCAGAGGCGTCCACCGAATGCCCCTAGAATGGGCGCAGGGTGGGAAGCAGCTCCACACCCAGTGACAGAGTGAGTTTCCCAGGCATCGTTGCTCCTGCCAGCTCAGCGATGCCCTGGCTCCTGCCCGTCGGCTTCCTTTTCAAAGAGAGGGAAAATCCTTAAGCTGCCCCCAGCACCCGCGGGCCCTGGGGTCACAGGGATGCAACTTACCATGTTGATCCCCGCAGCCGGCGCCCCTCTCCACTGCTGGGGCCTGCCGCCTATTCCAGGCCCACCCCAAGAGGGCTGAGTCCAGGTCTCCCTTCTCCAGCAGCGTCAGGGAGATCTTCCTGGCCAGAGCCTCACCATCGGGCTCCCGCAGCAGGGCGCCGTGGTACTCCCTGGAGAGCAGCTCCTCCTCGCGCAGGCTGTCCAGGAGGGCCCGCACGCGCCGCGGCTGGCGGCTGGACACCAGCGTCCGCACCTGAGCCAGGATGGCCTGGAAGTGGTCCATGGCAGCACCGGAGGCTGCACAGCGGCCTGGGCCAGAGGCTGGCACCTCCGCTCAGCCTGCCTGAAGCATCCAAAACGTGAAGTGAAAACCAGGACGAGGGAACCTCGGCCGCGCAGGCAGTCACTCCTTCGTAGGAAGATTTCCTCATTTGCGACGTAGGCTGGAGTGCCTGGTGAATGGGCGGAAATGGGCTCTCAGGCTGATTCAGACCCCACAGATATTTGCTGGGTACCACCTGTGAGCACGTGCCCAGAAGACCACGGCCTTGTGCATTGCAGCTGAGCCAATCCAACAGGTCCCGAGAGGAAGGGAACTGGCTTCTGGAGAGCACCTAGACGCTTGTAGGCATTTTCAGATGTTTTATCACAGTGAGAAGGCTTTGTGGCTTAGGGGGTGAGCAGATGGGTTTGGACTGGATCAGCTTGGGTTCAAGTACCAGGTCTACCATTTGCTAATTTTATGACCTTGGGAAAACTTCCTAGATTTTTTAAGCCTCCTGTTGTTATTAGCTTGTTATTACTTGCAGGTGGTGTGATAATAACACTAGCTACCTCACAGGGTCGTTGGGAGGATTAAAGCAGCTGGCATAGAGCGAACACTTAGGGCCCTCTGTCTACAATTTGATAACAGCTCAGTAAATAAGAGCCACTGTTGTCATCAATGAATCGTGCAAACAACTGTGAGTTTAACCTCACTGAGTCTCAGTGTTCTCTGCAAAATCTACCAATAAAAGCAATCCAGCTGGGCGCAGTGGCACATGCCTATAATCCCAGCATTTTGGGAGGCTGAGACAGGAGAATCGCGAGTTCAAAGCCAGCCTCAGCAACGGCGAGGTGCTAAGCAACTCAGTGTAACCCTGTCTCTACATAAAACACAAAATAGGGCTGGGGATGTGGCTCAGGGGTCGAGTGCCCCTGAGTTCAATCCCCAGGACCAAAAACAAAATTAAAAAAAGCAATCCAATATCCTTGAGTTGCCTCCAGCATTAGAATTAGACAATGCAGTTAAGGGACTTTATACCCAACCCAGCAAACATGTAAGGAACATTGATTATTACTAATATCATTTCTAATTTGCTAATGTGCAAGACAGCAGATTTGCATAGAAGCCAGTGTGTTTTAGGATTCTAGCGATCCCCAACCCCTCTGCTGTCCTTGCCATTGTGAGCACTACCTCGTTTCCTCTCCTGGCCTCGGCCTTACCATCTCCCTGCAGGGGCCATTCACATGCTCACTGCAGTGAGGCAAAGAAGGATCCTCCTCCTGCTACCCCGTAGCTCCTGTTTGACCAAGTCTACTGCAGATAACAACTATGAACACCAGGAAAAGAGTGTTACAAAACAATTGCCTGAGCCAGGTGCGGTGGCTCAAGCCTGTAGTCCCAGCACTTAGGGAGGCTGAGACAGGAGAATCACGAGTTCAAAGCCAGCCTCAGCAATGGCGAGGCACTAAGCAACTCAGTGAGACCCTGTCTCTACATAAAACACAAAATAGGGCTGGGGATGTGGCTCAGTGGTCCAGTACCCCTGAGTTCAATCCCCAGTACCAAAAGAAAAAAGAAAAAAAACAAACAAACAATTGCCTGGAGGCACTGGAGAGCAACCCAGCAGGCCCTGCAAGTTTGCTGAGACCAGGAAAGTGAGCACATCACTAGTGAATGTTCCAGTTTGTGAGCCCCCCTTGCAGGCAGGTTCTGATCGATGCTATGAAGGACAGTTCAAATGGAGTTGGAGCAACAATAGCTGCTGGAAAGTGGGGGTACAAATGCCAGAGAGATGAGAGACAGAGTTACCCCAGATTTTGTGTGTCAGCTGCCCAAATACCTAGCTGACTTCTCAACCACGCGACTCCCAGCAGCTCAGCTAAGACTGGACTGAGATCTGAACTGCAGTCCACACTGGAGGCCGGTGGAGTGGGAGTGGGGTGAGAATAGGAGACTCTGCCAAGTGATGTCACTGCTAAAAGAAACAAAAATAACGACCCTGTTCATGTTACACCAGATTCTAGAGTCTGTAACATATTTGTAATGTCTAGCATACAATCCAAAATTACTTGACATATGGAGATAGGGAAAGTGACCAATAGAAAAAGGAAACCAATCTGAATCCAAAATGACTCAGATGTTGAAATTAGTGGACAGGGGTTTTTTGTTTTGTTTTGTTTTTTTTCTTTTCTTCTTAGTTCTGGGGATTGAACCCGGGTGCTTTATCGCTACGTGACATCCCCAGCCCTTTCTTTTTATTTTGAGACAGGGTCATGGTAAATTGCCTAGACTAGCCTCCAATTTGTGCTTCTCCTGCCTCAGCCTCCTGAGTTGCTGGGATCACAGGTGTGCAGCACCACGCCCAGCTACACAGAAAGATTGAAGCCGCAGCTATGACCATGGATGAAAAAGACATAAAACGTGAAATAAAACATGTTTACAAAAATGAAATACATAAAATTTTAGTATAAAAATACAAAACATTTAAAAATAATCAAATGGAAATGATCAAAGTGAAGAATACAACATATGAACATTTAAAAATCACTGGATGGTAGAACCAGCCAAATAGAGATGACAGAGAAAGGTAACTTAATAGCAAATGCTATTCAACTTGAACAACAGGGAGAATCAAACTTGCAAATGAATGTCAGAGTTCTGCAGGACAATAAATAGCCAAAGGTTCAACCTATATGTATATGGAATCCCGGAAGGAGGTGAGAGAGAATAAGTGGAAAATTTTTCTTTTAATAATTGCCAAAAACGTTCCAGTTTTGTTGGAAGGAACGCAGAAACTTTTTTCTTTCTTCTCTTTTTGTTTTTCTTCTTTCAATTACAGGGATTGAACCCAGGCCCTTGCCACTGAGCTACACCTCAGCCTTTTTTTATTTTTTGATTTGGAGACCGGATCTCTAAGTTGCTGAGGCTGGCCTCAGACTTCTGATAACCCTGCCTCACCCTCCTGAGTCCCTGGGATTACAGATGTGCAGGAGGAGCACAGATTTGAGAAGCTCAGCAAATCTAAGCAGGGTAAATACAAGAAAATCACACCTAGGCACATCGGATCCAATCTGCCAAAGAATGGAGGCCAGAGGAAAATTGGAGAAAGCAGCTACCTTGGAACAAGG
The DNA here is from genome assembly GCA_028644305.1 of Xerus rutilus. NCBI lineage: Eukaryota > Metazoa > Chordata > Mammalia > Rodentia > Sciuridae > Xerus > Xerus rutilus. The sequence continues at coordinate 27,802,440 of CM053415.1, forward strand.
TGTACCCACAGGGAAACACGCCCCCGTGGGAATGGCACCGGGGAGGCAGTCCCAAGGGGATTTAGCGAGAATGTATTTTATTTCACCAGCTCTGCTGGGATTACATAGTTATTCACGGTATGGTTCTTTCTACCTTCTTGTATGCCTAGAATATCTGTTAGGTTGGGTCATATAAAATTATCCACACTTGTCTTAGATTTAAAAAAATGTCCTTCTCATATGGTAAAATGAAAGGTCACAATGGTGATGATGCGGATGCCATGTGACTGGTGGCTCTTTCGTGCCTCCAGGGGAAACCTCCATCTTCCGGATCCCTGCAGGGGGCACAGGAACACCCCTTGGGAAGCACAGACTTGGTGCCTGGTGTTGTGTTCTGTCACAGGTGGAGGCCTGGTCCTGGTTGACAGTGCCCCAGGGCCTTGGGGGCGAGAAGCCTGTGGTCCGAGGCTGGGGGTGGGGTGGGGGCAGTGCGGCTGTCCCAGGCGGAATGCTTGGGCCGGAGCTCCTTGCAAGGCCAGAGCTCAGGGATCCTCGAGGTCACCTACCTGCTGAGTGAGGGGGAATGGCCTCGCCAGCTCCTGCTCCTCGGGCTTGGGGATCACTGGTAAAGACGTGACGATGTCATGGAAACCGTCAGATGCCATCTCCTGAGTGGATTAGCAGGGGCCAGATGCTCATCATCCCCCAAAACAATCCAAGGGGCACGTTACTCATCTCACTGTCCAGAAGCTGCCCAGGGTGTGGAGTCGCAGAACCTGGGCAGGAACCGGGAACCTGGCAGGTTGTGGGTCTGGAAAAGCAGAAGAGGGCTGGGAACACGGCAGGCGCCCGGTGGCTGCTTCCTCCTGAGAGGCGAAGGAGACCTCTGCCTGCGTGGGCAGGGGTGGCCGGCTGGCCCTGTGACAGCCCAGGGCACGGGCGCTGTGCCTCAGCCTGACTCACCTTGGCCACTGCGCAGGGATGTGGCTCCTGCCTTTTCTTCTTGGGTTTTCCCCCAAGGCACGTGGAGTTCACTCCTGGCTTGTGACTGTGGAGGACGATGGGTGGGGATAGGCAAGCGTTCTGCAGAATCAGGGAATGGCCTGCAGCAGCACGTGGGCCAGAAGTGGGTCGGGAGACCAGGACCCAGAGGGGCATTGGGGCAGCGCCGCCACCACCATCCCACCCCAACCGTCACCGTCACCTCCATAGCCACCCTTGATCACTTCCGTCATCGCTGCCATGGTTCCCACCATCTCCATCCTTCCTACCACCCACCTGACTGTGCCCCACCCCGTGTGATGAAGGGCCCCACCACTGCGCTCCGACTCCCCCTGGCTCCCCGCCCACCCGCCGCACCTCAGCACCCTCTGCAGCGGCCTGCAGGGAGGGCACCTTGTCCATCAGGACACGTGAAGCTGGGCCAACACCCAGGTCATGACCCGCCTGTGTGATTCCTCTCGGCTCTTCCCGTGGGGCTGGGGTACCGCCTGTGTACATGGGTTTTGACCCAGTATGGAAATGCCACTTGTTTCTCCCAGCAGTTCAGTTTTGGATCCACAAAGAGGATCTGCCAGTCCTCTGCGTGAGGCCCAGAGATATCAAGTGTCCTGCTGAAAGTCGCACAGCCAGTAATTGCCAGGATCAGGCAGAAGAGTGTCTACCGTCCAACCACTTGGGATTACAAGCCTCTGCCTTGGTCACGGAGCAGGGGTGAGACAAGTCCTTTGCAAACTGGCCAAGTGTGTCAATTGTGGAGATATAACACTGGACCCTCTTGGAGAGAACCGCCATGGTTCAGGTAGGTGGCCTGTGGCCTCCAGCCTCCAGCCTCCAGCTTCCATTTGTAGTGCCTCCAGCCCTTTCTCAGCACGTAAGCTGCTGCTAAGAGCTCTCCAGGCAGTCCTGGCCAGAAAACACGGTTGTGACACTGGGCTTGCCATGGCTGGGCAGCGTGGAACTCCTGTGGGCGACCGTGCACCTGGGTCCTCAGTGCGCCCGGTGGCACCTTCTCAGAGCTGCTCTGCAGAACCGCCCCGTAGAGCCCTGCTCTCCCTCCGCTTTCCCCAAGTTCAGATCTGCCTGCTCTCTCAGACTCCTGTGTTCTGTCTCCTGTTTCTTTCAGGGACATTATCCCCTAAAAATCTCCTAGGCCCTGACTCTATTTTGGTGCCCACTTCCTGGAGGGTCTCAAAGGACACGAAGGCACAAGGGGATGACTGTCCTTCCTGGCCTTGAGCCTGGACTTTGGACAGATGCTCTTCAACCCTGTGGATTGTGTGGACACCAGTGTAACTGCGTCCTACAGCCACTCTGAGATCATCATGTCAACTCACATCTCAACACCGCGCTGACGCACATCCTCTGGCTGGTCCTGCGAGTGTATGTGGATCTGAATCCCCATCCACTTTGAACAGATGTGAGCATGCCCTCCAGTGTCTTTGTACCTCCATGTCCTCATCTGAGAATGACATCAACCTTATGCTGGCAGGAACCGTGTGCATGGCTTGGCACAGAGGTGGCACCCAGCAAGGATGGTGATTTATCAAGTGCCTGACCCAAATGGGTAATTATGATAAGCACTGGAGAAACAGGTGTGGACAAAAAACTAAGATGAATATTCCTGCTTTCACGGAACTTACAGTCTTCTTAAAGCCAAACCCAAAATCTCTCGAAGATTTCTTAACAGAAGTTAAAATCAAATAAGATGAGCTCGTCTTTTTTTTTTTTTTTTTTTTTTTGGTACTGGAGATTGAACTCAGGGGTACCCAACCATTGAGCCACACCTCCAGCCCTATTTTGTGTTTTATGTACAGTCAGGGTCTCACTGAGTTGCTTAGAGCCTCGCCATTGCTGAGGCTGGCTTTGAGTTGCTTAGCACCTCGCCATTGCTGAGGCTGGCTTTGAACTCGCGATTCTCCTGTCTCAGCCTCCCTAAGTGCTGGGATCACAGGCTTGTGCCACCGTGCCTGGCTGGAGCTTGTCCTTTGAGAAAGGAAAATACAAAGACCAGAATCACGGCCCAAGTGTCTTTTCAGAGAGGAAACAACTTTGGCTCAAGGAGAAGCAGGAAGCATCAAGCAGAGCGAGTGGCACCTGTGCTAGGAGGTGAACTGTCTCTGCCCAGGAGCGTTGATGGTTGGTGGTGGGACAGTCAAACTTAGTAAGCCAAGGTTGGGGGCATTTTGCTTTTTCTTACTTTTTTTTTTTTTTTTTTTTTTTTTTTTGGTACTGGGGATTGAACTCAGGGGTACTCGACCACTGAGCCACATCCCCAGCCCTATTTTGTGTTTTATGTAGAGACAGGGTCTCACTGAGTTGCTTAGCGCCTCGCCGTTGCTGAGGCTGGCTTCGCCGTTGCTGAGGCTGGCTTTGAACTCACGATTCTCCTGTCTCAGCCTCCCTAAGTGCTGGGATTACAAGCGTGAGCCACCGCGCCCGGCTTTGCTTTTTCTTACAAAACCCCATTATTTCAATATCCAGAGAAATAAATATTCTCTTGAATGCACACACGCGTCTTTGCCTCTCACCTCCTTCTGGTTTTCTCTCTTTTTTTTTTTAAACATATGCAATCTTTTTTAAAATATCTTCATTTTATTTATTTACTTTTATGTGGTGCTGGGGATCGAACCCAGTGCCTCACACATGCGAGGCAAGCTCTCTACCACTGAGCCACAATCCCAGCCCTGGTTTTCTCTTATCTACGTCTGCAACCCCAGTTGGCTTTATGTCACATCTACTACTCCGTATCTTTTAGCATCCTGAGTCATGAGCCCCCCTGTGATGACAAATTCTCAGGTAACATTTTGTTTTTTTCAGTGCTGCAGATTGAACCCAGGGGTGCTCTACCACTGAGCACCAGTCCTTTTTATTTTGAGACAGGGTCTCACTAAGTTGCCCAGGCTGGCCTCAAACTTGCAATCCTCCTGCCTGAGGGCTCAGGTGTCTGTGGCGATGCTGGTGTAAATGAACCTACTGTGCCGCCAATCATAGAAGAGGACAGAATGTACAATCGTGAACAGTCCGTCATACTTGGTAATGGTAATAAACATCTCCGTTATTGGTTTACACATTTGTGGTTTTACTATGTACTTTTGTGATTTTCAAGAGTACTCTTCCTATTTATTTAAAAAAAAAAGTTTACAATAAAAAGTGTGCCGTGTTATGCCAGCAGCAGCCTCGTAATCCGGCATTTACGTCTTCTGATTGCATTGAGAAGCCACGTGACTGACCAACACCATATAGGTTTGTGTAATTCCATTCCACAATGCTCGCATGGTGACCAAATAGCCCAACCAAGCATTTCTCAGAACATATCCTGCCATTAAGCGATGTACATCTGTATTAAATTCTCACCAAAGCAGGGCATGATAGTGCTTGTCTATAATCACAGCTACTTGGGAGGCTGAGGCAGGAGGATTGCAAGTTGGAGGCCAGCCTTACAACATAATGAGACTCTGTCTCAAAATAAAAAAATTCAAAGGGCTGGGGATGTGGCTCAGTGGTTGAACGCCCCTGGGTTCAATTCCCAGCATTGAAAACAAAACAAAAAAACACTCACCTCAGGTGTGCCCTAGACTGTGTCCTCAGACCTTACACGGCTTCCGAGGGGAACCCAAGTTCTCTGGAGTGTGGTAGAAGCCCTCAGGAAGAAAGCTGACTTTGTTGGTGCTTGTCACCAGCATCCGGACTTCACGACTTTGGGGCTGTGTGGATCCTCCTCCTTTGGGCTGTTGCAGCAACGTGTTTTAAAAGACACCGCTAAGAACTGGACGTGGCATTTCAGCTGCTTCGGGGGCTGAGTCCCTAAGTCCTCCGCTCTCCAGAGAGTCTATTGCCTGCCATCCAGGCAGGAGGAATTTACTAAAATTGTTCTTCGTCTGTTTCCTCCTGAGCAAAGTGCACTGCTGGCCTAGTCTCTAGGAGTTGTGACAGCTGCTCCAGGGACCTCGGGATCTGTTGATGACGAACCTCGTTCATTTCAGTGAAAACCCCTCTCCTTGCTTTGCAGGATGCGGACCTCTCCTGCTCGGGCTCAGAACCGCCCCCACTATGGGTCCTGCACTCAAACCTGCCCCTCCCTGTTTCAGAGTCGAGGAGTGGGGTCCCCCAGCCCCCCAGCTGCTGGGCTGCAGACCTAGGGGTCCATCCTCCTCGCTCACCACGCAGCCTGTTTTGGGCTCATGGGCTCATTGTGTTTCTGGAGCCTCTGGTTCCTCATCTGCATCCCTGGCCTAAATTATCATCCTCCATTTAAATCCTCCCGGTTGGTTGGTCTGGTTGTCTCTCATCTGCCCCAGATCCTCGGGGCACAGCACAGTGGTTGACACCTCCGCCCCCACAGTCCCATCCGGCAGCTACTGTCACCATTTCCATTGTACAAATGCAGAAGCTGAGGCTGATGGAGGATAAGTAAGGGCCCCGGGGCTGGTTGGTGGAACCTGACGCCCTCAGCGGTCTCATCTAGTCTGGACTTCACCGCCATCTCTAAGGTCTGCTTTCCTGTTCTCAGCCTCACCCTCTCTAATTCACACTCCCCTGCAGCAGTTAGCGAGATCTTTCTGAATATGCAACATTGATCTGGTTCCTGGAATCCCAGAAGCTTGGGAGGCTGAGGCAGAAGGATTTGTGAGTTCAAACCCAGCCTCAGCAACTTAGCAAGGAGCTAAGCAACTCAGTGAGACCCTGTCTCTGATATTTTAAAAAGGGCAGGGAGGCCGGGCGCAGTGGCACACACCTATAATCCCAGCACTTTGGGAGGCTGGGACAGGAGGATAGTGAGTTCAAAGCCAGCCTCAGCAATGGCGAAGAGCTAAGCAACTCAGTGAGACCCTGTCTCTACATAAAACACAAAATAGGGCTGGGGATGTGGCTCAGTGGTCAAATGTCCCTGAGTTCAATCCTTGTACCAAAAAAAAAAAAAAAAAAAACAGGCTGGTGATGTGGCTCAGTGGTTAAGTGCTCCTGGGTTCAATCCCTGGTACCAAAAAACCCCTCAAAAACTGAAGAGGAATAAAAGGATTGGATGGCGACTCTCCCTAAAAAATGAAGCTCAGTGTAACTAAGCTGTGCGAGCGAGATTCCCTCTGAGCTCGCGGAACGCAGTCGCGGCGTTGCGCTCATCCCTGGGCTGAACAGGATGTGAAGGCAGGCCTCAGGCTTGCTTTCTTCCTTTTTTTTTTTCTTTTCAGCCTAATTTCATGGTGAAAATTTGCTTGAGAGCCTGACATGACATTCTTTTCCACAAGTTTCAAACGCCGTGGTCACATGGAGACATGTTTTGCAAAACATTCAAAGAAGCCCTTGCTCCTCGCCCGCGGTGCCAGCCTCTTTTCTGGGTCCATTTCCATGTCCTCTGTTGCCACTTAGTTCACATCAGGTGCTCAGGTTTCGACATCTTTGGGGGTGCTTGGAATCGTTCCCTGTATCCGTTCAGGAAATTCTGTCCCTTGGCAAGAGTGGCCACTTCACCTTGCACATGTCATGAGCACTCAAGAGACAGACTGGCCAACACCCTAACAAGAGGGTGTCCATGTGACAGACAGAGCCAGATGCTGGTGACCAGTAGGGAGGGGTCAGCCTGTCAGTCAGCAGTCTGATTGATTCTATTGAACCCATGATTGAATCCATGGCAGTTTCCTGCTTCCGATAAAGCTCTGTAGTGATGTGAGATGTCACCATTTAGGGAGGCTGGGCGAAGGGTACCCAGCCCCCCCCCCCGCCACCACGTACTCTGCCATGTCACCTGAGTCAGTACTTATTTCAAAATGGAAAGGTAAAAATGTGACAAAAATAATTCACAGCAAGAGAAGCTATGTTGAACTCACAGAGTAAATGCATGAGAATTAACTTGTCAATGAAACTGACAAGTGACTGAGGACTTCCAGTTTGCATGGAATGGTGACCTTAGCTTTGCTGGCAATCTCAGCAAAGACTGAGGACCAGGGGATAGGTAACAAATACTTAGGTTTTCACTAAATCCTTCCATGGAACTTTAATTATTTATGTAACTACCTTCCTTTTCCCAAGAAACTATGAGCTCCTTAATCAGTGGGAAAGGATCTTCTCTCTGGTCCCAACGTCCACTAGAGAGCTTGGCATTAGACTTAGCCTTGGTAGAAACTTAATGAGTCAGTGAATGAATGAATGAGACCTCTGATCTGGGCCCAGGAAGAACAGTGCCAGCTGAGGCTGCGGTCTGTTGTAGCAGTGGTTGCTACAGACAGGTGATGGGAAGTGACCGGAAGGATGTATCTTGCTCTTAGCAGGTGCAGGAAGATGGTGTTTCCCCAGGTACCTCTCCTGGCTCACTAATCAGGAAGGAAGGTTTGGGGGAATTTCAGAGGTGTTATGTTCAGGAAAACCCAGCTTGGAATGAAGTCACCTCTGTAGGCTCTGTGGAAGGCGACCCATGGGTAAGAATCAATTTCCATGTTGTTCAGCCTCAGATTCTATGGGGGGGTTTTAGGGTTAGCTTTGTTCTCCTGGAAACTAATGACTCCCATGCAAATCAGGACATAGATCCCTACATGGTCCTGGCCTCCTTTCTTCCCTCTGAAACTGATGCTCCATATCTTGCTTGGCCCCTCTGCCAAGAGGCAACGAAAGAAAGTTAACCTCATAGTAGACATAGCACCATGCAACTGGACTTTTGAATGTTTTGTTTTATGTATTTTGGACTTCTTTCTACATCAGTGCATGCAAATCTCCTTTGTTCTTTTTTAATGATGTGACAATATCACACAGAATGACCATGCCATTGTTTATTTAACCAAGTTCTCTTAATGATGGCCAGCGACGTCTGGCTTGTTACAAACGAAGCCGCCATGGTCACACAAACGCCTGATTTCCTAGAGACGGATGGCTACTGCCAATTTGCCTGCCCCTCACCCCCCAATTACTCCTGTCTTCACCCTCACAGTGGCAGGCAGCGTGTGACCACGAAGCTGAACTTTTGGAAAGAACAAAGACGTCCTGTGGCTAACAAGGATGAGTCTTACCATAGAGGGAAATGTGACTCCGCTTTACAAGGAGGTTTCTTAACTACATTTGCGTTGCCTGTGACCTCCTAACAACCAGTGGGGACAATGGAACTCGTGACCGTTGTGGCTGTTAGAACTGCTATTTATTTCCCTGGCATTTGGTGCCGAGCCACACGGGGTGGGGCAGGGAGCTGGAGATGGCAGCAGCCGGAGGCTGTGCTTGGGGCTCTTTGGGGCTGCACATCCTCTCCAGCCCCAGCTCCACGTCTTGACTTCTGGAAAACATTGCTTCAGGTCCCTGTCCTCCCATTCTCTCTCTCTCTTCCTTTCTCCTTCTCCTTTTCCTTCTCCTTCCTCTTTTTTGCTCAGGAATTGAACCCAGGGGTGCCTAACCACTGAGCCACATCCCCAGCCCCTTTCTTTCATGTTGTATTTTTTGAGACAGGATCTTGCTTATTTGCTTAGGGTCTTGCTAAGTTGCTGAGGCTGGCTTTGAGCTTACGATCCTCCTGCCTCGGCCTCCCACATCGCTGGCATTACGGGCGTGTGCAGGCGGGCCTGGCTCCCGTTCTCTGGCACCCCCTCCACCAGGCTCACCTGGCCACCACCCAAGCTGCTGTTGCCGAGGCCGCTGTTGTCTCCCTGCCATGCAAACCAGTGACCACATCAACTGGACATGTGGTCCACCACTCTGTCCCCAGCTGGGGTTCCTTCTCCCCATCACCTCCACCCCTCGGTGACGCCCAGGACTCCTGGCTAGCTGCACTCACTTCCTGATGAGCTCATCTGCCCCGTGCCCTTAACTCCCATCCCTGTGCCCCGACTCCCAGATCTACCTCATCCTCCCAGGCCTCTGCCAGGACCCCAGTCACCCTGAGCCACTTCCCGGCCGGACTTCACATTTGCTTCTTCCAGGGAGCCTCTCAGATCTATCCACCTACCACCCACCAGTTCCTCCTTTCTCCGTTTCCCCAGTGCTTGCAACTCCTGACACTGAAGCTCTGCTAGAAGCGTGACACTGGCAGGCGGTCACAGATCAAAGAGCACATGTTTTGCCGTCTGCCAAACCTCTTCTTGCAAGCTATGTGACCCTGAGTGAGTTAGTTGACTTCTCTGAACCTCATCTGTGAGTGAAATTAGAAGTAAGTCCCTGCCAGGTAGTGGGTTGCCGTGGGCTGAAACGAGGCACAATATGGGAAACACTGAGCCCCCCACAGAACAAGTGTCCACTGTGTATTAGCATCATGATCATCTCAACATGACCCTGCCAGGAGGATATTTTGGTCTCCATTTTACCACGGAGGAATCCAAGGCACACAGCATGGAGTTGGTGCAGCTCACGGTCGCTGAGTGGCAATGCCAGTCAAGTTTCCTGCTTTGTGACACCTTCCTGCTCTCTGCTCCTTATGTCTGTTAGGGACCCCACTTCTGATATTTCATTTCACACCTACTGAATCGTTCTCAGATTTCCAGTTTCCCCAGCACCGATGACACTACCCGGTGCTCCCGGGCCTCCTGCCTCATGGAAGGCCCCGCTCGCTCCAATCATCGGCAACCCTGCAGCCTGAGGAAGCCACGCGTCATCATTTTGCAGACAGAAACATCATCTCCTAATGGCAGTGTCCCTTGCTCAGGACAGCTACCAATGGCCAAGTCAGGCACAAGGTGGATGTGGTGCTCGCCTGCAATGCCAGCTGCTTGTGAGGCTGAGGTAGGAGTGTCTCAAGTTCAAGGCCGACTTGGGCAACTTAGTGAAACCATCTCAAAATAAGATTAAAGCCAGGCACGGTGGCGCACATCTGTAATCCCAGCACTCTGGGAAGATAAGACAGGAGAATCGCGAGTTCAAAGCCAGCCTCAGCAACAGCAAGGCGCTAAGCAGTTCAGTGAGACCCTGTCTCTACATAAAACACAAAATAGGGCTGGGGATGTGGCTCAGTGGTGGGTAACTCTGAGTTCAATCCCCAGTCTCCCCCCCCAAAAAAAGATTAAAAGGGCTGAGGATGTGGCTTGGTGATGTAGCTCTTGCCTCGCAGGACAAGGTGCTGGGTTCCATCCCCAGTAACCCCCCCCAAAAAAAACATCATTGGAACTCAAGTGCTAAGAAGCATCTGCCTCCCCCAACTCAAGGGCCTCTCTTCCCCTCTCCCCTACCACCACCAGGCTCTGCATTCAGCAGGCACTCAGTCAGTGTTTACTGAAGCTGCCACCTCTGGAGTGGGCAATGATAAGCATGTGTGAGGACCGCAGAGGAGACCTGGAGGAAGGCCTGAGAGGGACTGTGGGGCTGGCGGACGCCTCAGCTGACTCAGCTTCAGCCAGTGTGTCCCCCACCGGGCTGCCTTTGGGCATCACTGAGAGAGTAATTCTAAGTATCCAAAACATTTTAGGAGAAAGTGTTTCAAAAACAAGTTTATTTATTTATTTTCCTCCTTGGAACTTCCTCCCAAGATGGTGAAACCACAGGGCTAAGTTCTTCTTTCCAAATACATATGTTTATCGACTTCTCTAAATTGGAACTGTGCAGGGACACCGATTCACTAGATTCCTGCAGAGGCCAGCCCTGCCCATCTAGAACCCAGCATCATCTATTACCTATAGTTTTTCAATCAACAAACACATCGCAGGAGAGCCTACAGCCAGGCCTTCTGTGGGGGCAAGTGTGGTCGGCGGGGGGAATGAATGACTCCACGTGGAAGGGAATTTCCTCATGGCGGTGTCCTGGCTACAATCTGTCCCTTTCCCCCGATCCCTGTGATGAAGTCCGAGCCCCCAGGACCTCAGAACATGACTGTAACCGGAGATGGGGTCTTTAAAGAGGTAATTAAGTTACAATGAAGTCCTTAGGGTGGACGCTGATCCAAAATGACTGGTGTCCTTATAATATGAGGAAATTAGAATACAGACTCGTGCAGGAGAGAAAGGCCACAAGAAGAGGCTTGGAGGAAATGACACCTACAAGCAAGGGGAATAGTTTCATAGTCGGCCAACCCTTCAGACCCTTTGATGTTGGACTTGGATTTGGATTCTTAAGCTGCCCTCTGGCAAACTAGCACGGAAGGCAGGCCCTCCTCACCTGGACGCAGTCTCCACCATGCCCTATCGCCTCCCACAGGCCTGTGGATCTCATTCTCTTTGCTCTCTTCTCCTCCTAGAGATTGAGTTTGTACCCATTAAAAGTCTACCTAAGAAGAAGCTAAGGAGTGCTTTAAGTGTCCCCCTCAGGTGGCTGCCAAACCCATCCTCTTCAGGTACATTCCCACCCCGTTCGTTGGGGCAAGATATTTGAAGAACCACCATCCATCCTCGGCTCTGTATCCCTCAGTTCCAGGAAATTTTCTGGTTTTATGTCTTTGCTGATTTCCTGCCTTCTGCTTTCTCACTTCTCTTTCTTGGGAACTTCCTTTAGTCAGATGATTGGCTATCTGCTCACAGAGATCCCACCTGTCTTGAGATCCCAATCTGCCCCAGCCCATCTGGCCCTCTACGGAAAGGAGAACACTGGGGGGAAAAATGGAGGCAGGTAGAACAGAGTGAGTTGGATTGTGTCCAAGTCCCAACCCCTAGCACCTGAGAATGTCATCTTATTTGGAAACAGGATCTTTGTAGATTTAGTTGAAGGATCTTGAACTGAGATTCCTGGAGTTATCCTCTAAGTCCAGTGACTAATGTCCCTGTAAGACAAAGAGGGAGACTAGAGACCCAGAGATGCAGGGGAGAGAAGAGGATGCACAGCTCGGGGTCCTGAGTCTCCAAGCCCAGGATTCCCAGCAGCCCCAGCAGCTGGGAGAGGCCGGGAACAATTTTCCCCCACTGAGAGCTTCAGAGGGAGGATGGCACAGTTGGCAGCTTAATTTCAGACTTCTGGCCTCCAGAACTGAGAGGACACATTTCTGTGATCACACGGCCCCTGTTTCATGGCGTTTTACAGCAGGAGCCACTGGAGGCTCACGCACCAGGTGACCGTGAGCGATTGATTTCTCAATCGAATCGCTTTCCCTGCATCAATTCCTTTTCAATGGATCATTAGCACTTTTTTGGGGGGGGTACTGGGGATTGAACCCAGAGTCACTCTACCATGGAGCTATATCCCTAGCCCCTTTTTTATTTTTTATTTTGAGACAGGAGATTCTTCTTTTTGCCAAGGAGGATGTAAGCCACTTGAGAAATTAAAGTCTAGAATAATTAGTAAAGAACAAAAGACAAAATCAGAATTATAGTTTCAAAAGGATGGAGCCCCTGATACATACTAGGCCAAGCAGGAGCTGGGCAAGACAAGAGAAAATGGCTTCTATAGTTTATTTAAAGGGATACAACAAAGGCAGGGGTGAAGTTTCAAGGGCAGAGTCTTGCTTCATGATGTCTTGCAGTCAGCAGGTTGATTGGTATTTTGGCAGGTCACACCCATCTCACAGGGGCTGTGTGGCTACGGTAGGTCACCTCATCTCCTGTGCTGTGTGGGACTTTTGGCAGAGCTTAAATAGGGCTCAGAGTGTCTGGGTGAAATATTGACTGGCCTTTCCTAGACACCAGATTCTCCTATTCAAGTGGCTACAATGCACCATGGTCCACACACAGCCCACGGACAGCTCTCTACAAGACAGGATCT
>CM053415.1:27815109-27843793 GCA_028644305.1 Xerus rutilus
TCACGCTTGTAATCCCAGCACTTAGGGAGGCTGAGACAGGAGAATCGCGAGTTCAAAGCCAGCCTCAGCAATGGCGAGGCACTAAGCAACTCAGTGAGACCCTGTCTCTACATAAAACACAAAATAGGGCTGAGGATGTGGCTCAGTGGTCGAGTGCCCCTGAGTTCAATCCCCAGTACCAAAAAAAAAAAAAAAAAGACAGGATCTCACTAAGCTAAGTGCCGCGGTGCACGTCTATCATCCCAGTGACTCTGGAGGCTGAAGCAGGAGGATCACAAGTTTGAGGGCAGCCTCAGCAACTTAGCAAGGCCCTAAGCACTTTAGTGAGGCCCTGTTTTCAAACAAGTTAAAAGGTCTGGGGATGTGGCTCAATGACAGAACATCCCTGGGTTCAGTCCCCAAAATAAAAGAAGGAGAAGAAAGAGGAGGGGGAGGAGAAGGACAAAAGACAGGATCCCATGAAATTGCCCAGGATGGCCTCAAACTTGCAATCCTCCTACCTCAGCCTCTGGAGTGACTCAGCACATGCCACAGCACCAGCTGAGTCACTTAGCCTTTTATTTCAAAGAAATTGAGTTCGGTTTATGCCGGACCCTCCTCCTAGAGCAGGAGTTTCACTGAGTGAAATCTGTCCCTGTTGCTTATCTAGCATCCGGCCTTGTTTCTCTTTGACAGAGGGCGGGTGGGAAGCCAGGGGCACCAGCTCCCGCTCACTCTCCACTCTCCACCTGCCAGGCCCCTGCCTGGGTCCTTCATTGGCTGATGGAGGCTGGTAGGTGGTGCACAGGAGCCTGCCTGCCGCTGAGGTCCCTCTGGTCAGCCCTGAGCAGACCCCAGGTGGGAGGGGGAAGAGGAAGGAGGCGCCCTGCAGGGTGGGGAGCAGGCCAGCGACCGCCTTGGGTGGGGGGCTTCTGATTTCATAAACAACCACCTGTCATTGTTTTACCTGCAAATGTTCCTGAAAAGGCTCTGCTTTTAAGGTTTTTTTGTTTTTGTTTTTGTTTTTGTTTTGGTACCAGGGACTGAACTCAGGGGCACTCAACCACTGAGCCACATCCCCAGCCCTATTTTGTGTTTTATGTAGAGACAGGGTCTCACTGAGTTGCTTAGTGCCTCGCCATTGCTGAGGCTGGCTTTGAACTCATGATCCTCCTGTCTCAGCCTCCCAGAGTGCTGGGATTTCAGGCGTGCGCCACTGTGCCCACCTAAGGCTCTGCTTTTAAAGAAGGCCCCCAAGTTCAGGACCCCCAGTCCCACCTTGCCATGTTTCAGGCCACATCTAAGCCAGTCAGACTCTCCAGGTGAGTTCTGACGTCAGACAAACGCAGATGGACACAGGCAGGCCTATTGGGCCACAGGGTCTGCGGGAAGGCTTTGGACACCTAGTGTGTGTCCTGGACCAAATCCCAGCCAAGGAAGCAGTGGCCTAGGCTCAGGGTCCTGCTTTCGGTTTCAGGCTGAGCGTGGGAGGCTGAGGCCAAAGCGGACCATGAGGACTCTGGACAAGGCTTCCCTACCTCAGCCACTTCTGGAACTCCCCTGGAAGTCCCGGCAGGTGGGAAGGCACGAGGGACGTGGTAAGGAAGCCCCCACTGCTGCAGTTTCCTTTCCCTCCAGGATCTGGGGGTGGCTTCTCCTCTGGCATCACTCAACCCGAGGCTGCCCAGCTGCCCTGGCCCTCCTGCCCCTCCCAGAACATGGGAACAGGAAAATGTTCCCAGGAGGTGAGGCGAGGCCCGCTTCCTTCTTGAAGCTTGCTGGACTCCTCCCAGTGTGGACACTAATCAACAAGGAGACCTGGGGGCAGGGGACACACCCTCTGAGCCTTGTGGGCTGACAGGACCCTAAAGTCAGAAGAGGGTGTGGGGTCAGCCACGGACGATGGCAGTCACCCCACATTAGGGGTGGAGGATATTTATAACCCAGAAAGGAAACTAAAACTGAGCTGTTAGAAGGCAGGACCGTGGTTCCCCACAAGTAGAATTTAGTAAGGATTTGGGCAACAGTCTAGGCTGGAGTTCCTCAAAAGTTACGAAGAGCCGGGCCTGGTGGCGCACGCCTGTAATCCCAGCACTTTGGGAGGCTGAGACAGGACAATCGCGAGTTCAAAGCCAGCCTCAGCAACTTAGTGAGGTGCTAAGCAGCTCAGTGAGACCCTGTCTCTAAAATAAAACACAAAATAGGGATGGGGATGTGGCTCAGTGGATGAGTGCCCCTGAGTTCAATCCCTGGTACCAATAAAAAAAAAAACCCATCTAGAACAGGCTAATCTACAGAGACACGAAGCAGATGAATGGTGGTCTGTGGCTGGGGGTGGGATGAGAGGTTTAGGGGAATAACAGCTACGAAGTGGGAGGTATCGTGGACCAGTAAAAATGTTCTAAAACTCCTTGTGGTGGAGGTTGGACAGCTGTTTATGCACTAGAAGCTTTTGAGTTGTACACTTTAAGTGGATGGGTTGTATCATATAGGAATTATATCTCAATAAATCTGTTACAAGAAATTCAGTAAGGCATTAGGAATCTGATGTCCAAGGGCAGGAGAAGGGTGTCCCACTCTGGAGGTGAGGAGAGAATTCTCCTTTCTTCTGCCCATTCGCTCCTTCTTGTCCCCAGCCTGCCCACACTGAGGGCAGGTCTTCCCCCGCTCAGCCCACTGACTCACAGGCCTGGCTCCTCTGGAAATACCCTCACAGACATTTCCAGAAATAGGATTTCACCCAACCTAGATGTCCTTCGATAGATGAATGGATAAAGAAGCTGTGGTATGTATACACAATGGAATATTACTCAGCAATAAAAGAGAATAAAATTATGGCATTTGTAGGTAAATGGATGGAGTTGGAGAACATCATGCTAAGTGAAGTAAGCCAATCTCAGAAAACCAAATGCCAAATGTACTTGTTGATAAGTGGATGCTGATCCATAATGTGGGGGAAGGACAAGGGAACAATGGAAGAAGTTTGGTCACGGGGTGGGAGGGGGGAGGGGAGATGGGGGCAGTAAAGATGGTGGAACGAGATGGACATCATAGCCCTAGCTTCATGTATGACTGCATATATGATGTGATTCTACATCACCTACAACCAGAGAAATGAAAAGTTGTGCTCCATCTGTGTACAGTGAATCAAAATGCATTCTGCTAAGTAGAATAAATAAATACATTTTTTTAAAAATAGAGTTTCACCAGCCATTGAGGCATCCTTCAATCCAGTCAAGGTGACACCTAAGGTGACCCACCCCAGGGTGTGGTTGCTGCATCGCACTGTGAGAGAGAGTTTCTAAGAAACTGCCCAAGGACCTTCCAAGGTAGCAGCTCCAGTTTGCTTCCCAGAGCAGCGAAGGAAAGTCCCTGTGGCTGGACAGCCTCACCAGCATTGGAGGCTCCCGTGGTGGCCGTCCTAACAGGTGCATGGTGGTGCCTCCTTGCTTAGTCCCTTGGTATCCAGGCAGTGTGGCTCAGAGGAAAACGCAGGTTTGGGGGTCAGACCCATCTGACTGAAGTTCCATCTCTGCCACTCACCTAGGACTCCTTGGTCAAGGTGCTTAACCTCTGTGGGGCCCAGGAAAAGCAGCCCCACGGCCTTAGCACTAGTGGTTTGGAGCGTCTGCCCTGGTGGACTGTGGCTCTATGGAAACCTCTGTATCCGGGTTCACATGTAGCAGCAAAGCCTCTAGCCCCCTGGCAGTTCCAAGAGCCTCTTGTCACACCTCATTCCTGCTCTGCTGGAGCTAGGATGACAGCCTGTATCTTTAAAGTCCTTCCCAAATGTGGTCACAGAGCCAAGCTTTCACATCAGACCCTCCTGAACTCAGTGAGTGAATAGCCGTCTAGCCATTTTTTGCTTGACACCGTGCGTGAGGTAAGATATCGCTATAGCTGCTGTAAAGGTCAAGGTCAACATAGACAGAACAAGCCGTCCAGGACAGGCCAGATTGCAGGCACCCAGGTTCCATCTCAAGGACTCAAATATGGTTGACGTTCCAGCTCATCTCACCAGAAAGAAAGTTACAACCCCAAAGTGGCACAACGCATTTCTACTGGCTCAGTCACATGACCACGCGGGCCACCCGAGAGGCCACCGGAGAGGCCAAGGAACGTAGCCTTTAGCCGATGGGTCTGCAGGTGCCCTGAGAGCTCTCTTTCAATGGGTTGAAGGAAAACTGATTGAATGACGGTGGCCACAGCATGGCGAGGAAGGCTTTCCTCAGGAGCCCTGCCGTGGCTCTTGCACTGGGAGGGTGGAGCTTGGGCTCAACTCCAAGGACAGCCTGGGCAAGTGGAACTCAGAGCCAAGCAGCAGGGCGGGGGATTAAGGATGGAAAATAACTAAGAGGAAACAGCAGAGGTCAAGGGCATTCTGGCCAAACTGACCTGGCAGGATTCTTGCTGCAGGTGGGCCAGGGTGATCAGATATCGCGTGGGTGCTGTGGGCTAGAGGATCAAATCAGATAGAGGGTGATGAGCCACGGGGGGCGGGGGGGTGGCTCTTGCTAAACTGACCTGTGGAGAAGACTGCGTTTTACAAGCGCAGGAGTGGGGGCCATAGGCCTGGCAGGGGGCTCAGGAACCTGGATAAAGTCTGGCCAATCAGAATCTCTGTCAGATGCAAAAAGATATGAGTCACCTAGTAGGTGGTTTTTTTTTTTTTTTTTGGTCACATATTAACAAAAGAATGCAGAAAAATCTGCTTTTCTTCATGTGCCTGGATGAACACTCCCACAGAGTGCTGGGGAGGAGCCCCCCCAAGGCTCCCCAGGGCCAGAAGCAAGGGACTGGAGTGAGAAAGAGGTTTCCGTGGAAGAGCTGTCAACGGTCCCTTTGGTCAACCCCCACCTGTGCTGAGATGGACCTTGGTCTGAGGCTGTGTAGGGGGTCCTGGGTGTGCGCAGCCAGGGAAGTCGGGGGAAAGCTTGGTTGTTCCCAGATGGATGAACTTCAACTTTGTGTCTGCCCTCATTCTCGTCGACTGTGTTTACTGGGTACCTACTATGTGCCAGGCCCTGGTAGGGGATACTGAGGTGGGGGAAAAAACCCAGCCAGACCCCAGAAGACTCTCACGATAAGTAAGCAGTGTCCCCAAGCCACTCGGGCAAATCAAGCTCCCTTTGTGGAACTGGGAGGCCTGATGTCAGGATGAGGGTGGAGGAGGAGAGGCTGGGGGAGGGGCTGTCTGTTCCTGGGCATCAGCTGCCCCCGCTTTTCCATGCCGTCGCCTCTATTTTGACCTTCAAGGCCTATAGCAACCTCCACGGCCTCTCACGAAGGCAGCAAAATCTCAGGGGACTTGGGCTTCCAGATGGGCTTGGGTGTGTGTGTGATCATCCTAGTGGCTTGTCCAGGGTGACAACGTGTCCTGCTCTGTCTGTTTTAGTCCTATATTCTGGGAGCCCCCTTAGTCCAGGAAAACTGGGATGCTAGTCACCTAAAGCTTGGGTCCTGTTTTCGTCACCTGTCCCCCAACTACCATCCCCTAGCTACATCAGGGGTTCTCCAGCCTGGCTGCACACTGGCATTGTCTGGGGCAGCATTTTGAGGATGCTGCTGCCTGGGTCCCCTGGGACCAGTGCATTCAGGTTGGGGCTTGGCATGGATCTTGTGAAAACGTCTCCCAGAGCATGGGCAGGCGGGTTGAGAGATCCGGGGCCAGAGGAGAATAGGTCCCACCGAGGGTTTGTGGGGTGGATTTTGTGTTCTGGGCGTAGGGGAAGCGTGGAGCAGCCTGGCTGAGTTGCTTCGTGCACACGTTCATTCACACTCTCATTTGCTCGGCAGTTATGCACAGTGGCCAGCTCTAAGTCAG
The DNA here is from genome assembly GCA_028644305.1 of Xerus rutilus. NCBI lineage: Eukaryota > Metazoa > Chordata > Mammalia > Rodentia > Sciuridae > Xerus > Xerus rutilus. The sequence continues at coordinate 27,820,913 of CM053415.1, forward strand.
GTGCTGTCCTGGAGCTGGGGACATGGAGTGGGGAGAAGAGGAAGGTCAAGAGCCTCTTTTCATGGAACTTACATTGGAGTGGCGGAAACAGAAAGAGAAGAAGCAAGTCACCTGGCGACTTAGAGCAGAGCGTGTGGGGGAGCTGGGTGGAGGAAGCGGTGAAGGGCGAGGGGCCGGGTGTGTGGCTCCTTAGACACCGTGTTCATCTCCTGGGCTGCTGACCAGGTGGCTGCATGCTGGGGGCTTAAACAACAGAAATTCATTCTCACAGTTCTGGAGGCCAGAGGTCCAAAATCAAGGTGTTGGCAGCGCTGGCTTCTGGGGGATTGCAGGAGAATCCATTTCATGTTTCTCCCCCAGATCCTGGTGGTCGCCAGGAACACTGGGCATCCCTGGGCTGTAGCCTCGTCACTCTGATCTCTGCTTCCACTGTCCCACGTCCTCTTCTCTGCACCTTTGTGTCCTTGTGGGGCTTGCTTCCTGTCTCCTTGTGGCTTCTCTTCTTATAAGAACCCAAGCAGTGGATTTAGGTGCCCCCTAAACCAGGATGCCCCATCTTGAGATCTTTAACCACCTCTGCAAAGATGCTTTCCCCAAATGGGGTCACATTCTCAGGCTCCAGAGTAAGGGTGAACACATCGTATTTGGGGGTCACGGTTCAACCTGCTACAGATGTGGCAGACAGGAAGGGCCTCTGAGGCTGTGTCTTGGCTAATTCCAGAGGCCAACTCTAAGGCAAGGGTGTGGAGGGATCACAGAAAGCACTGGCAAGAGACAAGACGTGTGGAAGGGGTGGGGGCAGCAGACCGGGGTGCCTCCTTGAGCAGGCCTCCTCCATGGGCAACTTGGTCCCTCTGGGGACCTCTGGGAGAAATGAGCCTCACAGTTCCCCCACCCACACAAGTGGACAGGATCGGGCATGTAGATGCCCAACTCCCGAAAGCCATCGGCTGGGGGAGGCTCCTGGGGCTTTCCCACAGGCCCCGCTGGCCTCTGCTGCTGGACCTGGTGGCTTCTGGAGGACAAAGAGCTTAAGGTGTTATAGGAATGGTGAGGGCCGAGAAGTCCTAGTGGTACCCACCGTGGCCACCAGGGAAGTGACCTTTGAGCTGCCATCTGAAGGATATAAAAAAATCAGCCATGTGACCAGCATGCCAGAGCATGTGACAGCCAAGTCAGGCAAAGTCCCCCAGGCCAGAGCAAACTCCATGAGTCCCAAGAATGGCCACCAAGAATGGCAGTGTGGCTGGAGCTGGTGAATAGGAGGCTGGAGCCAAGAGGAGGGCTTCTCCTGAGCTGCATCCTGGAGAGTTGTGTGGGGTTGGGTGGGAAGCCAGCCATTGCAGAGGCTTACTGTTGGACAAGCATCTCACTCTGTATGGCCTGGTGGATGGACTGCAGGGAGGGACCAGAGGTGGGCGCAGGGTCCACCTCATCCAGCTGGGCGGCCTCAGGCCAGTGCCTTCCATTCTCTGAGCAGCAGCTTCCCACCTAGAAAATGGGGCTAACAAACCCTGCTTGTGTGCGTCACCCTGTGACTGCTGGCTTCCACGAGCGAAGTCCCCTGAGCGCAGCTGAGGGAGGGTCTCCTGGCTGTGGTGGAAGCAGAGGGAGGACCTGAACAGGCTCTTGGGCAGAATTGGTCATGCCTGGACCAATCAAGTGCAGAGCAGGGCCTTCCTCAAGGTCTCCGCTGTCGGCTGGGGTTTTTCCAAAAGTAAACTGAGCTAAATTAGGAATTATGAGTGCCGCATCTTTGAGGTGAATCCGAAAAACAAAACTTCGGTCCTCAGGTGGCCTCAGTGGACATCCAGCCCTGGGGCCAGAGGGTCTGGTCCAGGGCTCTGGTAGGCCCGAGCTAGGGCTGATGTCCATGGCACTGACTCAGCAGTTACATTGAATATAAAGACGAGGGAACTGGACTTTCAGGGACTGGGTGACTGTGGGATCGTAGGTTTCCCCAGATGTGGTCACGTTTTGGTTAATGTCCCAAAACTCAGTGTCCTTAGAGCCTGTCTGCTTGGCTGCCAGGAGATCCAGCCTTATTCAGGGTCTCTTCCCCCAGCATACCCCAAAACCCTGAGGGTGGCTGCAGAGATCCAGGGACACAGGATGCCCATTTGTCCAGGGTTTGCCATGGTTTCCATTCCCATTTGAGAGCTGAAGAGACAGAACCCCAGAGACATGAATTCACATCCATTTTTTAAATAGGACTGTATAGCCCAGTCGGGAGCCACCGAGCTCTCCATCGGTGAATGGATGGGGAAGCATGGTGTGCGCACAGCTCAGCCGGGGCAGAGTGAAGGCCTGCCATCGACAGCAACAGGGGAAGAACTGGAGGACATTATGTTAAGTGAAATGAGCCAGGGACATGAAGGCCAGGACTCCATGCTCTCACTCACCTGCACAAGCTAAGAAGCGGAGTCTCATAAATAGAGGGTGGAGTTGTGGTCTCTAGAGGCCAGGAAGGCGAGCAGGGACGAGAAACAGAGGAGGTTGGATGACACATGCTAAAATATAGACAGAGGAATGACGCCCTGTGTTCTCCAGCACAGCAACAGGTTGTTAGCAACGACTCATTCTACATCTCACAATAACCGGGGCGGAGTTCTAGTTTCCTAACATAAAGAAATGATCATGTTTAAAGAAGTAAAATTGCTGGTCACCCTGGCTTGGTCATCGTACATTGTAGACATGTTGAACTATCTCAGTGTAACTCATAAACATGAATAATTATGATTATTAAAAATAAACATTTTACAAAGGACTGTAGTCAAGCACAGGACTGGACTATACTTCCCAGCATCCCTGCCTTGGGCTGTGGTCACAGTTGTGACCAAGTTCTCTTCAATGGCCTCTGTGGCACTTCTGGACCCTGCAAGAGAGCAGATCTATCTCCCCCATAGTCTCCTCCTCCACTTCCTGGATATTGAAGACAGCAGGTCCCAGGGCATAATGCAGCCATAAGATAAGAAGTGCCAATATTTTTCCAAGCAGAGAATCATAACCCTGGCAAATTGTATGCTAACCCAGGGCTACCAAGTGGGCCAGAGACACATTTCTATTGTTAGGAAATGAAAGGTCTGTTTGCTCCGGTGGCCGAGGCTGATTCATATGCTCATGGCTGCGGCAGAGCCCGGGTTTGAGCCCGGGCTACGGACTCCGGGAATCTCAGCTCTCGATCCCTGTGTGTGTGGCGTGGTGGTGGCCTGCTACCAGTGGGCCTGGAAACACAGGTGCCTGGTGAGTTATTCCCCAGCACATCAAGCTTTGGTCCATTCCTTTCTTCCGCTGGCCACCATCCATGGTGCTGGCAAGGCACAGCTACCCCAGGTGTTGTTGTAGCCAGGCTGGAGTCTACCTCCCTGGGTCCTCCGCACAGAGTTCCAAGATGGCTGGAGCAGGGACCTACATGGGCGCTACCGCACACGGTGCCTGAGCCTGTCTCCCCCTGGCCTAGGTTTCAGTGCCAAGCCGAGCCTTCTACTCTGTGACCCTTATTCCTCCCATTAGCTTTATTTGGGGGGCCTTCGGCTGCACACGATGCCCCACTTCATGAGTTGTGCTTGAGTGTTTCAGAGTACCAACAGTGAAGGGTACCTGAGTTGGGGGTCCTTTTGCATTCAGGGGTCCCTGGTCCCTCTGTAAAGCAGTTAAGGCTGACCGGCCTGCAGGCTCTGCCCACCTCCGCCTGCCGAAAGTCCTTGGTTGCCAACTGGGTCAGCATCAGGGTGGATGAGCTGGCTTAGTCTGTTTTCTGTCACTAGAACAAAATAGATGAGACCAGATATTTTATAAAGAACTGAAATTTATTTGATTCCTGATTCTGGAGGTCAGGAAGTCCAAGAGCATGGTGCCAGCGTCTCGTATAGCCACCTGGTGAGAGCCTCCTTGCTACATCACAACGTGGTAGAGGATGCCATACGGTGAGACAGAGCCAGGGTGCTGCCTTGGGTCTCTCTTCTTATGATGCCATTAATGCCATCATGGAGACTCCACCCTCATGACCTCAGCTAGTCCTAACCACCTCCCAAAGGCCCCATCTCCTAACACCCTTCACAGGTGAACTTGGGGATTGTTTCCAACTCATGGACCTTGGGGAGCCACATTCAAACTGGAGCAGGGTTGTGTCCACTCTTTGCCCAGCTGCTCCTGTCCCAGCTGTCATGAGTGGAGAGAAAGGCAGGCACCAAGTGGCCTTTCAGGGCCACCCTGCTGAGCAAGTGGTTAGCTACTGTGAGGCAAAGACCCCCTCTGTGTGTCCCTGATGGCTGCAGGCAGGTGCCACAGCCCTGGGTCTTTGGCTAAACTCATGCATGCAGGTGTGGCCAGCCTGCACTCCCAGCAGAGCGTCTGCTCCTCTTTGACCAAACACCAGCCCTCACGATGCAGGGACTCCTTTGCCTGTGTGTGCCCAGAGCCAGAAGAGCCTGGGAATTCATGTCCCTGCTGGGGGCCCCTGCCCAGTGGCTGATGGGAGGTGGGGTGTAAATGCCTTGCTGAGAGCGGAGGAGCTGTCTCTCAGACCCCTTTGGGGTGAAGCCAGGTCCCTGCTGTTAAGGCCTGAATTGTGCCATATCCTTTCCCCATTCATATGCTGAAGTCCTAATCTCCTATCCCTTCAGGTGTGACACTGTGTCAAAGATGTTGATTAGTTAAAGTGAGGGCATTCAGGAGCAGGCTGGGCCTGCCGTCAGACAGGGTTAGTAGTCTCATAAAAAAGGGAAATTTGAGCCAGGTGCGGTGGCTCAAGCCTGTCATCCCAGCACTTAGGGAGGCTGAGACAGGAGAATTGCGAGTTCAAAGCCAGCCTCAGCAATGGCGAGGCACTAAGTAACTCAGTGAGACCCTGTCTCTACATAAAACACAAAATAGGGCTGGGGATGTGGCTCAGTGGTCCAGTGCCCCTGAGTTCAATCCCTGGTACCAGAAAAAAAGGGGGGCAGATTTGAACACGGGACGATACCATGTGAATGTGAGCATTGTGCTGCCGTGAGCCTGGGGACTACCAGAGGCCAGGAGGGAGGCCTGGGACAGGTCCAGGGGGAGTGCTGCCCTGCCACATCTTGATCTGGGGCGTCCAGACTCCAGAACCCTGAGACGGCACATTTCTGGTTTTGAAGCTAGAACTAGACAGGCAGTCAGCGTGGGTAGGTAAATCGAGTCAGCTTGGATCAAGGAGGACAATTTGGGTCTGGGAAGTTGGAGAGGGATTGAAATGCTAAGGCCTTCAGAGCCCTTCCTCCACCCTTATCAGTATAACCTGCCCCTGCTCCTAAGTCTTGCTAAGGTGACCTGTGCCAGGGATTGTCCCCCGCTACAGGGAGTAGTTAATTACACTCCCTTCCTGCCCAGATCACGCCACCTGGGCCCTTCCCCGGTCCATCTGTATCTCACCTTTTGGCCTAGTCAGGCCACAAGAAGGAGAGAGACAAGGGGAGGAGAGCAGGAGCACAAAGGAAGCCTAGGACACATAAAGGCAGAACACGTGTGCTTCTGGGGATACTAGGATACTAGCTCTGGCCCCCTTCTCCCTCCCAGAAGTCTGTTACCCCTTTGTAAATAAACCCTGCTTAACTGCTTGCCTCGTGTGCCTCTCTAATGTTCAGACTTCAACATGCGGAGGAGCAGAACTTGTCACTGGTAACTGGCGGCATCATTTTTTAAGCCACTTGATTAGTGGTACTTTGGTTACAGCAGCCCTAGGAAACAGATATCCCCTCAGTGGACTTGGCCCCATATCACAGCCTGCACAGCTCCCCCGGCCCCATCTCCCCCTCCCCAGAGTTTGCTTCTGGGGCATCCCGTCTAAGACAGTGGGTTTTGGTTTTGTTTCTCATTTTTGCAGTGCTGGGGATCAAACCCAGGGCCTTGGGCACACCAGGCAACTGCACTACCCTGAGCGATATCCCAGCCCAAACGGTGGAGTTTGAGGAGCAAAGGTAAACTTGCCAGGACCAGAGGATGAGGAATGTGGGGCTGTGTGGGGTGAGTGGCGTCTGCACGGCCATCACGGGAGGTCGGGGCCGGGGGGGGGGGGGGGGGGGCCGGCTCTGCTTCCAGCCCAGGACTCCGAGGTCAAAAACCATGACACCTGACTTTTCCTTGTTTAAACAAATATGTTTGGAGACTGGAGTCGGCCTTTGAGCTGGCACTTTGCCAAGTCACTTTTGGCAGGGACCCCACCCCCAGCCTGCGTGAGCAGGGCCTGGACCCCACCCCCCTGGTTAGTCGTGCACACCTGCTTCCAAGCCTCCGTGTCTACACCATCTCAGTCTCCTCGTCTACACTGTCCCAATCCCCTTGCCTTGCCCCTGAAATGTCAGTGAAGGAAGATGGACATGATTATTTTTTTAGCAGACATGTATCCATTACAATCTACGTTCTGAGCCTGTGATAAAATAAGAACTCCTTTATCCCTCCAACAGCCCCAGAAGTAGGTCCTGTTTCTCATTCACACACAAGGGAACGGAGGCTCAGAGAGGTTGAGTAACTTGTCCAAGATCTCCCAGCCGATAAGAGGCAGATCCAGCTATGAACCCAAGCAAGCTGGGTGCCACTGGCTGCCTCTCCGGCCACACTAAATTTCTTCACAGTGTTTTGATGACTGTGTTTTGTTGTGTTTTGGTTTTCTAGTAGGTAGGGAGGGGGAGAATGTGTGTCCCTGGGGCGTCCTGCAGAGCCAGGCGAGCTGCGACAGGGAGGAGCTAAGTGTAGCTCCAGAGAACACAGCAGGCTTCCTCGCCCAGCCTGGACAGAGGCCAGCGCCTCTTCTCCTCAGCAGAGCATTTCCCGTAAGTGGTGACTCCTTGGCTCCTGGCTGCAGATCTGCCAGGGCAGGCAGCCAGGCCTCGCCTGGGCTCCTCCTTCGTGAGCAATGCATAGCCATGTGGCCTTGGGCCAGAGCAGCCCTGTCCTGCTGCCCGCCTGAGCCCAACCGAGGAGGGCCGGGTCCTGGGTGCTCACTGAGGGCTCTGAGCTCTGAACCTCGTGGCTTCCGTGTGTCCTGGACATGCAGAGCAGGGCTCTGGACAGGGGTGCGGGGTGGGGAGGCCCCAGGCCTGGGCTGGGCGGCACAGGAGTGTGTGCGTGTCCGAGGACTAGGAGTCAGACTAGACCCTGGGTGGGCTCCAGGACCCTCTGCCCCTAGCTGTGATGTCCTCATCGACCGGCTGGGCAGATCCGCTGCTGGGCACCTGCCCTGGGGTTGTTCATGTCCTCATTCACTCACCCTGTGCCATGCCCGTGGCATGCCAGGTGCTGGGGTCAGAGGACAGAAGAAGCACCTGCTCTGTACCGACGATTCTCTAATGGGGCATGAGGAGGAGAAAGGTCGTCAAGCCAAAAAGAAGAGAATTAAAGGTCATGGAAAGAGCTAGAAAGGAAATAAACATGCCAGGCCTTGATCTGGATCCCAGAATCTAGAAAGGGATGAAGAATGCAGGTGGAATATGGGACGGGGGTTGGGGAAGGCTGCTCAGAGGGGACTTCATATTTTCAGCCTGAGAGAATCAGGAGGAAAAGGGTATTCTGGGAAGAAACAGTAGGTCCAAAGGCCCTGTGGTAGGAAGGGGTTTGGAAGTTTCTGGAAATTTCAATCCAGCTGGTGTTATCAGGATATGGTGAGTCAGGTGGTGAGATGGGAAAGGCTGGTAGGCCCTGACTAGGCAGAGCCTGTAGCTCTGATGATGGAGTGACCCAACTGGACCTCCAGCTCCTGAGTGAGAGGCCACCAGCCTTGCGCTCCTCCCAGTGTGTGACTGCCGAGGGACTGGCAGAGGACCAAGAAGCACCCTGCTGTTGGGTAACAGCCGCTGCCTGCAGAGCAGGCCCTGTTGACCTGTCTTTGCCCCCGTCCTAGCCCTTGGGTGTGGGGAGGCTTTCTCCGGCCCCTTTGCCCTGGAGCTTGGGAGGCCAGGAGGGCGGCATCGAAGCTGGGCTGTTCGTTTTGTCCCCTGGCCTGGAATTTCCCCTCTCTGGGGGAGTGTCCCACCAGAGGAAGACAGACCCAAGCAGGAAGCCATCGGAGGGAGGTCTCAGCAAGAGGGCAAGAGCGGGAGCAAGGAGAGGCCGCAGGGAGGAGTGGGGGCGGCAGTGGCAGCCATGGCTTTGGGAGTGCGACCCCTCTGCATGGATCCATGGCTGAGCCACTGGGTCACTGGGCCATTGCAGGAGGCCAGACAGTCACAGGGCAGATAAGCTATTTGCAGACCATGCTGGGCTCCAAGTCACATGGAGGGTTCTTATCCTCGGGTTCAGGGCCTGCAGCACTGAGGGTTAGGTCCCAGGGCACAGCGGGGCAGGCTGTGCCCCGAGCTGCACCCCGCCTCCACCAGGCAGGATGGAGGCAGCACCTCAGACCTGCCAATGCCAGGGCCACGGCCACTCGGTGCCCTGAGCCCCATGTTCCCATGGTGGCGGCACTTCCTAAGATCCCGCCAGCCCCTAAGATTTGCCCGCCTGGCAGCTGGCCACGGCTCTGCATTTGTCCCCAGCTGCCATCTTAGCAAGAGAGCCCAGTCTGTCAAGCACCGTGTTGCACAGCCTCTTCCCCTCGCTAAGCTGATATCTGGGTGCAAAGAGAATAGGAATGACCAAGCGCAGGAGAAAAATCAAAGAGATAAGAACAATGTGAACGGCGTCTCAAGAACTTGGAGTAGAGAGAGCTTTGACGGGGGTCTGATACACATTAGGGAGCAGGGTCAGTCAGGTTACTCGGAGCCTCTACATTTTCAGCCCTCTTAACATGCCGTGTAAGAACATCAATGCCGTGGAGGTAGCATGTTCAAAGGTCCTGAGGAAGGCAAGATGGTGGTGCGCTTTGAGAACGCGCAGAATCTGGCTGTTGTGTCCTGACAAGAGTCCAGAACCGGCTACAGTCCTGCTATGCTGGGCCCTACATGGGGCTTAGGCGTCCAACCGAGGGAGGAGGACAGTCTTGGATTTCCTCCTGGCACCTCCGCACAGACCGGAGGGCAGCTGTGGCTGCAGAGCGGGGAGTGCCCTGCTCAATCTGAGCTAAGTGAAATTTAAGACTGCCTGCAAGAAGGGCCTCGTTTGCTAGGAAACCTCCTAGTCTCTGGGCCAAACCCTTCCAGGCCTTCGGCAGTTTGCAGATAAGCCCCGACCTCCCTGTTCACCCAGCTCCCTCACTCTGCCCCGGCTCCAGAGCTGCAGTGACATTTTATGCCAAGTTGTCTGCCATCGGGCCAACTACCCCAGGGTGGGGTGGAGTAGCACCCTCAGCACCCAGGCAGGCGGCACCTGCTTCAGGCAGGTTCCCAACTCAAGCATGCCACCCTCAGAACACAGATCCAGGGGAGGAGACGCAAAGCACCAACCGATAGGGTCCCATCTGGGCATGCACACTTCAGATGGTGGCCTCCGAGGGTCATCTAGAGGCAGGCAGTACGGCCCACACCCAGGGCCTCTTGATTGGGTTGTTCAGGCTCCAGGGACAGAAGGCCAGTGGCGAAGATCAGAGATGGGGCTTTGTTTGGAAGCTCTGACCCCCGAGCTCTCAGGGCCAAAAGGAGCACAGTGGACAGGTCAGTGTTTCCGGAAGGCTCTGCCCCACCCCCGCACTTCCTAGGGCCCTTGTGAAAAGCAGATTCCCAAGCCCCACCCCAGAGATTCCGAAAGGCCCTAAACTGTACCTTCCAGCAGGTAAGGTCCCTGTGGCCAGGTTCAGACCTAGTGGTGGATTCTCTGTACCGCCCCACCCCCACAGTCTCTGCATCCTCAGCCCTTGGCCAGGTGCAGGGGGTGCATGAAGGGACCCCAGGTTTGCAAGGTTATCCTGGAAGGCAAGTACTGTGGCTGTTTCTGAGGCGTCCCCAACCTCATGGCTGAGAATGTCAGTTGGCCCCAAATGGGGCTTCCAAGGGGGCTTTCCCACCTCCCCACCCCAACTCAACAGATGCAGGCAGCTGGTGCTTTTCAGGGTCAGAGGAAAAGCCCCTGAATGTTTTCCAACGGCTTCTCACCTTCACCTGCCCCCGCTATGAACACTTCTTCCCCCGTATTCCAGCCTGGGCTGCAGGGGCCCAGCAGAGACCAGGTTTCTCTGTCTGACCCTTGTGTGCCTGGAGCCAGCTTTGGGCAGGAACAGTCAATAGGACTTTCTAGAAAACCAGGCCCTACTGGTCTTATATCCTCACAACTCTGAGGGTGCTGCAGAGATCTGCAGCCCTGGCCCCACCTGTGAGCTGTTAGAAGCCCCCGCCCCTCCCAGACCCTGAGCCAGAACACTGAGGGTCTAAGCAGACTCAGGCCAGGGTTCACACTTCATGTGGGAAGCGCCAGTCTGAAGCTCTAGTTCTTCACTTGACTACCAACACCTGGGAGCTTGGGAAACACCCTCTTAGAGCCTGGCTTAAGTGGTCTGTGGTGCCACCTGGGTGGTGGGGCATTTAGAAGCTACCAGAATTGCCACATGATTTGGGAAATACTTTTAGAAGGGCCTGGCTCCTGACGCTGGCCTTTCATCCTCGGGAGGAAGCTCCCTCCCTTCCTACAGGGCAGGCCAGTTGCAGGTCAGCTTAAGGAACAGCCAGGGTGGAGGCGAGGCAGAAAGCCTGGGCCAGTCCAGGAATCAGAGATAAGGCAGCTCCTGACACCACCCACCCGTGGCCAGCAGTGAACTGCCTCAGGAGCTGTGGCCCCGCAGCCTTTGGGACACACTGGGGAACAGGAGTTGTCCCAAGGCAGAGGGGGAAAGGCAGGGCTGTGGCCTTAGTGTCTTGACGCTCAGCTGTGTCCCTGGGTAGTGCGAGGACAGGAGGGGGAGAAGGCTTGCAGGAGAGGGAGTGACCGTGTCCAGGGCCAGATGATAAACCTTGCCTGGGAAGCGTGTTCCTATTAGCCACGCTGTGCTCAGTGTCTGTGCGCAGGCTCAGGCTGGCGTCCCCTGTGAACAGGCAGATTGCAGGGCCCGCTCCCTGGGATGCTCTGCATAGGCCGCTGGCAAACCCGGAGCCAGGCTCTGACGCACGTTCGCTCCCTGGTCACTTGCTGGGCATTTGTGGCGCATCCCTAACACCTCCTGACCCACCCCCACCACTCTTCCTAGGATCCCTGTCCCGGTCCCCCAGACCTACCCCTCCCACGCCCGCCTCCCTGGCTCCGGGCTGGGCGCGTTCCCCTCTCCAGCCCGCGACTGCGCTCCCGCCGCGCTCCGGTCCCGGGTCCGCTGCCCAGGCTCCCAGCCCTGCGCGCGTTCCCGAGGCTCAAGGCTAGCGAGCCTCCCAGACCTTCGTTGGCGACGGGTGGAGCTGGATCCTGAGCTGCGGGCTCCGGGAGGATGAAGCAGGTAGGACCGCGCAGATGCTGCGGCGGCGGGGAGGGTGACGGCGAGCGCCGAGGAGCCTGCGGGAGCGAGGCAGAGGCCGGGGGAGCAGGGATGCGTGAGCCCGGGTGAGCTGGAGGCCGAAGAAGGCCTCACATCTCCGAGGAATCGCTGGGGAGCCCAAGGAGGCGCACAGAGGCCAGCCCAGGAGTGCGGAACCGGCGGTGGTGGGGGCGGCGGTGTGCCCAGCAGTGGGGCCTGCTATCCCTCTGCCCCTGTGGTCCCCAGGCCCTGGTAGATGATACTGAGGATGTGTCCCTGGACTTTGGAAACGAAGAGGAGTTGGCCTTTAGGAAAGCCAAGATCAGGTATGTTGGGAAGGGGCTCTGGGAAAGCCGTCTCCAAAGCTGCAAATTCACCCACCCATCTGTCCATCCACCCACCCACCACCCATCCCTCCATCCATTCCAAATATGCTAGAACCTACTGTGTGCCAGGGACTTACCTCTGGACAGATAGGACAATCCCTGATTTCCTGCACTCTGGGAGGAGGGCGTGACGGGGACATTGAACAGTCAGACTTTGAACAAAGATACTCATGGGGTGTGAGAGGGTTAGGAAGAAAATCAAAAGGGTGCTGTAAAAGTAACTGGGAAGGTTTCTTAGGAGGTGGCCTTTGAGCTGAGACCTGAATGAAGAGAAGCAGCCAGCCATGGAGACTGGAGGAGGAGGAGGGTTCCAAGCGGGAGGAACAGAAAGGGCAAAGGCCCTGAGGCTGTCAGAAGGTCAGGGAAAGAGCGGTGGAGGGAAGCTGGTTGGCAGGAGCCCAGCCAGTGAGGAAGGGCTTGAATTTTTCTTCTAATCCCTGCTCAGCTCTGGCCAGACAGACTTATCCTGGGTCAGGTGACATGCCTGTCTGCCTGAGGTCTTCTGCATCCCAGAGGCAGTAGGACCAAGGCAAGGAACATGACCTACTGAAATGGTTGCCCACAGCTAAGCTCTTGCTGCATCTAGAAATATTCACAGCTAAGAAGCTAGGGGCCCTGGTACCTAAATGCCATTCATCATCATCATCATCATTATTTATTTTCTGCAGTGCTGGGGATTGAACCCAGGGCTTTGTGCATGCTAGGCAGGTGTTCTATCGCTGAGCTACACCCCCGTGCCCAATACCGTTCCTTTTTAAATCTTTTTTTTAAACATCAAATGTTTTTTTTTTTTTGGTACCAGGGATTGAACTCAGGGATACTCGACCACTGAGCCACATCCTCAGCCCTATTTTGTGTTTTATGTAGAGACAGGGTCTCACTGAGCTGCTTAGCTCCTTGCCGTTGCTGAGGCTGGCTTTGAACTCGTGATCCTCCTGTCTCAGCCTCCCAAAGTATTGGGATTACAGGCATGCACCACCGCACCCGGCTTAACATCAAATTTTTTGATTTAAATCCAGTAACCCCCAGAATAGAAACTATCAGTTTCCTGTAGTCACTATCACAAATTCTCATAAACATGTTGGCTTAAAACAACACAAGTTTATTCCCATGGAGCTCTGGAAGCCAGAAGTCCATGCGCAGCTTTTCTGGCCTCAAACTAAGGTGAGTCAACCTGCTTTGGAGGTACTGGGGGAAACCCACTCCTTTCCTTTTCCAGGTTTTGGTGGCTGTGGGCATTTGTGGGTCGACCTTCACCTGACCATCTCCTCTATGTGTGTATGGTCTCCCTGTGCCTCTTTCCAGAAAGGACATTACTGTTGGCATTTGAGGCCCACTAAGACAATCTAGAGTCCTCTCAAGAGCCCTAACTAAATCACATCCACAGTCTCTTTTGCCATATAAGGTCACGTTCCAGAGATCAGGACCCATATATTTGGGAGGGGGGGCTGTTATTCATCTGACTAATGACCAACGACTGTCATTAAGGAATGGCGTTGTAAGAGAACTGGAATACTGGGTAAAGAAACTTACTGGACACCTAAAGTCATGTGTTGAGTTTCTGGTGAGCATCTCCTGTGTGCCTGACTGGGCGGGTGGCTGGAGACACACAGCTTACAGGACAAGGCCCCTGCCTTACAGAGTTGCTACGTTGGGGGCAGGGTTGCTGGATCTCACATACGTGTCATTTGGGACCAGATACTGCTTTGTCGTGGGCATTGTCCCGGGCATTGTAGGATGTTTAGCAGAGTCCCTGGCCTCTACCCACCAGATCCCACAGCATCCACTAAAGCGTCCTCTGGGGCAAACCCGCCTCCAGTTGAAAGCCATGGTGTGGGGTAGGGTGTGAGCGCACAGGCTACAACTCAGTGCTGTAGCTGCTGTGATGAGCAGAAATTGGGCCGTTGTCCTGATCAGAGGGAGTGGTGACAGGTGAGCTGGGACCTGAAGGTTGGGGGCCATTAAATGGGCAGGGAAGGTGGCTCTCCCATGCAGAGGCCTGGAGGTGAGGTTGTGAGTTTGGGGGGACAGGGGTGGTTCCCTGTTGCTCAAGACCAGAGATGCTGGGGAGTGGCCTGAGGAGAGGCTGGCTCCAGACTCCTAAGGACTGATAAGACAAGTTCAAGAACTTGTCTTTTCACTAGAACTTTCTGTGAGAATAGCAATATGCTATATTTGCACTCTCCGGTATGGGGGCCACTCCATGCTTGTGGCTACTGAGCATTAAAATGTGCCTTGTGTGACCAAGGGGCAGAACACTTGGTTTTAGTTCACTTTAATTAATCGAAACGTAAACTGCCACACGTGGCTGCCATATTGGAAGGTGCAGTTCTGCAGCTCAGTCATCACAGCTGTGGGCGGGGCAGGGATGTGGTCAGGCCTGCAGGATGGAGGACAGCTGTGGGGAAGACGGGAGCAGGGAGCACAGGCTGGGCGCTGGGGCCAGGGCTCCGGAAGGGTGATGGGGAGAAGGGGCCTGGAGGCCCGTGGGAGGGATGATCAGCTTGCCTTGGTCAAGATGTAGGGTGATACAGGGGAGTCAAGGGTGACACTTGGGCTTCTGGTCTGGTGACCCAGAACCTACTGTGTACCAGGGACTTAGCTGTGGACAGATGAGGCAATCCCTGGCCTCCTGTGCTCTGGGAGGAGGGCGTGATGGGGACATTGAACAGTCAGACTTTGTACAAAGATATTAACAAGATACTCATGGGGTGTGAGAGGGTTAGGAAGAAAATCAAAAGGGTGCTGTAAAAGTAACTGGGAAGGTTTCTTAGGAGGTGGCCTTTGAGCTGAGACCTGAATGAAGAGAAGCAGCCAGCCATGGAGACTGGAGGAAGAGGGTTCCAAGCAGAAGGAGGTGGCCTTTGAGTGAAAGAGCACTGATGGACAAAGGTGTTGACCCCAGAGTGGTCCTTTTGTTAGGTTGTGGTGGAACATTCTAGTAGCCAGGCTTGGTGGGCATCTGGGAGGAGAGGACAGGAGCTCGAGGAATCCTCAGTCAGAGATCTAGGAGGCAGCAGCTCACATCTGTGTGTCTGAGAGCCACCAACCCAGAATCCTCTGGGGCCCAGCAAGTCCCCTAGGCCTGGCCCTGGACTGACAACCAGATTCCCAGGCCTTGGGCCTAGGAAGTACATTTAAAAAGAGCTCCTGCAGTTGATTCTGATATGCAGGAAATCTTAAAAACAAGCAGCCAGGGCTGGGGTTATGGCTCAGTGGTAGCGTGCTCGCCTAGCATGCGTGAGGCACTGGGTTCGATCCTCAGCACCACATAAAAATAAAATAAAGATATTCTGTCCACCTACAACTAAAAAAAATAAATGTTTAAAACAACAACAAAAAACCAAACAGCCATATAGTCGCACCAAAAGGAGGTTCTTAACTGAGATCTCAAGGAGGGCTTCAGGAGTCCAAGAACCCTTTGAAAACTATTACCCAAGTTTTATGTGTGTACCATTTTAGGAAAAGGATTCAAACTTTAATTGGAATAGCAACTGGATCCACGATACAAAAAAGTTAAGAATCACTAGTCTAGAGTGAGAATCGCTGTTCGCAAATTCCTGTTGCAATGAATTCCTGGTTGACTTTGGAGGCAGGTTTGGAAGGAAGCCCACGACCCGAGTCCGGGAAGTCTAGTCCACTTTTACCTCACCACCTGTGGCTTTGGGATTTGGGACAGGTCACATTGCCTTGCTGGGCCTCCATTGACCTTTTTGTAAAATGGGGACACTTGTACCAGCCTGACCTCCCCCCGTGGTTGCTGTAGAATTCATCTGGCGAGTGTGTAGCAGGTGCTGGGCCGAGTTCTGGAGACAGTGGTCCCTGTCTCCCCATCCCTGCGTCCGTGTCAGGGAGGCACAGTGCTGTGCTGGGGGCTTCCTGAGGGTCCGCAGAGAATGTGGTTCTGCCTCACAGCTGGTCAGGTAGAGGAGATGTCAGCCATGCTACCAGTGTTTCCCCTGGAGGGAATCTTATTTCTTTTTCATTTGTTTTGTTTTTACTTTTTTACCGTGATTAAAACACACACACACACACACACAAAATAAAAAATTGACCATCTTGATTATTTTGAGTTGCGCAGGTTGGTACTGTTGGGCATCTTTCCATGGTCGTCAAACACAATTTTTTTCATCTTGCGAAACAAAACCTCTGCACCCATTAAACAACCCTCCTCTCTCCGCCTCCCAGCCCCTGGCCACCATCCCTGGTTGCCTCTGAGAATTTCCCTACGGCAGTCACCTCATGAAAGTGGAATCCTATCACACCAGTCCTTGAGACCTGCTTGCTGGACGCAGCATGTCTCTGCCACGTTGTAGCATCTGGGGGAATTTTCTTTCCTTGGAAGGCTAAATAATATCCCTTTGTATGCATGCGGCGCATTTTGTTAGCCATTCAGAGGCCCTGCCTCGGGTTCTTTTGGCTTTGTACCCAGGAATGAGACTGGGGCTCCCAGCACAGTTCTGTTTTTAATTCTTTGAGGGACCCATGGCTGTTGTATCACTTTACCGCCTATCAGCGGTGAACAAGCCTTCTCATTCCTCCGCGAACACTCTTTATTTGCTGGGTTTGGGGCATTGGCCATCCTGGTGAGTGTGCCGGGGTCTTGCTGTGGTCTAGACTGGCATTTCCCTGGTGGCTGGTGACGGCTGCTCTGTGCTATTGCTTCCTCTCCGGCGCTCCTTTGTGGACTGTCTTTGGAGAAATGTGCGCCCACGTCTTTGGCTGTCTTAACACGTTCATTTCAGTTTTTGCTGTTGAGTTCTTTATGCATTCTAGTCCTTAACCCCTTATCAGATAAGCGATTTGCAAATTCTTCCCCATTCCAGAGGTCGCCCACTTGAGCTGGGGGTTGCAGCCTTGGATGGACTTGGGTTTTTAGGTGTGATGTGATTCCATTTGTCTGTTTTCTCTTTTGTTGTCTATATTTTTGGTGTCATATTCGTGTATGTCTGCTTGAAATACAGTTGACATATCATAAATTTACTCTTGTTAAGTCTACAAATCATTGTGGAATTCATCATATTCATGATTGGGCAACTATCATCACCACTTATTTCTAGAATTTTCTTCATTACTCCAAATGGAAATCCTGTACCCATTAAGGAGAAACTTCCCATTTCCCCTTCCCTAAACCCTGGAAACCACCATTGTACTTTCTGTCCCCACGAATTTGCCTGTTTTGGATATTTCACACAAATGAAATCTGTACTAGTAAGGGTTTTCCAGAGAAAGAGAACCAATCAGAAATTCTGTTTAATTACACATTATGATTAATATGTAAAAATAATATTAGTACAATTATTATACTAATATATACCAATTATATATTATCATGCACATGATATATTTATTTAATATTATATTTGTCACATTATGTATTTGTTATATATTATTTTATTGTTATATACTAACTATATGGTAACTATATATTAAAATTATTATACTAACATATACTACATATAATATATATTTTACGTATATAAAGAGATTGATCATGAGAGGTTTGCTTATGGGCTTCTGGGGGCTGAGAAGACCCACGATCTTTCCGCAAGCTGGAGGCCGAGGAAGCTGCTTGTGTGGCCCCGTCCAATCCTGAAGGCTTGAGAGCCAGGATAAGTCCCAGCCTGAATCCCCAGGACTGTGTGCGTCCTGGTCTGCCACCAAAGGCCCTGAGCCAGGAGCACTGATGTCCAGGGGCAGGACACTGAGGCCCCAGCTCAGGTGGGAAGCAATGGCCCTCTTCCTCTGCCTTTTTGTTTTATGCACTTGATGGGGTGTTGGAGGCCCCCTTGCACTGGGGACAGAGGATATTCTTTTCTCAGTTTGTAATTCAAATGCCAGACTTTTCTGGAAACATCCGCAGAGACTCACCCAGGAGTCATGTATCTGCTAGTCCCTTGCCCGGTGACCTTGACAGATGGAATTGTACGATGGTATATGGCATTCCATTGGCCCCTGTCACTTAGCCTACTGCACCGCAGGAGGTCGATGTTTTGGTATTAATCAGCATCTTGTTCTTTTTCTGGCTAAATTACATCCCACTACATGGGTGTCTGCCTTTTGCTCTGGGTCCTGTCTCTGTCCATTCATAGAGGAGTTGGGTTGTTTCTGCTTTGGGGGGACAAGATTTGCACTGGGGACTGGAGATGCAGGGCTTGCATCTTTCGCGTCCCCTGGGGAGGACTTTCAATTTTCCTGTGCAGGTGAAGAATGTCCAATTGCCTCTGCTACTTTGAGCAGCTTCTCAATCTTGGCACTATTGACATTTGGGGGCAGATACCTCTTTATCATGGGGGCAAACTGTGCAGTGTGTCGGGCAGCATCCTTGGCCTCTGCCCACCAGATTTCAGGAGTATCCATCCCCCAGTGATGACAATCAACATATCTCCAGATATGGTTAATGTCCCTAATGGCTCAATTGACCCTGGGTGAGAATACTGATTTAGATTATCCTCTCTGTGTCTGGGATTTGGATTTGGATAAGTTATGTTTGTATTTGAGGGAACTCAGAGCCTTCTTAACACCTCCATGTGTGACATTGACCCTAGGAAAGTTGGCAGGAGGGCAAGGAAGGAGAGGGGGCAGGTGACAGTTTGGTGGCTGGTCATTCTCAAAAATCAACACAAGCACATCTCTGATGAGCTCACACACAGGGCGCACTCCAACACGCTAAGCAGAATAATAATTTTGGTTCTGTGTTGTTAATTCAGGAGATGTGCTTGCTCAGTGAGAACCCTTCACTAAGACCCCTGTCCCCTGTGCCTTTGGGGAATGAGTCATGTTGTCCCTGGCCCTCCAAAATTTATTTTGGAAATATAAAGATATGACACATAAGCAGTTCCCACCAAGCTGATTGTTTAAGGAAGGTTCATGATTACCCAGGAAAAGAACCCACAGAATCAGGGAACTAGACAAATTTCAGTTCTCTTTGATCCGAGCACAGTATTACATATTTTGAAATTAACTCCTTCCATCCATGACGGCTCAACTTCCTCTTATTTATATTTCTTATTCACATGAATTGGATTGCATAAGCTCTGCTGGCAATAAAATCACTGAAGGATATTTTCTACTAAATTGTGACCCACATCATCAGGAAAGCATTGGGGGAAAAGGAGAGGACACTGGCCTGATTCGTTGGTGCTTTGTTTGGGACAGCCTGACTGCACGGACCTGGAATATGTAATTCACTCATTCCTTTGTTCCAGGGTTCAACATTTAGGGCTGAGCCGTCTGTTGTTGGAACACTGCACCAGACAGGTGGGGTCTCTGCCCTCGCGGAGCTGACATTTCAACCTATTCGTCTGGATCTGGAACATGCTCTTATTCTAGACAGCAGGAATACTTTTTAAAATGTCACAGGCTGTTCTAGAAGAATACAGAAACCAGTTTAGGGGACTCCCACGGGCCAGGTTATGGCAGGGATTGAGTGAATTCACATGAGCTCACTCAGTTTTCCTATCGCAGGCTTCACCAATAATGGCCTTGTGTCCAAGATCTCGAGCATTTAAAGTGTGTGGCTTGGGGATGGCTCTTGGAGGTGTGTGTGTGGGGTAAACACCATGTTAACTACTTGCCCCCATTAGTGGATGCATCCCCAATCCAGAAACATTAAAATGGTCAGAAATAAGCATGTGAGGAGGGACAGGATCGTCTCCATCTTACAGATGAGGAAATGGATGTTCCCAGGACCAAGTGACAGACCAAACTGATATTTGGTGTCTTCAGAACCTGCTTGAACCTAACAATACTTCAGATGAAAAGGCACATAAATGGGTGAATTCTACTTTCTATTCGCGGTGCAGAAAACTAAAAATCACCCCACTCAGAGGAGAGTGGAAACAAGGGCCCAGCTTCCACCTTTCTGAGGTGCTGCCTGCCTTTAGGGCCTCACTACTGCTAGCTCCGGCTGCAGGCTTCTTTTCTCAGTTAACAACCATGAGTCAGAGCCACCCTCGGGGTCCTGTCCCCTTGCCCTGAGTGCTCGTTCAGCAAGCCAGGGGCTCTCATTCACCATCTCTCCTTATCCTTCCTTCCAGTCAAATCCACCGGAAAAGCACAGCATGCATTATACAGGGTTCAGACTCTTCCACATTAGTGTCCATAGTCGAGAGCGATTGCTGGGTGACGGCTCTGCCCCAGCTTAGCCGCTGCAGACACTCAGCATTTGTTCTCTCACAGGGGAAGGGGTGGGGGGGCGGGGGCTCAAGGTCAGGCATTGGAGCAGCTCAGCTGGGGCCTCTGGCTCCGGGTCTCAGGAGGTTGCAGTTCAGAGGCTGAGTTTGCTGTTGTTCAAAGGCTCAACTGGGTTGAGAGGAGCTGCTTCCAAGATGGCGCCCTCACCCGGCCGTTGGTGGAGGCCTCAGTTCTTGCTGGCTGGGTCTCTACACGGGGCTGCTCACAGCTTGGCAGCTGGACTGTACCGAGGAACACGAGAGGGAGAGCCAGAGAGAGTGGCTAAGAAAGAAGCTGCTGTGATGACCTATCTGTCTCATCTGTATGTCACTTCCGACGTGTTCTGTCAGCCACTCTGGTGACCAGCCCTGGTGCAGTGCGAGAGGGGAGCACACGAAGATACCAACACTGGAAGGTCAGGGCGATGGGGGCCATCTTGAAGACCCCAGCCCAAAGAAGGAACAAGGGCCTGGTGACTACTGAGTGCCCAGTGCCCCAGGCCTTCTGGAAGGGTAACTATGGTAAAATGTGTGTAATTAGAATTTTTAAGCACACAGTTTGGTGGCAGTAAGTACATTCACATGGCTATGCAACTGTCACCACCTTCCATGTCCAGGAGAGCTTCTTTCCAAACTGAAGCTCCACCGGCAAGAACTGAGGCCTCCAGCCAACTGCGGAGTGAGGGCGCCACCTCAGAAGCAGCTCCTCAAACAAGGCCTGCTCTCCTGCCCGCCAGCCCTTGCTGGCCCCTCTCCTGCTTTCTGTCTCTGTGACTCCGACTACTCAGGGTGGTACATCGCACAGTACCTGCCGTCTGCTTTCACTTCAGGTCATCAAGCCATACGCAGAGGTGGCATGTGTCACACTTTGTTCCTTTTTATAGAGAACAGGACCGCGCTGTTCGGACAGACCACATTCTGCTTATCCATTCGTCCTTTGATGGACATTTGAGGTGTTCGTGCTTTGGTGACCGTTAATAATGCTGCCGTGAACACTTGTGTACAGGGTTTTGCTTGAATGCCTGTCTGGTTCATTTGGGTCCCATGACTTTGGAAAACTCTGGAGCTTTGGCTAAAAGATCAGTTCGGAGGTTGAGCAGCATGAAAGGGCCCTACCTGGGCTGTGCCATACCAGGTGCATCTGTGATGCTGGGTCTTCTGCAGCCTGGGCTGAGAGTTGAGGACCTACACTCAGGGCCCAGCCTGGGCTGAGCATCCAGAGCCCGCTGACTTGGCCCCTGGGCATTCTAATGCCAAGCATACCTGCCCCTAAAGTTGGGATGTCTCTTTAAAAAGAAATAAAGAACAGAAACAAGAGGGAAAAACTGTGGCCACCAGAGGGAAGTCTGCTCTTTCAGTCACTTCCACACACAAACCTCTACTGTGCTGACCTTTGAATAGAAACTGAGCACATGGCCATCAGCATCTCCTGGGACATCCCGACAGCCCCAGAACCGGCCCACACAGGCACCGAGGCAGGGGAGTAGGGGGCCGTGCAGGGGGGCAGAAGGGTGACGGAGCCAGTGCTGCATCTGGACCATTCTAGGGAAGAAGCAGATCCAGCAGGTGACTAGGGACTCCCCCTCCTCACAGCACAGCATGCTGCCACCCACCCTCAGCAGAAAGAGCACCTGAGCGTGAGTGGGCGTCCGGGCTGGAGAAATAAATAGCAGCGCGTTGTTCATTTTTAACAGCGGGGAAAACATTGATCTAACAAAAGGCTTCCTGGAAGAGCTTTGCTGGCCAAGCTTTTTCTGTCTTCCTTTCTCAAACATCTTCACGACTGACGAGTTGAACTATAAGTGGAGTGACCTCAGCCATGACCATTTGCGACCCTCTGGTTGGACATGGCATAGGTATTTTATTTCCCAAGAGTGTCAGACATCGGCTGCAAACGTCACCCTCCCATTTCACAGATGGGTAACCCAAGGCTTAAAGGGGCTCATACCTTATATGGGGCTGTGGGCCAGCAAGAGTGGGGCAGCAGTGTGGACCCAGCACCCCGGCCTTCACTACACCACACTGCCCAGGCGTGGGAGGGTGGGTATTTGTGCCCCACAGAGGGATGGCACATTTCTTTTTTTCAAAATATTTTTTACTTATAGATGGACACAATATCTTTATTTTGTTTAGTCTGTTTTTTAATGTGGTGCTGAGGATGGAACCCAGTGCCTCACATGTGCAAGACAAGTGCTCTGCCACTGAGCCACGACCCCAGCCCCATCTTCTTTTCTTTCTTTTTTTTTTTTGGCAGAGGAACTCTGAGTGCAGAAGGAAGGACCTGCATTTGGGAATTTTCCTCATATATTTCCTTATAATGACCAGTTACTCCGTTGGGGATTTTTAGGTCTGAAGATTTTTGTTTTCCCCCACGTAGGGACCACTGAGGTACCAGAATACCCGCCCCCAGCCCTGGGGTTTGGTTTGCTGTGAAAGGAGTCCTGCTTCAATGCAAAGCTGAGGCCACTTCTGATTCTCTCTTTTAAAATTTTTTAATTCAAATTTATATAAAGGTGCAGAGAACCATGAGCCTGGTGTCCTGTTGCCAAGGTTGGGCCATTGCCAGTGCGTGGACAGCCCTCCCATCCTCACCCCAGCCCCTCCCTGCTTCTGGATTACTCCAAACAGATTCTAGCCAGCTTCTAGGCTGCTCTTACCAGCAAAGTAAACTGGGAAGGGAAGATGACACTTTCCTCAGATTTGTGCCACACTGAAAGGCAGAGTGTTCCCAAGGGCTCAGAGAGGACAGAATCGAAAACAGAGTGATCGATAAGGAGTTCAGGCTGGAGATGGTTTTTTTTTTTTTTTTTTTTTTGGTGGTACTGGGGATTGAACTCAGGGGCACTTGACCACTGAGCCACATCCCCAGCCCTATTTTGTGTTTTATGTAGAGACAGGGTCTCACTGAGTTGCTTAGTGCCTCGCCGTTGCTGAGGCTGGCTTCGAACTCGCAATTCTCCTGTCTCAGCCTCCCTAAGTGCTGGGATTACAG
>CM053415.1:27844293-27910464 GCA_028644305.1 Xerus rutilus
GGTGGTACTGGGGATTGAACTCAGGGGCACTTGACCACTGAGCCACATCCCCAGCCCTATTTTGTGTTTTATGTAGAGACAGGGTCTCACTGAGTTGCTTAGTGCCTCGCCGTTGCTGAGGCTGGCTTCGAACTCGCAATTCTCCTGTCTCAGCCTCCCTAAGTGCTGGGATTACAGGCTTGAGCCACCGCGCCCGGCTTTGGAGATGGTTTTAAAAATACATACTGCAGCCGGGCGCGGTGGCACACAACTGTAATCCCAGCACTTTGGGAGGCTGAGACAGGAGGATCACGAGTTCAAAGCCAGCCTCAGCAATGGCGAGGCGCTAAGCAACTCAGTGAGACCCTGTCTCTACATAAAACACAAAATAGGGCTGGGGATGTGGCTCAGTGGCCGAGTACCCCTGAGTTCAATCCCCGGTACCAAAAAATAAATAAAAAAATCCAGAGTACGCTTTTCACAGTAATTAAAAAATAAAGGACAACTTCTAAAGCTATTTGTTAAATCACTGTTACTCAAATTAGAATGAATCAGCCTCCCTCCCAGATTAAATCTGCTGTAGAAGCTGCTGGAATGGTACGTCCCTTAGTATAAAGTCGTACTAAGTTGTACGTCCCTTAGTATAAAGGCTCATGTGGCTTTCTCCAAGTTTTCAGTTCATTGAGTAAATGCTGAGTTGCCCCCTGACCCAGTTGACTCTGTCTAGACACCCCAACCTGTGCCCATCCACCTTCTTATAATCTTTAGTTCTATTTTTAAGAGCAGTTTACAGAAAAACTGAGCAGAAAGTACAGCTCCCTCAAGCCCCGCCCCACCCCACCACTTCCCCTATTGTTGGCATCTTGCGTGAGCTTGGCGCGCTTGCTGCAGTTGATGAGCCAGGACGTTTTATTACGTGAAGCCCACAGTTCACATAGGGGTCCCTCCTTGGGCTGTGTGTTGTGTGGGCACATCTGTCACTGTAGCACCCCACAGAGAGTGTCACTGTCCCCCAAATCCCGAGTTCCTCCTCTTTTCCCGCTCCCCGTTCCTCAGAATCCCTGGTGACATCTGGTCTTTTTCCTGTCTCCAAGAACGTGGGGAGAGTTGAATCGCCCTGCAGGCGGCCTGCAGGCTGGCTTCTCTCACTGAGCAGTGCGTGCAAGGTCCCTGCAGGTCTGTGTTGACAATTCCGTTGCCTCACAGCCCACAATCTGTCCACTTCTCTACTGGAGGGTGTCTTCGCTGCCTCCGAGTTTTGGCAATTATGAATAAAGGTGCTATAAACATTCATACGTTGCTTTTTGTGTGGACGTAAGTTTTGGACTCATTTGAATAAATGCTGAGGACCCTGCTTGTTTCTAGCACACGTAGAATTTTCAGAGTAACTTGCAAAGATTTGTCCTTGGTCAGTGGCTTCAAACCGGAAACTTTAAAATATTAAGGTGTAGCGTACATAAAGGGCACTAATCACTGAGTCACTGGTTCAGCGGAGTTTGCACACGTGAACCTCCAGCACCAGAGGCTCCTGTGCCCTTCCCAGTCACCACCCCAGCCTCTTCCACCCCCAGAGATAACTGTGTCCCAAGTTCTAGCACAACCCATTGGTTCTGCCAATCAGGCAACTCCCACACTACAGCTCTTAAAGGTAGAATTTGTGTTGGGGAGTGGGGGTAGGGGTAGTTTGCTTCATTTGGGTTTGTTTTGAGTAGAGGCTAATCTCATCATTTTATGGGCAAATATTTCCAGCTTTGCTGGCCAGTGAATGAGTGTTCCAATAAAATTTATTTACAAAAACAGGCAGTGGGCTGGATTTGGGTCTTGGGTTGTAGTGTGCTGTACCTGGGAAAGAGCTATGCTTTTCCTTTGTAAAAGTGATGTTGAGGCTGTGTGTGGTGGTGCTCAGCTGTGAGCTCAGACACTCAGGAGGCTGAGGCAGGAGGATCACAAGTTTAAGGCCAGCCTCAGCAACTGAGGGAGAATCTGTTCCAAAGTAAAAAATAAAAAAGGGCTGGAGATGTAGCTCAGTGGTAGAGCATCCCTGGGTTCAATCTCCAGTACTAGGGGAAAAGAATCATGCTGAGGTCTCACCCCACATCTGAGTTGTGTGACCCGTGTACAGCTTAACACCTCAGCTGACTCTTGTTCCAGGCAGAGAACCTACTGCTTTTCCAGGAGGAAGGCAGCATGTGTCCAGGGTTCCAGCCTGTGATATGGATTTATAAGTAGAGGAAACTAGAACAAAAGCCCAGCAAGATCCTCCCCACCTGGGCGGCACTTCATGTGTTGTTTCGTTGCCCCCTTTCCACACTGGTGCCGTCTTCTCTCTTGAGATGACAGACTCCACCTGGCCCTTCTACCTGCAGGGGTGGGTTTGGGATGCTATTGGAAAGTGCCCTGTTAAAGGTGAGCAGGAAGAAGGCCCGTCTGGGGAAGGTGGAGGGGTCAGGAGTCTTGGGGGATCCCCACAAAGATGAAAAGTGGGCCCCTCACAGGCATGAGAGAAAGTTGTGGTCAGAGGGGGAATTTTACAGTCCCAGTTTGTTTCGAGAGAGCCGCGGGCTGAGATGACAGCAGCTGACCCGGGGCGAGCAGCGTGTGTCAAAGCACTCCGTGTGCACCGTCTCCACGCCAGCTTCTGGTGTCCTCGGACGCGGCTGCTGTCGGCATCCCCATTTTACAGAAGAGGAGACACGGTTGAGAGGTTGTGCAGTGCAGGGAAGGCCCTGGAACGGCCCTGGCAGTCTAGCGCCTGTGCATCTTGGGATGGAGTGCCACCTGGATGGAGTGACCTCCCAGGAGTGAAGCTGGAAGCCAGTGGCGCTGAGCAGTGGAGACGTGCAGGAGTAGGCACCTCAACTGCAGAGGTGGCAGGAAGGCAGGGGATCCCATGGCAGGGAGCGCGGTGGGCACGGACCCCTGTCGCAGGGGCTTTTTTTTTTTGGAATAATAATACTTTCCAGTAGGAGGTAAGGTCATAAACAGGTCAGTAAATAGGACCCAAGGAAGTGGAACCTTCCAACAGTTAGAATTCTTTTTGCATTTTATTTTAGGAAAACCACAGCCCCCAAAATAAAAAGGTACAAGAAAAAAAAAGTGGGTAGACGGGAATTTATCCAAATGCACGAACTTCCAGGTTTTACCCCAAGTCAGTGCACACTTAGTCCATCTCAGACATCTTTTAAAGTATACGTAATACTTCATATATATATTTTTTTTCATCTGCATTGTTTTTCATCTTTTACATCCATGTTATTCTCCAAAGGACACAGTTGTTCCTAGTGATCTTCATTGTCTCAATCATAAGGTTCAACACAACAAATATATTTTCAGAGAACCTTAAATGCCAGACGTTATTTAAAATATTTAAGAATATCTTAAACACGGTCCCTACCCCAGAAGCCCTTTCAGTCATTGGAAGAGGATTCATTTATCTTCGGGATCAAGGGGCAAGACGGTTCATACTTAGTTATATTAGGACAGTTGAAAATTTTTTCAGTAAGGTTTAAGGCAAAAAGCATACATACAGGACAGTCTGGGTCTTATCTTCTGGAATATTCCAGGAAGTTTCTGTTTTTCCCAGAGACCTAGAGGTTTATTTAGGCACATCCAAGGGAGAATGTGGGCCATCTCCGTAGGGAGGAGCAGCCTCTGGGAAGTTTGGAAGTGGAGCGAGCGTGATGGTGTCTCATTCTGAAATGCGAGGAGACCTCCTGGCTCGTTCTCCTTTAGGACTGCCTAGAATCCGAAAGGCACAGAGAGACTGTTCTGGTGAATTGCCGGTGCTGTGCCACATCCCCTTCACGTCCCCTTGGAGCATCAGGAGTAAATGACGCACAAGTCCCTGTGACCTCAGCTTCTGGTCCTAGCTGACGCTGCAGCGGGAGCCAGACTCCCCTGATTTCACAGGAGCCTGGGTTTGGCTCCCTCTGGTCACACTTCTTCTTGGGGACACAAGCAGCCTCTTTCCCCCTGTGGCTCTGCCATGGCCTCTGCCAACCACCTTCTGCCTGTACTGGTGACTAATCTAGAGGTGGCCTGTGACAGTGTGCAGGCTTGAGGGACACAGCCGGCCGTGTTTTATTAAAATAACGCCATCGTTTCTTCCATTCCCACTGCAAGTCTGCATTTCTGGCTCCTGGGAACAAGTCCGGCTGGCAGCTCTGGCTCTGGGCTGCATGGTGGCCTGGTGCTGAAGTCACCTCCTGTCCCTCCCATCACTGATGTGGCCTTCCGAATTGCCTTGCGCCATCAGACCTACGCTGAAGCTCTCTTGATCCTAGTTTTGTTCTCTGTGTGCCTTATGGAAATTGGGTCACCACAGAAAGGAAGCCATGAGTGTCCTCTCTGGGGCATCCACTGCCATCGCCTGCCCAACCCCTGTAGGCATTTATCTGCTGTAGACAAATAGTGACCCTTTTTAACAATTTACCTCGGGGTAAAAAAGGAAGCAACTGGTGTGGGCAACTCATTCTGGGCGAGCCGCCTCCCCTGGGTGAGAGGTCAGCCTTCAGGTGCCACTCGCGGCTGGGTGACCGGTATGGGTTGGACCCGCTGTTCCTGTGTCGTGTGTGACCATTTCTGCTCTCCAGGAATAGGTGTTCCCCGATGACATGGGACCTCCCCCTGGGCCCCATGTGCGTTCAGTTCCTAATGGAATAACTTGACCTTCACCTTTAGGGAACTGATCCTCCCGGCTGCGAGATGGGAAGACAAGTGATTTCAGTCGCATTTCACTTCAAAGGTGACCTTGTTTGGAAGAGGGCAAGTGATACTTGGAGTCACATTAGGGGAAAGTACTGAATTCGTGGAGGGAGAGAAACAGTGACGCTTTTGGGGGCCGTAAACATGGTGGTGTCCTGAGTTTCGGCCTAAAAGGTGTCAGGACATTCCTCTGAGGTGCCAGCACTCCAGCGGCCTGACGCAGTGACAGAGTTTAATGACGGCCCTCCTGGCTCTCAGTGAAGGCACCTTCCGATTGTCTCCTAGGCACCCCCTGGCCACCTTTTTCCACCTGTTTTTCCGAGTAAGTGCCATCGTCACCTACGTGTGCTGTGACTGGTTCAGCAGGAGCTTTGTGGGCTGCTTCGTCACTGTGCTGCTCCTTCTGTCCTTTGACTTCTGGTCTGTGAAGGTGAGGCCCCTCCTCAGGCGACGCACTCTCTCTGGATGTGCGTGCTCTGCTCCCGGTGGTGATGTCCCGTATGCATAAGGGACCCAGAGTGCTTGGGTTTAAACTGCTGAGTTCTGAGGCCACATCACTTATAATCAATTAGAGGAGAAAGTGCGTTTGGTGTTTTAGTAAATGGCTTCCAGGTGTTGACTCACGGTTGCACATATGCACCACGATGAGGTGACAACCCCATACGGCTTTGGACTATGAAATTGACACAACATAGTATACAAATAATGTGTGTCAAGCATATATAACGTGGGTGTATTATGTAGACACATGTCTATTATGGGAAGGTCTGTCATTTTTTAGAATGGAAACCTGAACACTCATTTGAAAAGCCACCATGGTGGGATGCCGTTTTCTCCAGCCCCGGCGCAAGCTGCTTGTGCACTGGGACTTTCCTTTTACTCATCGGTGGTGACATTGGCTGTGGCATGCTGACGGTCCTCTTGCTCGTTCTCCTCAGAACGTAACTGGAAGACTCATGGTGGGCCTTCGATGGTGGAACCAGATCGATGAGGACGGGAGGAGCCACTGGATCTTCGAGGCCAGAAAGGTGTGCTCTGGGGGAGGCGGGGGAACTCCCGTGGTGCCCCGGGGTTTGGGTACCTGCAGTCCGGCCTGCACGGAATCCTCTGCCTCCGGTGCTCTGCGTGATGCGTGCGTGGCCAGAGCCACAGGGTGCCTTTGCCAACGTCCTCACCAGCTTTGGGAACTGCATTATTGTCCCCCAACAGGCCTCTCCAAGTAGCGTGGCGGCCACGGAGGCCGAGGCGCGCATCTTCTGGCTCGGCCTCATCATCTGCCCCATGATCTGGATCGTCTTCTTCTTCAGCACCTTGTTCTCCTTGAAGCTCAAATGGCTGGTAAAGCAACAACTTGTCCTCCTGGCTGTACACACCGGTGGTGGCAGGAGTGGGTTTTTTCGTCACTTGTCATTGATGGATAGATCATAACGGCACCATCGAGATAGTCACGTCCAATACATTTTGGCCACTGTAAGTGTACAGCTCAATAGCTTAGAGCTGTGCAGACACCTCTACTATCAATTTCAGGATATTTCCTTCACCCCCAAAGAAACTCTATACCCTGTAGTCTGTCCTACAGCTCCCGGCACCTGCCTTTTCTGGGATATTTTATATATATGGGATCATAGGTGGTCCTTTGTAACTGGCTTCTTTGGCTTAGCATCTTTTCAAGGTCTGTCCAAGTTGTAGTGTGTATCGGTACGTCATTCCTTTTTGTGGCTGAATAGGATTCCACAGTACGGGTAGACCATTCCTTTATCCATTCCTCAGTTGATGGTCACTTGGTTACTGATGGCCTTTTGGTTCTTATGAGTAATGCTGGTAAGAAAGGAACTTTGTTCTTACTTTGTCCTTCACAGTGCTGGCAATGGAACCCAGAGCCCTGTGCATGCTGGGTGAGAAGCCCTACCAGTGAGCTTCGTCCCCAATCCTCAGCCTCAGGAAAGCTTTTCCCCCAGCTTTAGAGATCAAACCCAGGCCTACTCTACCTGAGCTACAGTCGTTCCCCACTTTTTTTGAGACAGGGTCTCACTAAGTTGCTCAGGCTGACCTTGAACTCGGACCCTCCTGCCTCAGCCTCCTGGGTCGCTGGGTTTACAGGAGTGTATCATCATGTCTGGCTAAGAGAGCAGTTTGTTAAAAAAAAAAAAATCCACACATGACATCCTGTCTTGGGCAGGGAGCCCTTCTAGGTAGGAATAGGCCTGAGAGTTCTGAGTTTCATTCTGGAGACACAGTATTTCATTGCCACGGTCTAGTCTAACGACAAGGGAACATACCCAGATGTCGTGTACGCAACAGTGGAGCTGAAAACACGGGCTGTGGGCAGCTTTCGACTTTCTGCGCTTCGGCTCCCTGCTGTGAAATGGGGTGGTAATGGCGTGGGACTCTGAAGCTAAGGGATGGGAGGTTCCGGCAGTGCTGGCCCTGTGGACCGGCTGCTACTGGTAACTACTGGCCAGGGTTCTTTCGCCGGGCCAGGTCGGGTGGCGCAGGCACAGTTCCCTCGGCTGTCACAGCTCCCTCTGCTCTGTCGAGCCAGGCCCTTGTGATTGCCGGGATTTCACTCCAAGCTGCCAACCTCTACGGCTACATCCTCTGCAAGATGGGAGGCGAGAGTGACATCAGCAAAGTCACGGCGAGTTTCCTGTCCCAGACTGTGTTCCAGACGGTGAGTTACTGAGGTCTCGCTCTGGACCACCACCTTCCAGATGCTCAAAGCAAAGGCGGCCGGCTGGCAAGCAGCCTGTACATGTCACCTGACAGCCGGCCTTCCACTGGCACTTTCTATTGGGGTAAAATATACACAAAATTGACCGTTTTAACCATTTTTAGATGCAGTTCTTGGTATTAAGTACATGCATAATGCTGTGTGACCATCGCCACTGTCCCTCTCCAGCCATCCCAACCGAACTCCACACCCATGAGACACTAACCCCATCCCTTCCCCAACAGCCCCGGCCCCCGCCACTCTGCTCCGTCTCTAGATTTGACGGCTTAAGGGACTGCCTGTGTGGCCATACAGTATCTGTCCTGCAGAAGCCATTCAGTTTTAAGTGATTTCTAAAAACCTACAGAATTAAGGATAAAATCAGAAAGCTTTTCCACATTTTTTAAGTTAGCAGATACCTCCAGAAGAGAGGAATAGATGGGGCTTTTAAATTCAAGTGGACTCATGCTGAATTGGCTGGACCCATCTGCATCTGAGGCTGCTGCTGTGTGCCAGGGTCTCCAGCGGCAGTTCTGTAGGCTTCCGGTGCAGCCGCTTACCTGTCAGGACAGAGCCGAGGCTGGCTTTCCTTGCAGGCCTCCCCAGGTGACATTCAGAAGCCTGGCCTTCAGGGCTGGAGGTTCACCAGCATTAGGTGAGAAATAGATCCAGGCTTGTGGCCTGGGAGCTGGTGGGAAGTGCAGCCCCTGCCCTGCTGTGCCTGCGGTCTGGGTGGGCTCCTGCCAATGCCCTGAGGTAGTTAGGGGCACAGCCGGGCTGGAGCCAGACTGCACACGGTCTGCCCTGGGCTCTGCAGCCATCACCCTTTGGAGGTCCCACCTTCCTCACAGAACAGAACAGATGCAAATCCAGGCCCCCCCCCTTCCCCCGCCCCAGGTAGGAAGTAGGGGAAGGAGGGCGGGATGGAAAGAACAGGGGATTTGCCCGCCCTCCAATCTTATGCCCCAGAGTGGTCTGGAAAACGGGAATTCATTCTCCCCGTGGGTCTCAGTTCCTGTGTGTCTCATCCTCAAACCACTAGAAACATCCAGAGTATACATCTATCTCGCAAAAAAAACCTGAGAGTTGTTTGTATGTGACCCTGGAAATTACTGGATATACTGCACACGTTGCTAACAGGGTGTACACACAGACCACGTGCCTGGCATGGGCGACGTATGGGCTTTTGCAGGGATTTCTGATGGCTCCCGGCTGAGCATCTTTGCTGAACCCAGAAGGAACCTGAGGTGGCTCTGCTGCCGTCCACCTGCCTAGGCACTGCTGGACAGCACCACTGTCCCACAGTGGACCACGCTCACACTCTGGTTCCTTCCTAGGCTTACTTATCATCAGAGGCAGAAATGGCCTAGACGGGAGGTGCTGTGGGGGAGCGGATTCAGCCCCTGGTTTCCGGGAAGCAGGCCTCGTGGGACAGGTTCAAGGAGACATTTTTATTTTAAAATGGCACGTGTGTAGAGAATGCCCTGAGCTATGTTCTAAAGAAGGTGGACAGACAGATGATGGAAGTGTCTTCAGGACGTGACTGCACATGGCGCCAGCGTCTGGTCCCTCTGCTGCAGCCCTACCTGACCCGAGTGGGTCAGGTGTGACGGGAGCTGCTGCCTGCAGGTTCTGCAGCTTGGGGGCTGCCTGGTCCTCGGAACTGTCCCATGCTTCAGGGACTGATGAGGTTCTCTTCTTTTGATTGACGGGGACTACAAAACTCCTGGATTTCTGGAAAACAACAAGATGGGCACAGAGTGCTGACACTGACCCGCCCCTGCTGGGGAAGCCACGCCATACTGCAGCAGAACCCCTGGCGGTCTAATTCCATGTAAAAGCCTGTTCCTATGAAGCCCCGAATCCTAGAACGTGACCCTAACCCTCCCACTGCCCACTGCGGTTATAACCAGTGGCTGGAGGCCTTACATGGGCCCATTCCGCAGCTGGCCCCTAGGGATTGTGTGAATGGACATTTTATTGGCAAGTAAGACCCAGCCACAGCTGAGAGGTGGGAACTCTAACTTCTGTTACCTCCACCTTAAACCCCAGGCCGCCAAGGCTGCCTGTTGGTGTTGGTGGGATCCGACCTGCAGGTTGCTTTGCTTTATGTCCCGGGGCTTTGGAGTTTTTTAATGGTCTTCCCGAAATGGATTTCCTCTGCCACAGATTTGACCCTCACTATGTTTTTCAACCATGAATTGGTTCATTACACTGACACACTGGGAGATTTCTCATGGTTTTCTGGGCTAGGGGCCGCTCTGGTCATCTCAGTCCTCACCACCCTCACCGTGGGTGACCATTCTGACTCTAAGTGGAAGGCTGTCCTCGTCCCTGCCACTGTGCGCTCCATGCAGCTTCCCAGTCAGCAGGCATCAGAATCGACGGACTCACACACTTACTTTGAATTATACTTCTGTAGGCTAATGTGGCTGGTGAATCTGGCGCTTCAACAAAAAAAGACTGGCCTTTGTCACAGCTCTTACCTTAAAGAGAAGATTGAAAGAAAATGAGGGCCGAGGAAAAGGGCACTAGGAGGCCTTGGGGTCTTTCTGTGCAGTGGTGATGTGATGGTCCGCAGCTGCCCTGGGGGCTCATGGAAGACAGCTGAGACAGAACGTGGGCACCCCGGGACCTCAGCTGTGTCCCCTTTGCCCTGCAGAGGCCCTGGCTAGCATTTCAACTATGCTGTAAGTCAGCTGGATGGTGTGTGGCAAACGCAGGTTCCAGGGCCCCAGCAACACCTGGGTGGGCCCAGGAGCCTAGATTTTAAGAGATTAACTAGTTCTGGGAGTAAAATATTGAATGCATATTGTTACAAAGAAAAAGTATGGAACACAAATGGAAATACCATGAAAAGCAAATCCAAAAAAGGCTCCTACTATTCCTGCATCCTTCCAGAAACACACGCACATACGTGTGGCCTGTGCACATGCAGGCTCTTACACTTACAATACCAATGGGAGCGTCCCCCACGCGCCTGGCCCGCTGCTTCTCCCACATATAACTTCATCTTCAAGGTCACCTCATGGGCACAGACAGCCCCTTCCCCGCTGTGTGGCTCTGGGCTCCAGGCCCCTGCAGACCACATTCCAGGTGTCTGTAGGACCACACGAGAACCCAGCGGAGACCTGACCCGAGGGGATGGAGCTCGAGGACGCGCTGATGGCTGTGCCCAGCGTTCCTTGGAGCTACATGGTGGCTAAGTTGCTGCAGGGCTGACACCTCACCCTCCTTCCTCACGGCTCAGGCGTTTCCCCTAACAAATCTCTTGGCCACCAAGCCCATGTTAAGGACCTGCCCAGGGCAGGGGCACAGGCTGACGAGGATGGGGTGTGTGCTCTGAGTTGCTCACGCTCATTCTGGCCCTGCCTCTGGGGCTTTCAAGGAGGCAACTCAGCATCACACCGTCCATGACCCCTGCCTGGCGGTGCACGTCCATCGCCCAGGGAGGCTGGAGGCAGCTGGCGTGTTCTGCATTTTGTGGGGAACCATACTCTGCAGAAGTATTTTTGGGTGTGGGAACAAGGGAAGGGGGATTTGGGGACATGACTTCCTGGGCCCCAGGGTCTCTGGGCTATCTGGGATTCCCAGCCTCCCGGCAGTCCCTGCGCCCACTCCTCAAGGCAGGTCCCCCATGTGGTCCTCCTGGCCACCTCACTCATCCCTGAGCTTTAGTGCCCGGAAAGGCAGGACCCTCGCCCTCTCCTTCCCAGCATGCTGACATCCCGAGGCTCCACCTGCCTCTCCAACAGCATCCAGGGGATGGGGAGGGACCCTGCGCACGCAGCTGCTGGTCCTGGGGGAAGGCCCTGCAGCGCAGCTGCTGCTCTGCTGCTCTGCCCCTGGCCCCTCCTCCAGCGGGCTTGTGCAGGGCATCAGGGGCCATTGGTGCCTGCCCCCTCTGCCCTCAACCCTGCCCCTTCACGCCAACGCCCTGACCTTCCAGAGGTGAAGCACCTCCCCTGTGCCGCCCGCCCCTGCACACAGGGCGCACGCTCAGCACTTGTCAGCCGGGCGGCCTGTGTGCACAGCCCTCCACAAACGGCCACCCGGCTCTTGCTCCGTCCCTCAGACCCCCTGACCCCATCAGTGAGCCCCCCAGGCACAAAGCCGGCACCCTGCAGGAGTGCGGGGTGGACACGTGGCTCGGTCACCCCACTGCAGTCCCAGAGACGCGTCTCTCAGGTCCAGGGGACCACACTGTCCAAGTGCACGCTCCTGGACCCGTCTCCACACTGCAGGTCGATGTCACCTGCTCACGGACAGTGGGGGCTGTCAGCAGTGGGGACGAAGCGGCCCTGTGGGGCTCCCAGGAAGCAGGCTGCTGGGGCGTCTCCTTCCCGAGGGGCTCCTCCGCCCTCCCCTGCAGCCCCTGCCTCTCCGGTCCCCTGCCACTCGCAGGGGTCTCACTGCTTCTCCCGTGGTGCCTCGAGGGTGGCTGGGCGTGCAGTCCCAGGGTCTTGCTCCACACCCTGTCCCTCCCCCGTGCTGGGCCTGTGCGGCACCACAAGGAGCTGAGCAGGCAGTGAAGGCCCTGCTCCCAGGCAGGCCGCGCAGACCACCCACCTATGTGCGGGTCCAGAGGCACTTTGCCGAGGAGGGGAATCTGGAGGTCCTGGCACATGACTTCCGCCCCGCCCGTGGTTGGGGGGAATATCTGAGATTCTTTCTGTGAGGAGAAGCAGAGGGAGGAGCCGCACTGAGCTTCAGTATCTGAAGACACCACGTTTCCAACACCAGCAAACATTCAAGAAGAGCTCATTCTGCACGTGGCGCCCTGACCACCAGAAGACTGCTCCCTGAGTCAGCGACACAGGCGCGTCTCTGAGAGCCCATTCCCAAAACAGTGGCAGCAGCAGGACGGTCTCCCGGGAGCCACAGCTGCTCCCTCGCCACCTCTCACCTTGCACCTGGGGCACACGAAGCCGCTCATGTTCTCCACCACCCCCACGACCGGCAGCTTCACCTTGTGGCAGAAGTTGATTTCCTTCCGCACATCCTGGAGTGACACCTCCTGTTGAGGTTCAAGGAGACCAGGGGTTCCCAGATCAGCACAAGTGACAGAGGCCTGTGTGGCCCAGGAGGTGGCTGCCACACGGTGGCCCACCACCAAGCCCATGAGATGCGTGTCACCTACTCGGGACTTCAAGTGCCCGTATGTGACCATCTCTGTTCCAGTTCCAGAAAACCCCAGAGGGTGAACTGAAACACCAAGAAGCCTGACTTCCCTGAGCCAGGGTGGGTGCACTTCCGGGCCGAGGATGGCGGCGTCCTGGGCCGGCCTGGCTGGAAGCCTTTCCTACGGGGGACGTTCTCCAGGACCTGCCACCCGCTTCTCCTCTGTGCCATCTGGCTGCCTTCCCTCCACGATGGCACTGTGGGAGCTGCGGCGCCCTGGAGGCCCAGGCTCTAGGGCACTGACCAGCAGGCCCTCCACGGGAGCGGGTGCGGGTGCTGCCCCGGGCCGCTCGGCACGCTTCTGCACAGCGGGGGCTTGTCCTGGTGCCACTGTACTGTGACAGACATCGCCCAGCCCTGCGTCACGTCAGGGCCACCCTTGTGCTCCCTGGCTCCCCGCTGTCTAGAAGGCTGCTCTGTAGCTTCTGTTACCTGCCTTCCCGTCTCCTCGTACCTCTGGGGCTCAGTGTCTCTTGTCAAAAGTGCCCCTAACCAGCCATACTTCCCCCAGCAGGGCTGCACGTGAGGGGCCGGGAAAGTGGGTGTCCCTGGTCTGGAGCCACATTTTCCAGAGAAGTTGTGGCCGACGTGCAGCGGCCCCCTGGCTCCCGGAGAAGGGCTGGCACCTGCGTCTGCCCTCTCCCTGGACGACCCTCGCAGTGGGCTCGGCTGCTCTGTCGTTGCTTTTCTGGGTGCTGGGATGGACCCAGAGCCTCCTGCAAGCCGAGCTCACTCTGCCACTGGGCCACAGCCCCAAGGAAAGCTCTGAACAAGAGGCTCCTGCAGGTCCTGCCCCGCGGACGCCCGCCCTGAAGAGCCAGAGACTGGAGTCTCAGGGCTGCGGGAGACACGCCCTCCGGCTTGACAAGCAGCCCCTCACCTGAGGAGTGGTGATGATCACGGCTCCATCGATGTGCGCGGCCGCCAGATACTGGACGACAGACAGGTGCTCATCCGAGGTCCCCGGGGGAGTGTCCACCAGGAGGTAGTCCACGTCGCCCCAGTCCACGTCGCGGAGGAACTGCTTGATCATGCCTGCAAAGGAGCCGGAGCTGCGGCCTCCCTGCCTTGCTGGCACCGTGACACCACAGGGCAAGGGGTCTGCACGGGCGTTCAGTGTGCACACTGTGCCTGGTTCCCGCCTGGGCGGGCACTGTCCCAGGGGGCACCTGCTGAGGTCTGGAGACGTGTTCGCTGCCTTGTCTAGGCCATGGGTGCTACTGGCATCTAGTGGGTAGAGGCCAGGGCGCTGCTGAGACCCTGTCCACGCCTCCCCAGGGACCCTTACGGCCAGTGTCAGCAGTGCAGGCTGAGACCCCCCTCTGGCACGCTGTCACGCCATGACCTCGTGTCTTGGGACTGACCAACCTGGTAGGACTTCCACCTCACCCACTTCTCTCTCTGGCACAAATAAGCCACTACAAAATCACAATAAAAATAAGCTGGGCGTGGTGACACACATTTGTATCCCAGTGGCTGGGGAGGCTGAGACAGGAGGATCACGAGTTCAAAGCCAGTCTCAGCAAAGTGAGGCACTAAGCAACTCAGTGAGGTCCTGTCTCTAAGTAAAATACAAAATGGGGCTGGGGAGGTGGCTCAGTGGTCGAGTGCCCCTGAGTTCAATCCCTGGTACCCCCCAAAAATAAATAAAAAAATAGATGCTCTAGATCAAGGAGTGAAAAACTCACAACAGATATTAAAAGTTACATAATGGAGGCTGGCATTTCTCACTGCTCTTCAACCAGGGAACCCGCAAGCGACCAGGGG
This sequence comes from Xerus rutilus, assembly GCA_028644305.1. Classification (NCBI taxonomy): domain Eukaryota; kingdom Metazoa; phylum Chordata; class Mammalia; order Rodentia; family Sciuridae; genus Xerus; species Xerus rutilus. Next base: position 27,858,635 of record CM053415.1, read on the forward strand.
CTCAACAGGAGTTCACCGCAGGGCAGGCACAGCTAGCGGGGACCTGCCTGCATGGGAGAGGCCCCAGGTTCCTCCCAGCCCAGGCAGAAACCAACAGCCTCCAAAGCTCAGCAGGGTGACTGCTCCTCCCGACAGAGTGGGCTGTAGCGAGGCCAGGCGCAGCAGGCCAGGAGCAGCAGAGCGGCGTACCGTTTTTCTTTGGTCCCCTCCAGATGACGGCGTCGTCAGGGCTGCTGAGCAGGAAGCCCACCGACATTACCCCTAGGTTGTCCTCCACGTACTGGAGAGCAAACGGGGGACAGGGCAAGACATATTTCACTCAAAACCGAGAGGCTGGGCACCTCCCTGGGTTCCTGTCTGGGCCTGGGCAAAAGGTACCCTGTGACCTAGGAGCACACTCACTCTGCATCCTAAAACCATATTTTGACACAAGGTGAGCACACAAGGGGACCTGAGAAGGGCACTGTGTGGCCTGGCTGGGTGACAGTCAACTGAGCCCAAGCAAATGCCTGTCACCACCTTAGCTGTCTTGATCAGGGCCGGCAACTGTGGTCCCTGGGGCCAAATGTGGCCCCCATCTTTGTAAATAAAGTTTTATTGGGACACCTTTGTGGTCATTCAGTCACGTGTTAGTACTTCTGGGCCGTAAGAGCGTGGAACGCAGGTCCACAAGAGGACATCTTCAAGTCTGCCCCGTACAGACAAGGTTAGCCCAGCCCTGTCTCCATTGCCTCTCCCATGCCTGGAAGAACGCCTCTGTAGGCATCTGTGGACTGGCAGGCGGCGGAGAACAGTGTCACCAGCCCACCACAAGCCCATGTGCACACCTGTCCCGCAAGCTGCACCTTCACAGTAAGCAGAAGTGGAAACTCACCACCGGAGACCAGCCTGAGCCGCTCTGGTGAACCTGTGTGAAGATGGGTGTTGGCGTTTGTTTGTGGGAAGTCACACACGTGGGTCACACTTCGCACACAGTCAAATCAAGTTAAGACATTCCATAAGGCACAAGCCACCGTGTGCAGCGCCACGGAGTTCCTGACGGGTGCCAGCGGGCGGGGGCGGGCGGAAGCCACAACCCATCAGTGCTCTCTGCTCCCAGGTTGGGTTATTTGGAAATGGCCCCAGTCTCTGGCCAGAGAACCAAAGTTACTCGAGTTCAAATTGAACTTCGAGTCTGAAACTTCAGAAGAGTGAGACGAGGGGCGGTCTTGAGAAAACGCAGCTGACCATGGAGCTACGAGGTTGCTCCGGGGAGTCCGGCAGCAAGGCGGCCGCTTTCAGTGACATGGCTGGCGCCAAACCTGTCCTGTCGGAGGCTTGAGGTTTGTACCCGGCCTGCTGCTCCCAAGGGACCAGAGCCCAAACCAAAGGTCTGTTTTTCTTGACTGAAAACCTTGTCAACAGCTTTACTGAGATGTGGTTCACATGCTACACGATTCACCCCATGTGGGCCCCCTGGGGGCTTCCTGAATGTCTGCAGAGCTGTGCATCTTGCTAGTGCCATTTAGGACACTTGCCAGACTCAAGGAAACCCGCATTCCTCAGCTGTCACTCGCAGCCCCCACCAGGTCCCCCAGCCTTGGGAGACCCCTCATCTGCTTTCTGTGTCCACAGGTTCACCTGTTCTGTATACTTCTCACGAACAGAATCTTACAGTAAGTGCTCCTTTGCGACTGACTTTGAAGTTTTACTAAAAAACCAAAAAATCCTATTTACTACTATTATAGTCATTAACTAAGTGGCTGATCTTAAAGGAGGGATAAATATGATCCAACAGAGAGAAGAAAACAGTGAACCTGTTTGTTTTATGTTTATCTCATCATTTAAACTTTTCTTTTTCCTTCTTGTTTTGAGATGGGGTCTTGCTCTGCTGCCCGGCTGGCCTTGAGTTCTGGGCTCCAGCAGTCCCCTGCTCTGTGCAGCTGGGACTACAGGCACTAGCTGCGGCCTCTGGTTTACTTCCTAGTTTATAAACCACCCAGTTCTCCCGCCCCCAGGGCGTGACCTGCACCCTGTGGCTGACAGGCTGCTGCTGGAGGGCGTTGGGATCCTGCTGCTGCACTTCAACCACAGGCAGCCCCCCCTGCCCTCCCCTCCCTCACCCATGCAAGCCTGCCGCCTCAGTGGTGCTGGTCCTCAGGTGACCCTCCAGCCCCGAGGACACGGAGGACACCTGGCTAAGTCAGCCCAGGGCGCTCTTCTCCAGCTCTCCACTGCCAGCCCTCCCCCACTGGCTGCTGTAGGCCGCCCTGTTGAGGGCCCTCCCACGCCCTCCCACAGGCAGCTTCCTGCCCCCGCTCCACCTTGTCACCCCCCCCACTAGGCTCTACCTGCCTCCTTCCCTGGACTGTGCCCAGCACTGTTCTATGCACCACCTGGGGCACCTTCCAGGGCATCTTCCTCTGCAGGGGGCCCTGCCACCACATCACTCCCCTGCCTCCGTCTCAGTCCCAAGCCACGGGGAGAAAGACTCCCTGGCTTTCAGGGCACAGACCAGTGAGGCCTGGCCTGGCGGGCGTCCGCTGGAGAGCGGAGAGCGCCTGCGTCTCACTTCCCACTGTGCCGGCTGCTCCCCTTCCTTCTACGCAGCGCTTCTAAACAGTGGGGTGGGCTTCAGATACGGCCCACCCAAACCCACAGCTTCTGAGAAGACAAATGGACTACTCCCACGACCGGAGGTCACCGTGGTACTCTGCCTGGTGTCTCTCCACTCAGCCTTTGGGATGGGCCACCCGGGCGCACGCTGCCCAGGAGAACCACCCCCAGTGTGAAGTGCAGCATTACCTGCTCGCCTTCCAGTCCCATTATCTTGGGAATCGAAGGCCCACAGATATCGATGTCCAGAAGAGCAACCTGGGGACAAGAGAGCAGTGGGCATCAGCTGAGGGCACATCCCTCCAGGGCTGGGGCAGGAGGACAGCAGACAGAAAGGAATGGGGTGGGACTCGGAACAGTCAGATTCCTGCGAGGGAGAGTGGCAAGGCTGACCTTTCAGGCCACCAAGGCAGAGTTCAAAACTCCTGGAGCAAAGTTCATCAATGCTGTCCCCCCCACCCCTTGCCCCCTGCCCTCCTCAGTCTGGCCAACTTCCTTTAGGGTGATCTTTGGAACAGGGCAGCAGGTCAGTTGGAGAACCAGGTTCAGGCACTGTTTATTCAGCCCTAGGAGGTGGGTGTCATTATCTCTGCCTTACAGAAGATGAAACTGAGGTTCAGAAAGGCCTGACGACTTGTTCAAAGAACACAGCTGGGACATACATCAAAGTCTCCAATGCCAGAGTTCTTTCCCCTCACCAGGGGGTCTGGAAAGGAGGACCAGAGCAAAACTTCCAGCTGAGCTGACCAAGACCCTTGCCCCTGTGACTCTGAAAGTTAACAATAAGCTTTCAAAGAAGAAATTTAATGTAAAAAAGAAATCTAGAAAAGCTCTCTGCAGGTGACTTAGGCCACCCCCAACACCGTCTTCCCTGTGTGATAAATGAGATCCTTGTAAAAGGCAGGACTAAGCTTCATCTTGAAAGTCGAGTGTCTTGGATCCAGCGTGCAGCACCTGTGGGTGACCCTGCAGGTCCCAGTTTCCTTCTTCCCTCCTCTCAACCAACCCAACCTCCTACTTCTGCAACCAGGGCAAACGCCCTCTGGGGACAGCTTCACCGGTGAGCTCACCACTGCCTCCTGCGCCCTCTGCTGGGGCAGCCCGACAGTGCCACAGGGCACCAGGCCGGCCGGTGCAGCTGGGCTGCTCTCCCTCTGCCCACCTCACTTTGTGCGAGTCCTGGCTACACGGCCCATCTCCATGCCACCCCCAGGAGCAACTTGTTCGGTTTCCCCCACAACCAAGGGAGGGAACACAGTAAAATAACACATGGCTGCCAGTCACCTCCGTGGGGCTGCTGACAAGTTCCTGTGCCCAGACCACAGGTGAGGTTCCTTAGATGTGTGTGGAAGATGTCCCCGTCCAGTAACCATGCTCTTCTGCTTAGGTTAGGCCTGGGAGCCCTGGCTGAGAGAAGATGCCTGCATTAGTCCTTGCCAGGCCCCTGCGGCCGGCCAGTGGGAGCAGACGGGAAGGGAAGGCACTGGCTGCAGTCCCGTGGGGGCTACTGGGACCCCAGGCTTCCCTTTACTCAGCACCCTGCACTCCCCAAGGGAAGGACATGGGGAAGAGGTTCTTTGCAAACTTTGGGCCTTCCAGGGCGGTGTCTCCTCATGCTGCTTCTGTGCCTACTCTGCCTGGACTTCAGAGCTGTGAAATGAGTGCTCGGGGGCCCACTAGGCCCTTCCAGCTCTGAGCCTACAAGCCTCGGGGGAGGGCCTCAGACATTCCAGGGCCCAAACACCCAGCAGTGACTTCAATGACACAGCCCACCTTCTGGCACAAAGCAGGATCACGGGTCTGCAGAGAGGACAGCGGGGGTCCCTACTCCTCCTGCCTCCGAGACTTACACACTCCCTGGGTGGCTGGGACTGGTCAGGGCATTCCCCACGCTGCTCTATCCTGACTCCAGCCCCTTTCCAATTAAGACCTTGCAGTGAGTGCTGCGCTCCCACCAGATGGCAGGTGATGAGGGACAGGGTATGCCACCCTCCTGCTGGACTGAAGGACTGGGAGCTGGAAGAAGTCTATGCTCCTGTCTCCACTCAACGAGGCCTATTCAGCGTTTGCCGAGGGCCAACACCGCGCACACTCTGCAGATGGCGATAGCTTCGCTGCCATGGGCGGGTCTGCCCGGGAACAACGCTTCCCCACATGCTTCTTCTAAACCACCAGTGCATAAAGAAACCTAGCTGCCCAGCAGCCTTCTACACGGGTGGTGCGTTCCCTCCGCGCATGGCAAGGCCTGATGTGTGTGCCGCAAACACTCCAGCAGGAACAGCGTGGGAGGGAGTGACATAACGGTCGACAACTTGCCACTGGCCAGGGCAAAGCACGTCTCAAGGCAGCTGTTTAAGAATATTCCCAGAAGCTTCTAAAAGCTAAGATTATTCTGCATAATATAGTTGATCTGAGAAAGCAGATTTCTTGACCACACCATAGGGCAAATCTGACCCTCAGGTGGCTGGAGATTGCTGCCTCCTTGAACGATGAAATCAACAAGTGCATTTTACCCTCTCTGCACCTGCTTGGGGAGGGCTGCCAACATGGCTGCAGTGGAAAACATCTCCATGCCTCCACACCAAAGCTAGTGGCATGCAGTGGCGACTGCTCCCGTGCAGAGTCACGAGCACCCAGCGTCCAGCACCACGCTATCGCTTCACCCGCATCAGCTTGCTCAGTCCTCTGGGTCCCATTTCATGGATGAGAACACTGAGATAGGGAGGGCCTGGTAACCTGCCAGAAGTCACCGCAGTGGTGGGGACGGAGCTCGGATGTGGAGCAGGGCTGTCTGACTGCTGAGCCTGTCCTGGCCACCCACAACACTTCAGTAAAGCTGACACATGGAGAGCAGCCCTGGGTAATTTGAGTTTTCAAGTTCATCCGAGCACTCTCTTCGAGAAAAAATGAATGACCTAGGGCAAGGGTCAGCAGATAGCTTCTGCAAGGGCCAATAAGAAAATATTTTATGCTTTAAGAGTAATCAAAAATAACGTGGAAGGCTGGGGATATAGCTCGTTGGTAGAGTGCTTGCCTTGCATGCACAAGGCCCTGGGTTCAAACCCCAGCACCACCAGGAAAAAAAAAAGTGTAACGTGGAGGTACTTATGTAATGGTTTAAAAGTAACCATTTAAAAATGTAAATGCCATTCTTAGCTCACAGGAGATGGTCTAGATTTAGCTATTGTTTGCAGGTTCTTGGCTTAAAGAAAATCCAAAAGAGGTTAATAAGGAGGAAAAGAGGTCTGATATAATGTAACAAACAACCAGCACACAGGACAATGTCCACCTGCCATCCCCTTTCTTGGGCACAGAACCCAGTGCCATGCTTCAGCTGACAGCTGGGCAGTTTCCTTTCTCTCTGCAGGCACAGTGCCAAGCTCCACTCCAAGGATTCCATTGGGAGCCCTCAGACAGAAGGGGCACCCCTTGGGTTTTCCCAGGTCCTACCTGTGTGTTTTCATCCTCTGCCAGGCCGTGGGCAAGGTGGGCACTGAATGTGCTCTTCCCAACGCCGCCCTTTCCAGACAATATCAAGATTTTGTGTTTCACGGTCTTCATTTTCTCCTTGATTTCCTCTATGGCTAGAAGGGAAAAGAAACAGTTCAGGTGACGAAGTCCCTGCCTCAGTCCTGAGTGTCACCTTTCCAAAGAGCTAAAGGAAACTAAGTTCTTGGGGCTGTTTCAAAGGATCCTGTGTGAGATGCCACTGTACCAATGGTAGTAGGAAGAGCTACATAGAAAATGAGGCTTAACAGCAGTTTTACACCTGGAACTGTCTTCTTGGCTTACATGTCTGCCTCCCCCGCTAGAACAGAAGCTCAGTGAGGGTGCGGAGGGTTTGAAGTCTTCCCTGCTGTATTTCCACTTTGGGATAGAACTCTGCAGACCACAAAGGTTCACAACCTGGGGCAAAGCTCCCCAGGGGACATTTGGCAATGTCTGGAGACCTTTTCGGATGTTACAAGGAGGCAGGTGCTACTGGCATCTAGTGGGCGGAAGCCAGGGGTGCTTCTAAATGCATACAGCACACAGCATAGCTCTCCACAACAAAGAACAATCCGGCTCCAACTGTCACTGGTACTGGGGCCCAGAAACCCTGACAGGTAGTGGGCCTGTAATAAGTTCCTGTAATGAATAACAATCAGCTACTATACTTTCAATGCTTCATCTTGTTTCAAATTCTTAAAATGACACTGAGATAGTTGTTTCTCTCTCCATTTTTGACGAGGAGAAGCTGAGGCTGAGGCTCTTGCTCAAGGTGTTTGCAGTGGACCCTAGAATCTGACCAGGCTCTCTGAACTCCTTCAAGATTCTTTTCCCAGCCTCCTGCTTTTCAAGAGCCTTCCAAGTAGGTTCTCAGAGTCCTCCCCATCTGGAATTTGTCCTTCACAGTACTTAGTGATTTGTTTGCTCGCTCACCTGTTTCTCTCCCTTATTAAACTAAGCTCCACTTAGGGCAGTGACCATGTCTGTCTCATTCACAGCTGTCTCCCCAGCACAGATCCCTGTGCCTAGGAGGTGGTTATCATACATTTCTGCTGAGTGAATTTGAAATTGTCTTCAAAAGAAAGAAAATTCTGTCTGGTGCAGAGGGGATTTAAGTTCAGGGCTCCCAGATTTCAATGCCTGTCTCCTATCTGCTCCGCGGCCGCTACTGTCACTCAAGCCTCTGGCCCCACCCCTCTCTACTTTTCTCCGCCCTCCAACACCCTCAGGCTCCGCCCCTTCTTAATTGCTTTTTGATTCCGCTCCTATCATTGATCCTTCAAGCTCTGCCCTATCTTCACCCCTTCTTCCCCGCTACTTGCCATTTAAAGGCTCCGCCCTCATTCCTAAAGCCCGGCCCTCGCAGGACGACGCTTCGACGCCCCGTAGATCCTAAGCCCCGCCCCTTCATTTTAATTTATACACAGTACGGCCTACTCTTTCACCGAATATTCATCCCGCAGGTCCCGCCCCTCGCACCGCCCACATTCCTTCCCAAACCAGGCCTCTTCCGGGCCTGTGCCTTTCACTTCCGGTTCAGGCCTTGCCCCGCGCTCACCCGGGTCCGGAGCGGCGCCAGCTCCAGAAGCACACAGTCGCTGGTTGGGACATCCCTGACAGGAGGCCCCTCGGCCCGCCTGGGTACTGTCGGCCCCGGGACAGTCTGAGCGGAGACAAGATTACAGTTAGAGCTGCTCGCGTCCCTTCAGCCCCACCACCCACGCCCCCTCCGCGAGCTGACCGTGAGGCACCTCCTCCATTCCGCCGCTGGTGTGGACGCGCTCACCGGAACCTGCGCCAGTGCATTTCCGCCTCGCGAGCCCAATCTGACCCTCTAGCCCCGCGAAATAAGTCTCCGAAATTAGAGGACCGCGCACGCGCAAACTCTGTGCGGGTCGGGTGGGGCTCTACTGCTTCATCTACAACAGCTATGGATATCTGTCATCCAAGGCTGTACTCTTCTGTGACCTCAGTACCGTTTTCATACCCAAGAGGTCGATATAGGTAATACAAAATCTGGAGGCAGATTTCCTCGATTGTTCCAAAGAAGCTCCCATCCTGGATTTGTACAATTTGTTATGTCTCGTCAGTCTCCTTCCTTTTAACATCATACCAATAAAGTTGAAGAGTCCAGGCCAGCTGCCTACACTTGAGAATATCCCATAATCTTTGATTTGTCTGATACCCCTCCCCCATATTATTTTATTTTTACAGAACACATCTGAATGTGTGCTTGCAATTGAGTACTTGGCGCATAATGTCAGTTTGTTCCATTATTGGTAATACGGAGCTTCATCATGTGGTAAAAGGTGGTGTCTGCCCAATTTCTGCAGTAAATGGAACCTGTTTCTCTTTTAAAGTACTAAGGACTCGGGGTGTTCACTGAGATCGTCTGAATATCCGTTTTTCTATCGACCTCCTTTTTTTTCTCCCTGGTTTTAGCATCATGCCTGCTCAGTTATGTTGGTGTTTGCAAGTTGTGATTTTTCCCAGTCCTATCATTATCTGTTATCTGTATGTTTATTAACTGCCAATCCTTTTAAAGAAGAACCTTTTCTTTTTAAAGGCTTAACTATGGATGATTACCAACCCTTCCCTCTACACAGCATATTTGTTTGGTGAAGGCTTTTCCAGCCCTCTCCCATATCCTTTGGACACTGACCCAACTTCTGGGAGCCTGTTCTTGCTTTCTTTTTTTTTTTTTTTTTTTTTTTTTTTTGCTGATAAACAGGTGTTTAATGATACATTGCTCTTCAGAGGGATGACTACAGAGACTTTTTTAAACTAATTTAGGAATTTATAACCATGCATCACAGATCTGAAATAAACTAGTTTCTTACCACAGCTACCTTGTAAACACTGCAATCTTTCTTCTCTCCAAAATGACCCTAACATCACGAGGAAACAGTTAATGAGGGAACCAGAAACCTAGACTTATGAACAGAACTATAAACAAAAGGAAAAATAGCAATTCAGTGGTTTGGTAAAAGCAGGGAATTCAGTGTACTTCACTGTGCTGCTTTGCTCTTCTTACTCTTGCTCTTTTTGTCTCTCTTCTTCAGCCCATCCATGTTGGCTCTCAATAGGTTTGAATAAGCCATTTGAAACTTATTCACTTCTTTGGAGCTCACCACTGTGCTGATCTTCTTTTTCCCATCCGTTGCTCTCAATAGACACTTGTTGTCTGAGGGCTCAACGCCCTCCACAGAACCCTTCCTCGGTGCGGGCTTAGTTCGACCATCATACTTCTTCAAGGTGATGTACACGCTGCCCGACAAACGACACTTCTGGAAGAGCCTGGTCAGCTCCGTCAGGAACTGCTCGCTCTCCAGGAGCACCATCGTAGCGTTACGAGACCCTCCGCGTCAGCACCCTGTTCTTGCTTTCTGACACAGGAAGATATCCCGGGCTGTCCAGTGGTCCTCACTGCAGTTATTTCTCCAGGGAGCTCGGTTGCTTTCAGTGGAGGGCAGTGTTTAGAAACAGATCTGGGTGCTTTGTGTGCCTGTCGCTGATGGGGAGGAGCGAGAGGCGTTTCTTCCCTGAGCTGGGCACAGTCCTACTTCTACTGAGTACCTAGTGGGAGGGCCAAGCACACAAGAGAGATGGAAGGTGGTGTCTCTGCTGAAAGCAGCTGGAGGAACCTGCTGGGAAATATCTTGAGGGACATAAGGAAGAACTTAAATAGACCCATCTCTGGCAGAAGGAAAAAGATCCTGTGGTTAGAATTCCAGTGCAGCCTGCAAGCTGTGTGACCTTAGAGGATTATTACTTGCAGTTTTGGCACAAATGTTAATGAGTTCACAAACTTCACCAGCTCTGGGCACTAAGAATAAAGATACTCATTTGTTAAACAGTAATGTTACCTGTCATTACTATAATTATAGCCCGCCTTTTGTTGAACATGGGCATCATGGGCATGTTTTTAATGTGAATTACCTAATGCATGATTTCAACAATCCTATCAGCAGGGTCCCTAACTCCACTTTTAGAAGAGGAAACAGGTTTAAGCTAGAACTACTTCTCTAACGTCCGTGAGAAGTAGTGGGAGCTGGGGTCGAGGACTCAGGGAAAAGCACCCGCACTGTCTGGCTCCAGAGCCTCCATGGTTGGTGTTGTTTCTTCCAGATGACTCAGCCCCTGTCATCTGGTTGGGACAGCAGATAATTAATCATGTCATTACACTATGACAAGGTTTATGACAGAAGAGGGCCAGGGTGATGGGGGCAGGGAAAAATTCCTGCAGGAGCCCTGTGGTCTAGGAGCCCAAAGGCTGAGTCGAAGACAGGGACAGGGACAGGGTTGGGGGAGGGTGGCAAATAGCATCGGTGAGGCTGGAGGGCACAGACGATTCTATCAGGTACAGACCGAGCTCCATTTTGCTAGTGAGAAGACAAGGTTATAGAGAATTGCTTGCCTGTCCTCATAGAGCCAGGAAACAGCAGAGCCTGGATTGCAGGGAGGTCTGATTGATACAGGGCCTGGGCATTAACACAGCGCTCTGCCTGTTAGGCAGCGTCAGACTATTCTCCTTTCGTGAAAGAAAGGCTTAGAGAGGTTGAGTGGCTTGCCTAGGGTCACACAGCTTACAGGCTACACTGGAATTCTGACCACAGGATCTTTTTCCTTCTGCCAGAGATGGGTCTATTTAGGTTCTTCCTTATGTCTCTCAAGATATTTCCCAGCAGGTTCCTCCAGCTGCTTTCAGCAGAGACACCACCTTCCATCTCTCTTGTGTGCTTGGCCCTCCCACTAGGTTCTCAGTAGGAGTGGGACTGTGCCCAGCTCAGGGAAGAAACGCCTCTCGCTCCTCCCCACCAGGCTGGGAAATGGTTGAGTATTCCACACTGAAAAAAAGGGAAACGCACCCCCAGCCTTGGTCCACCCTCTCCTCTCCCCAGCCAAACCCTGCCCCACTTGGGATGGAATTTTCCATCCTTTTTGTTGGGAGCAGAAGGGCAGAACTAGATTTTGACGTAGAACTCCCCATCTCCTGAGTGAGGAGGGCTGGGCAGGAGCCGGTGTCTTGCACTCCCACCGGATAGTAACGATATTCACTCAAGTTCAAGGCCACTCAAAGCAGTGCCCCCAAGGCTCTGCTTCGGGGTCACTTCTAGTCACTCTTACCACGTCCACCGCATCGTCTGTCGTGCAACATGAGCCATTCCTTGGTCTCCACCTCTGGCTGCTGCTCCTCAGTTGAGATCTGAGTGTCCTGACCCACACTGGTGGGTTTTGTTTTGTGGTGTTTCCCACAAGGATAACCAACGTCCACAACTTGTTCTCAAATCAGTTCCTGCTTCTGATTTCTTATCTGCACAAATGGCACCCCCTGTGCTAAGTGCTCAAGCCACAAACCTGAGTATCCCTTGGCCGTGCTTAGTGTTCTGCGTTTCCCCTGTATCAGCTACCAACTGCTTCTTAACAAATCAACTTAACGTGTAGTCGTTTAAACCAAATTGCTTCTTATTTTTCATGAACCTTCTGGTTTCACCTGGGCTTGCTCCTGTGACTTCATTTGGGAAGGAGTTGTCTGGAAGGTCTGGCTCTTACATGCTGCCACCCAGAAACGATGCCTAGATGCTCACTTTTTATTAGCCAGAATTAGTCACATAGATCATACCCAAAAGGGAAGTGCAGTTTCACACACTGGAGTTAGAGGAGCACCCGCTATCGGTGGTCTTGTGATGTCTCCCAAGGTTCTCCAAGTCGTGTCTCAGCCACAAATCTTCCATCCTTTCCCCACACGGATCAGACTCATGTGTTGCCCATCAGCCTGCAGTGGCTCCCTAAGGCCCATAGGAAAAGCCTGATTTTCATCATGATGTTCAGCAATCTTCGTGATTCATTCCAGCCTCGTCTCCCGCAGTGCCACGGTGAGCACTAAGCTCCACCCGCTGAACAGCTGGCCTTTCCCCAGGCCCTCTAGTCAATTCCTCTGTCTGTTGCTCATACGGGCCTGTTTGCCCGGAATGTCCATCCCCAGATGTTGCTTGTCCCGCATTGCCTCGACCCCCACGACACAGGTCTCAGCAGCATCTCCTCATGGAAGCCATTCCTGGCCTGCAGAATTGACTTTTTCCTTTCCCTGAATACAGTGTGTTCCAGAAGTCTGAACATAGTTTTCTATTCTGATAACTCCCAAAGTATGAATGCTAGGAACAAAACAAAAACCAGCACTTGGGATTTTGTGTTAATTTCCTTTATACTTACTTAGGTCCTTGAATTTGAAACACTAAATTAAATTTTTTAAAATTAATTTCAGTCCTTTTGGTTTTGAAGTAGCCCCCAAAAGATCCTTACCATAATTAAGCTTCTCTAGGGATCCCCACCAAGCTTCTCCGAGGACCCCCCACCATAATTAAGCTTCTTGTCAGCAAGATCTTATAAAGAATTGCAGGAGTTCTGTAGAGAGTGCTGTGATTTGATTTGCTGCTTCCTTTTTTTTTTTTTTGGTAAATGCCAAGTTTGGTAAATGCAGACAAAAGGTGTGATAGAATTTGTCTCAAGACAGCTTGCTGTGCAAAAGTTACTGTCTCTGTTTTCATGGTAAAAACTTATGAAACCTCTGTCTGACCTCAAATATGGAACAAAGGGTGACTTATGTCCCCCCTCACTGTCGTGAAACCAACCCACTGAGCATACATCTGAAAGAATTTCCAGATTCAAGGTCCAGAGACTTTCAGGCGTGCCCCTCTGGACTGCTGCAGCTTAAATAAACCTCTTTCCTGAAAAAATTCCTCAGGTGTCCAGCCTCATCTGTCCTACATCAGTTTAAGGTGGCGAATAAGACTAAAACAACAAAGTAAAATGAAAATTTTATTGTCTTAAATTGACAAACAAAATGTGAAAGACTTAAATTGAAAACTAATTTTAAATAAGTTTGAAAACTATGGAGAGAGTAAACAGTGGTTGCCAGGAGTCACGGTGGGCTGGGGAGGGGTTGGTGGGGGAGCACAGGGGAGTCTGAAGACAGTGAAATCACTGTGTTGGGCACTATCATGGACACATGTCGTCCTAAATTTGTCAACTCCCACAGACTACAACACCAAGAGCGAACCGTAAGGTAAACCATGCCCATCAGTAAGTAAGAGTGTGCCAGTGTGGGTTCACCCATGGTGGCAGATGAACCCCACTAAGGTAAGGTATCAATGACAAGGGAAATGGGAGAGGCAAAGGGGAGTATATCATGATTCTCTGAACTTTCTGTTCAATTTTTCTATACACCTGAAAGTACTCTAAAAGCAAACTCTTAATTATTAAATATGTTCAGACTTCTGAAATTACTAAAGCTTCAATTTGCACTTTTAGAACACCTGTGTATACCTTTCTCTCAACCCAGCCGCACGTTATCATCACCTGGGGACTTTTTAGACTACATAGGCCTGGGCCCCTATCCCCACACCACCTCAGACAGGAAGTGGGGTCTGGAGAGCTTAGAAAACTCAGGGTTGTCAGCAACGGAACCACGGGCTTCCACCTTGTGAGGCAGATCAGGGCAGATTACACAGGGTTGTACTGCTCACGGCTGGAGTCACAAAGGTGTGCAAATCTGACCTCAACTCTTATGAGCAAAGTGGCATTGGGCAAGCCACTTTGTCCTGGGCTCATTCTGCTCCTCCATAAACAGGGATAGTAACAGCATTTGTCTTGGGTGGTTTTGGGGATACATTAATGCATGCAAAGCATCCCTAGAGTACAGACCTCACACACATTTGTGTCTAGGTAAGTTTAGGGTCGTCGGTTAGAGAGGCAGAGATCAGAAACTGAGGCCAAGGCGGGGAAAGTTGTGCCAATCACACAGTAAATTATTAGAAGGAACGAGACTGAAACCCAGGTCAGCTTGGTTAAAAAATTAGCTGCTGATTCAGCAGGACAGGGGCATTTTAAACAGGTGCAAGTGGTTAACCAGCACTCTATGAAATCTCTGGTCATCAGAGATTTGCAGAAGGTGCCTAAAGGTCCTCAATTTGACCACTAGGTGGAGATATTCCCCTATCTATGATAAGGAAATTTGTGGAAACAATTAAGCTTAGAACTTCCTTTGGACCCAGCAAATATATCCTTCCTGTCTTGCCTTAGTGTGTTAATCTTTCCTCTAACTTCTTGAGCTTATAGAATACAGTTATGTCAACTTTCAAAATGTTCTTGCCTACTAATTCTACTATTGGTGTTATTCTGGTTAGGTTTCAATTGAGTCCCCATTATGTGTTATATTTCCTGCTTTTTGTGTGCTTGCTGAATTTTTTTTTTTATTGGATGCTGGACATTGTAAATTTGACCTTATTGAGTGCTGAAAAATTTTTGTACTTTAACAAATATTTTTGATCATTTTCTAAGACCCAGATAATTTACTTGGAAACTTTTTTAAAAAATCATTTCAGAACTTGTTTGGGGGGCGGGGTTACCAGGGATTGAACTCAGGGGCATTTGACCACTGAGCCACATCCCCAGCCCTATTTTGTATTTTATTCAGAAAAAGGATCTCACTAAGTTGCTTAGCGCCTTGCTTTTGCTGAGGCTGGCTTTGAACTCCCGATTACAGGTGTGTGCCACCGCACCTGGCTCGGGACTGACTCGTGAACAGTGATAGGATCAGAGTGGCATAAGACTAGAGCTAATTTGGCCCTAATATTGAGGCAAAATCTATCTGGGTGTTTGACTTGATGCTATGTAAATTATGAGATTTCCTGCTGTGGTAGATCCCAACTAGTGTGGGATCAGGAGCTACTGAGCCCTGTGTGAGCTCTGCGATTGGGCCATGAGTCCTTTCATTCAGGTAGTTCTTCCCCTTGAGCCCTTTCCGATGGTTGTTTGCTCACACATGCTCGGATCAGCACTCAAGTGAAGACTGAGGGCACCCTGTGCAGATCTCCAGGACAGCCACTCTGTCCACACTGTGGCCACATGGAAGGCATCCACCTTCCCAGCTCCTGTCTCCTGAACTCAAGAACATCAGTGGAAGCTGGGCACGGTGGCACATGCCTGTAATCCCAGCACTCTGGGAGGCTGAGACAGGAGGATTGTGAGTTCAAAGCCAGCCTCAGAAATGGTGAGGTGCTAAGCAACTCAGTGAGACCCTGTCTCTACATAAAACACAAAATAGGGCTGGGGATGTGGCTCAGTGGTCGAGTGCCCCTGAGTTCAATCCCCAGGACCAAAACCAAAACAAAACATCAGTGGACTCCACTGAGCTCTTCTTGTGCCACATCCTGAAAGTTCTGCAGGCCATCTACTGGGACAGTCACAAGACTCACCTCTGGAGTCACTTTCCCTTATGGCCTGATGTCCAGTACCTCGCAAATCATTATTTTATGTATATGGAACATTTTTTGAGTTGTGTCATGGAGGGGTAAAGTTTATCCTTGCTTACTCAATCCTGACCAGAGGTGGAATTCCTATTATTTTTTAGTTACACACACATACACATTGATGTGTGTGTGTCATATAGGCAGCATTATAATATATATTTATATACATTTGCTCTTATGTTGTTTGAGGAATAAAAATTTAAACTTTAAAAATAAATAATACATGAATCCTTCAATAGATGAATGGATAAAGAAAACTGTGGTATATATACACAATGGAATATTACTCAGCAATAAATGAGAATAAAATTATGACATTTTCAGGTAAATGGATGGAATTGGAGAACATCATGCTAAGTGAAGTAAGCCAATCTCCAAAAATCAAAGGCCGAATGTTCTCTCTGATGAGTGGATGCTGATACCTAAGGGGGGTGGGGGTGAGGAGCAGGGAGAAATGGAGGAACTTTGGATAGGGAAGAAGGAAGGTGGGGGAGGGGAGAGGAAATGGGAGCAAAAATGGTGGAATGAGATGGACATCACTACCTTAGGTACAGTATGAAGACACGAATAATGTGGCTCTACCTTGTTTGCAACCAGAGATGGAAAATTGAGCTCTATATATGTACTATGACTTGAAATGCATTTTTAAAAAATAAAAATAAATGATACACGAATATTATATGTATTATAAAAGTATATATGAAATGGTGTGGAAGACTTTGATTGAAAAATAAGTCTTTCTTGGTGCCCCACCCGCTCCACTCCTGCTCAGTCCGAAGTTCTATCCCTGGGCACCGGGTCCCTCCAGGAGTGTTTGCATACAAGTCCGTGTGTCCCTCCTCGGGAGCGATCCTGCTGCACTGGCCGTTCTACAGCTTGCTCGTTTCGGTCATTATATTCTGCAAAGCTTTGCTTATCATCAAACCCAGGTCTGACCTCGTCTTTTTATGCTGCTCTGTGTTCCACAGACTGAGGGTTCCGCATTTTATCCAGCCACCTCCCCAGGGACAGCTGGTGAGTCCCATTTTTCTTCACTGTTGGAATCAAAGCAGCAACGAGCAGGTGTGCGTGTCTTAGCACGCGTGCGCGCTCGGCTCTGCAGGTAGACTTCCCGAGAGATGGCCAGACCGCTGGACACCCGCCAAGGCCAGTCCCCCAAGCACCCAGAGCACACCTGAAACTCAAAGTAGAAACGAGGCTCCGCCGCGGAGCGCAGCCTAGTTTCGGGACGACACAAACTGATACGGGTGCTGAACTAGGAGGGAGCAGCGTCCTTCTGGATGTCCCCACTTTCCTGGTTGAGCGAGGGGAGTGAACTGAGCGAGCGATTGTGTGTGTCCTTGTGTCACTGCTGGGAGCCGTTCGGGTCACTCGCGCCCTGGAGGCCGGCACGGCTCGGGAGGTCCCTGCAGGGCGCTGCTGACCGAGCGGGGCGCTGCGGGACGTTGGCTCCGCAGGCCTCTCGTCTCGGGGTCCCCTCCGCTCCCACTCGCGCTCCCCGATTGCTCACACGACCTGGCGCTCGCAGGCGCGGGTTGCTCAGGGTGGCCGCCGGGGCTCAGGGTGGGTAGACGTGCTGAGCACCCGTCGTGCGCGCGTCGGGGACGCCAGGCAGGCGTCTGCTCGGGACCCTGGGAAGGGCTCCGTCCCGTGGAGCCACAGCCCAGCCTTGATGTGTGGTCACCGCTGTGTCCAGCGCCTCCCGGGAAGTGCTGTCCGCATGCACTGGGGCTCGCTCCTCTGCAGGGGGCCTCCTGGCCGCCCCTGGTCCCCTGTACCCTGCGTCCCCGAGCCTGGCACACCCACGCGCTGCTGTCGCAAGTTCATCCCGCGCCCAGTCCTGCGTCCTCACGCCCGCCACCAGCTCACACTCGCTGTCACACCTCAGCCACACGCGGTGGCACACTCCTCTCGACCCCCTCTCACAATCGCACCCGCGCACACACCCCACCCTCTCACCACACACACGTGCACACGCTCACACGCATCCACTCACACGCATCCACACTCACACCCTCTTATAAACCCGCGCCCACCCATTCTGTCCTCCGCACGTTCCTTACATGCTCAGCAAGGCACACTCCCGTTCTGCCGCATGCGCATTCTAGCCACAGGCCCTGGTGATCCTGTCCAGTGTCCCCTCTCGGCTCCTGCAGGCCTGGCCTGCCACTGGCAGACTCTCCCTCCCAACCTTTTACAACTTCTGAGCTGACCAG
Organism: Xerus rutilus; assembly: GCA_028644305.1. NCBI lineage: Eukaryota > Metazoa > Chordata > Mammalia > Rodentia > Sciuridae > Xerus > Xerus rutilus. The sequence continues at coordinate 27,876,246 of CM053415.1, forward strand.
CCTTTGGAACTGCTCTGACATCATCCAGATTTAAATGAATGTGTCCAGGAGCACAGCTGGCAGGTCCCCCTCCTGTCCTGGAGACCAGCTGTGCAGCACCCACCTCAGTCCTTCCAGGGCTCTTTAGGTCCCTGTAGACCAGCACCCTCCTCTGCCTGTTTCACCCAAGAGACACATAGGAGGACACTGTCTCCCTGCACCCCGGGGGCCTGGCCCCTCACCTGCCTATGGAGCTGAAAGGTGATTCCACACAAGCCCCAGTTTTGCTGGCCCTGCACTGTCCCGTCTGATAGTCACTGGTCACAAATGGCTATTTTAAATCTGCTTCTCTGATGTCCAGCCACGTTTCAAGAGCTCAGCAGCCACTTGGCTTGTGTCCACCATACTGACACCACAGAGCAGCCCTCTTCCATGATGGCAGCAAGTGCCCCTGGCCAGCACTGCTCCGGCCCTCCCTCCACAGTCCCCAAACTCCCCTGCAGACAGATGGTTGTGCATTAAATTCATAGGCATGGAGCAATCCCTTTACTGCCCAGGGAGCCCCAGACACCTGGACAGGTCGCAGGCAGGGGCTGAGGTGAAATAGGGCACAGGCAACCCTGGCCTGGAGTCTCCAAAGTGTGGGGGCCAAGCAGGCATGGAAGATTGGGAACCCCACTCCTGGAGACAGAGAGGGCCCCTCCCCAGTGTTACAAGCCCTCTTACATCTCCCACAGAGATTTGGATTCTGCTGCCATCTGGCATTTCAGAAAGAGAATGTGTTTTCCAGCAACATGGTCTAAGTGAGATTGAAAACCACCTCATGTGGTAGATGAGGGGTCTCCACGCAGCAGCGCACGTGGGGTATCTGACACTCAGGGTCCATCTGGTTTTTAGCTCCTCCTGTTTTATACAATAGTATTTTCAGTAGTTATTGTGGTTGTGGTTAGTTTTAATATGATTACCAAATAAAAAGAATGCATTTCAATTTTAAAGATATTGTTCTCAGTATAAAATTTCACTATAAGAACTAAAATTTTCACTTTCCAGACAAAAATAGTACACCTCACAGGTTGTTCTCTGCTTTGAGGTTTGACCCCTGACAGAGTCTTGTCTTTCTTTACATCAATAAAAATGAACATAGGTCACACACACACACACAAACACGCAGGTACATATATAATAGCTTGTCAAAATATATATTATACATGCAAAGTCAAACCTCAACACCTTGAGCTTAATTCTGTCCTTCAAGGAGCCCCACCTCACTTAGGAAAATCAAGCCAGGGCTTCAGATGGCCACAATGGGCAGATGGTTAGTTCTCTGGTGACTTAGCTTCACTTTGTAGGGGACAGATTTCAGAGAGGTTTATTTCCACACAACTCCCCAAGTCATTCAAGTAAGTGACCTGGAGCCCAGGTGAGCAAGACCCTGGAGGCTTCTGGCCAGCAGAGAGCTGTCCACCCTGGAAGCCACAAAGAGACATTCTTTGCCTTCTGCTCAGGCTGTGCTAATTCCCCTCCCCTTCCCCAGCAGCCTTGTACCTGCACCTGGCAGGGAGGTCTAGGGAGCCCCTTCTGGCCTTGGTGTTCACACCTGACCTCTCCACCTACAGCACTGGGGCTCAGGCCAAGTCAAACAGGGGGAGAAGCCACACCTGAGCAGGATCCATTGGTATCTGAATCAGGAGCCTCTGCCGGGGCTTAGCTTCTCCCCACAGAGACCCATGGGACCTGGGAAAGCTCTGGAGCAGTATCTACACAGGTAGGAAGTACATACGTCCAGAGGTCCATGGGAGGACAGCCCTGACAACATACATCCAAGTACAAATGACTTATGCCCTTCCAGGCTTGGTCTTCTGGCTGCTGTGCTCACACATGCCCACAGAGTACAGGGAGGGCCTCGGTGGCATTTAACTCTGCACTAAGGGAAAGAGTCTGGGCTCCCAGGGCTGCACACCATAGGACATGGCATTTGTGGGGCAGGGGCCCCCTCCGTGACAGGGAAAAGGCACAAGGGACTTTCTTGGGTGACAGAAATGTTCTAATCTTGGTTGTGGTGGTGGCAGGACTTGGAACTGTGCTGAGGGTGAATGTCACAGTATGCAAATTATACCTGCATGAGCCTGGCTTAGAGAAATTGCATTTGGAATTTATTATTGCAATGTTTGTGACAACAAAAGTCAGGAAACAAGCCGGGGGCGGTGGCACACGCCTGTCGTCCTAGCACTTAGGGAGGCTGAGACAGGAGAATCATGAGTTCAAAGCCAGCCTCGGTAATGGTGAAGTGCTAAGCAACTCAGTGAGAGCAACTCTGTCTCTACACAAAACACAAAATAGGGCTGGGGATGTGGCTCGGTGGTTGAGTGCCCTGAGTTCAAACCCTCATACCAAAGAGAGAGAGAGAGAGAAAGAGAGAGAGAGAGAGAGAGAGAGAAAGTCAGGAAACATCTGGAATGCCTAGCTGTGGGGAATGATCAAATAACAGTATGTCTGTATAATGGGAGTACTACACAGCTACTAAAAAGGAAGAGGAGGGTATTTATATCCTGAAATAGCACAATCCATTCCCAGGAGTTATTGTTACGTGGAAAACGTATGTGTGGTGGTGGAGCTGTGTGTACACAGTTGTATAGAATATTTCTTTAAAAATCTATAGTTATATCTGGGGAGATTATAAGTAGTTAAGGATAGTAAAAACACTAAATTTCACTTTATACTCTTTAAAAAAATTTTTGTTGTTGTTGTCAGTAAATCTTTATTTTGTTTATTTATATGTGGTGCTGAGAATCAAACCCAGTGCACCACACATGCTAGGCAAGTGCTCTACCACTGAGCCACAATCCCAGCCTGACTTTATACTCTTTGATATTGCACATAGAAATTTTTAACATAAAAGTTTTATGCTTAAAAAATACCCCAAATCTGGGCTGGGGTTGTGGCTCAGTGGTAGAGCGCTTGCCTCGCATGCGTGAGTCACTGGGTTCGATCCTCAGCACCACATAAAAAATAAATAAATAAAATAAAGATATTGCATCCATCTACAACTAAAAAAATTTAAAAAAAAAATACCCCAAATCTGTGTGCCAGAGTCCTTGCCGACCGGCAGGAGCACAGGCCAAGGCCCAGGACCATCTTCAGGGACCACTGTGGGAGCCCAGTGAAGGTCAGGCCTGAGACTGCTAGCCACCAATCACAGGGAACCCAGACCCAGGCGAAGGACTGCCTCCAGGGACCCCTGTGGCTGAGGCCTGCGGTGGCCCCTAGTTCAGCACCAGAGCCCCTGTAGATCTGCAGGAGCCCAGGCCCAGGGCTAGACCTACCACCTGGAATCCCTGAGGGAGTCCAGGCCAAAATCAGGCCTAGGACTGCCCTCACAGGTCTGTGTGAGAGCCCAGGCCCAGGACCGCCCTTGCACAGAGAGGGGATCCACGCTGTTGCTCCCTTCCTGTATCCATCTTGTACACTGCAGCCATCCCTATAGTTCTTCCCATCTATTAGCCTCAACTTTGGGTCAACAGACAGGGCCTGGAGGCAGTGGCCTGCCAAAGCACTGCATCTCCAATCAATCAGCCCAAAGACATTGTAAGTCCCATCCTTTTAGCCTCATCTCTGAAAGTGTTTGCATCCATCTTGGGCCACTCCCCTGCCATCTTGAGTTACCTCCACTACCACCACCACTATCTTTAGTGGTGTCCCCAGTAGTGTCCATCTGGGGACACCTACTGGGGACTGAAAGTGAACTCCAAGGTGAGATACAGGTAATCTGTAGTGTCACTACAAGATTATAGGATAGAAACCGCAATACCTCAGATCAGCATTGCAAGAAAGGAAGACGCATAATCAACATGAAACAACAAGGGAAGAAAGTGCCCTAAATAAACCAAGATACTACAATAATAGAATCCATTGACAGCACAGTTGATGAAATGTCAGAGAAATAATTCAGAATGTATGTAATTAAAATGATCTACAAAAAACTCTGGCATTGGCAGGTAAATGGATGGAGCTGGAGAATATCATGCTAAGCGAAGTAAGCCAATCACAAAAAACCAAATGCCGAATGTTCTGTCTGATAAGTGGATGCTGATCCATAATGAGAAAGAGGACACAGGAAGAATGGAGGAACTTTGGTCAAAGGGGAAGGAGGGGGAAGGTTATATGGGGACAGTAAAGATGGTGGAATGAGATGGACATCATAGCCCTAGCTTTATGTATGACTGCATATATGATGTGATTCTACATCATGTACAACCAGAGAAATGAAAAGTTGTGCTCCATCTGTGTACAATGAATCAAAATGCATTCTGCTATCATGTATACGTAAGTAGAATAAATAAATTAAAAATGAAAAAATAAATAAAATCATCTGCAAATTAAAGAATGACTTAAGTGAGCAAATACAGGCAAAAATCAATCACGCCAACAAATGAAATAAGAGAGCAAATAAAGGCAACCATTGATCACTCTAACAAAGAGATAAGAGAGCAAATAAAGGCAACCATTGATCACACCAACAAAGAGATAAGGGAGCAAATACAGGTAGTAAAAGATTACTTTCAGAAAGAGCTAGAGATTGTGAAAAAAAATTAGGAATTCTTGAAATGAAACAATAAACCAAATAAAAAACTTGATAGAAAGCATCACCAGCAGATCACTTGGAAGACACAACCTTGGATAATGAAGAAAAAATATACAATCTTGAAAATAAAGTTGACTATACAGTGAAGATGGTAAGAAATCATGAACAGAACATACAAGAATTATGGGATAGCATAAAAAGACCAAATATAAGATTTATTGGGATAGAAGAAGGCACAGAATTTCAAGCCAAAGGAATGCACAATCTCTTCAATGAAATAATATCAGAAAATTTCCCAAACATGAAAAAATGAATTGGAAAATCAAATACAAGAGGCTTACAGGACACCAAATGAACAAAATTACAACAGATCTACATATCACAATGAAAATGCCCAGCATACAGAATAAGGATAGAATTTTAAAGTCAGAAAGAGAGAGGAATCAGATTACATATAGGGGGAGATCAATTTGGATCTCAGCAGATTTTTCAACCCAGACCCTAAAAGCCAAGAGATCCTGGAACAACATATGCCAAACTCTGAAAGAAAATGGATGCCAACCGAGAATCTTATATCCAGCAAAATTAAGCTTCAGATTTGATGAAGAAATAAAAACCTTCCATGACAAACAAAAGTTAAAAGAATTTACAGCAAGAAAGTCTGTACTACACAGCATTCTTGGCAAAATGTTCCATAAGGAGGAAATGAAAATATACAAAGAGAGGAACTACACTAAAGGAAAGGCCAATCAAAGGAGAAACCAAGTCAAGGTAAAAACCAAAAATAAACCAAAATGACTGGGATTACCAATCATATTTCAATAATAACCCTGAATGTGAATGGCCTAAATTCATCAATTAAAAGACATAGACTGACAGACTGGATTTTAAAAAGACCCAACAATATGCTGCCTTCAGGAGACTCATCTCACAGGAAAAGACATCCATAGACTGAAAGTTAAAGGGTGGGAAAAAAACATATCACTCACATGGACTGTGTAAAGAAGCAGGAGTTTCCATTCTCATATCAGATAAAGTGGACTTCAAATCAAAGTCACTGAACAGAGATAAAGAAGGACATTTCATACTTCTTAAGGGAATCATACATCAACAAGACATAACAATCATATATATCTATGCCCCCAAACAATGGGGCATCTATGTATATCAAACAAACCCTTCTCAACTACAAGAATCAAGTAGACCATAACACAATAATACTTGGTGACTTTAACACAGCTCTCTCACCACTGGGTAGATCTTTCAAACAAAAACTAAACAAAGAAACCATAGAACTCAATAAAACAATCAATAACTTAGACTTAACAGACATATTTAGAGTATTCCATCCATCGATGAGCAAATACACTTTTTTCTCAGCAGCACATGGATCCTTTTCCAAAATAGATCATATATTATGTCACAAAGCCAGTCTTAGCAAATACAAAAAAATAGACATACTACCCTGCATCCTATCTGACCATAATGGAAAAAAATTAGAAATCAATGACGGATTAAAAAAATAGAAACTACTCCAACACCTGGAGACTAAATAATACACTATTGAATGATGCGTGGATAACACAAGACATCAGGGAAGAGATAAAAAAATTCTTAGAAGTAAATGAAAACTTCGATACAACATATCAAAATCTCTGGGACACCATGAAGGCAGTGCTAAAGGAAAGTTCATTGCATTAAGTTCATTCATTAAAAGAAGAAAAAGTTAATAAATAAATGACTTGACACTACATCTCAAAGCCCTAGAAAAAGACGACGAGACCAACACCAAAAGAAGAAAAGATAGCCTCTTCAACAAATGGTTCTGGGAAAACTGGAAATTCATATGCAGCAGAATGAAACTAATGAACTTTCTGTCACCATGCACAAAAATCAACTCAAAGTGGATCAAGGACCTAGGAATTAGATTAGAGACATCGCATCTCATAGAGGAAAAAGTAGGCCCAAACCTTCATCATGTCAGATTAGGCCCCAACTTCCTTAACAAGACTCCTGAAGTGCAAGAAATAAAATTAAGAATCAATAAATGGGATAGATTCAAACTAAAAAGCTTCTTCTCAGCAAAAGAAACAATCAATGAGGTGAAGAGAACCTACATTCTGGGAGCAAATTTTTGCCACATGCATATCAGGTAGAGCACTTATCTCCAGTATATATAAAGAAGTCAAAAAACAACACCAAATAAACAAACAACCCAATCAACAAATGGGCTAAGGAGCTGAACAGACACCTCTCAGAAGAAGATACACAACTGATCAATAGACATATGAAAAAATGTTCAACTTCTCTAGCAATTAGAGAAAAGAAACTCAAAACTAAGATTTCATCTCACGCCAGTCAGAATGGCAGTTATCAAGAATACAAACAACAATAAGTGTTGTGTTGATGAGGTTGGGGGGGGAAGGCACGCTCATATATTGCTGGTGAGATTGCAAATTGGTACAACCCATCTGGAAAGCAGTATGGAGATTCCTTAGAAAACTTGGAATGGAACCACCATTTGACCCAGCTATTCCACTCCTCGGTCTATACCCAAAAGACTTAAAAACAGCATACTACAGTGCTGCAGCCACTTCAATGTTTTATAGCAGCTCAATTCACAATAGCTAAACTGTGGAACCAACCTAGATGCCCTTCAATAGATGAATGAATAAAGAAACTGTGGTATGTATACACAATGGAATATTACTCAGCAATAAAAGAGAATAAAATTATGGCATTTGCAGGTAAATGGATGGAGTTGGAGAATACCATGCTAAGCATAGTAAGCCAATCACAAAAAACCAAATGCCAAATGTTCTGTCTGATAAATGGATGCTGATCCATAATGAGGGAGAGGACACAGAAGAATGGAAGAACTTTGGTCAAAGGGGAGGGAGGGGGGAAGGACATGGGGACAGTAAAGATGGTGGAATGAGATGGACATCATTGCCCTAGTTAGCTTCATGTATGACTGCATAAATGATGTGATTCTACATCACGTACAATCAGAGAAATGAAAAGTTGTGCTCAAAAAAAACCTTTTGTCCCACTTCTTGGCTCCTTCTGTGTCATGTCCTGCCTCAAAGGATCCTGCAAGTAAGTGCTGTGGGCATTGGGGACTCCGAAGTCTGTTTGCTTTTCCTACCCCACCTGCTGTGTTTGCAGTGTTGTAGGTACACTGTGGAAGGGAAATAGATTGGCATGGGTAAAGCATCAGTACGCAGCGGGGGCTTCATAGATGCTTTTCCTCCTCACCCTCTCCACCTTTGCTCATACCCACTCTTGATTTTAAGCAATTGGGAAAAAAATTTCCCTTGAACTTCTAAGTCTACTGCTGCAGTTTAGATGCTGAATGTCCTCTGAGCTCATGTGCCAAGATCTTGGTCCCCAGGAGACCACTGTTGGGAAGTAAAGATACCATTAGGAGTTGGAGTGGTACCTAGGTCCTTGGGTCCTTGGGGGGTATGCCCTCAAGAAGACTGAGAGACCTGAGTCCTTCTTCTTCCTCCCTATTCCTGGCTCATGATGTCAGTGGTATTGCTCCACTACATGTCCCTGCCATGATGTTCTGCCTTGCCAGTGGCCTACTGCTTATCAGGGACCCCAAATAATGGGCATCCAATAAAGAACTGGAACTTCCCAAACCAAGAGCCCAAATAAACCTTTTCTCTTAGAAGTTAATGATCCCGGGTATTTTGTTATAGTAATGGGAAACTGACTCATACATCTACTAACAAGGACCATTTGAGAGCCAGTCTCCATTGCCAAAGGTGGGGAGTGCCCCACAAATCAGCACTGCTCGTGTTGTATATCTGCACATTTTGTTGCCACTCCCATGAGTCAAGACTGCAGGGAGTTTCTTGGTTAGAAGAATTGAGTACTTTTTCTGGAACAATAAAGCTTCTCATTTTAGTTTCCCATCTGTTCATTCAGTAGTGTGCTGGATGCCAGGGACTTGGTGATGGCCGTGCTTTCTGCCTCGTGGTGCTTAAGATCATACTCCCATCATGATTTATGGACAATAAAACTCTATTAGTGGGAAGCTCTATGGGTTCTATGAGTTTTGACATATATAGTTCTATCAGCTCCTCCATAATCAGGATGTAGAACACTGTTACCAGTTCTGCCCCCGATTTTCTCATTCCCTTTGGTGACCCACCCTCTTGCTGCCTAGGCCCCAGCAATGGCTGATTGGTCTCCTGTCCATACGGATTTGTCTTTTCCAGAATGTCATCGATGGAACCATATGGGCTGTCGCCTTTTGAACCTACTTAGCAGAACAAGTTCAGGGTTCATCTTTGTTGTGAGCACTGTTGCTAAGCTGTATTCCTCGGTATGGGTGGACCTTTTTAATGTTTATTTTTTGTGGTGCTGGGGATTGAATCCAGGGCCTTGTGCATGCACTCTACCAACTGAGCTATATCCCAGTCATAGGTGGACCATTTTGATGCCATCTTGGGGACAAAGAAAGAAAAAAAAAAAACTGACTAAGCCGGGCACAATGGCACATGCCTGTAATCCCAGCACTCTGGGAGGCTGAGACAGGAGAATCGCGAGTTCAAAGCCAGCCTCAGCAACAGCCAGGTGCTAAGCAACTCAGTGAGACCCTGTCTCTACATAAAACAAAATAGGGCTGGGATGTGGCTCAGTGATCGAGTGCCCCTGAGTTCAATCCGCAGTAACCACCTCCCCCCAAAAAAACTTTGACCACACTGACTCCAAGTGGATTGCCCTTACTGGAGGGGACTAAATTTTCTCCCACTGGGCAGAGTTAGGTCTGGAGAGAGAGAGATTTAGCTGTTACAGAAAGACAGATACGGTGCCATATCTCGCATCCCCAAACCTGTGGATTGTGAGACTCATAATCACTTTGGTGTCTTGCGGATTTGGTTAGATTTGGACAATATGGACCCTGCTGACCTGAAAGAGAGCACAGGCTTGGCTCAAAGCCCCTCTCCCCAGGCTTTATGACACCATTGCTGAGTCATAGAGGTCCTGCCAGCCCTAAGGAAGCCCTGTCGCTGTTCCTGGTGATGCTTGTGCCCCTTGGGCAGCATTTTGCCCGCCTGGGGCTGATGGGGGAGGATGGAGTTTCTAGGAACCACGCAGACCGCCAGTTACTGTGGCCCCAAGAAACCCTGTGGCTTGACCGCGCCGCCAGTGGCTGTGCAGATTCCTGCGATCCAAGAGTGCTACCAGCCCTATCACCTGCCCGGGTACCGCTACCTCAACACGTGGAGGCCCAGCCTCTTCTACAAGATCTCCAATGCCCAACCCTGCCAGGATGAGTGTCGCAGCAGCCCCCTGCGCCCGCCCACCATCCTGCCCGCGCTCCGCTCCGCGCTCTTCTGTCGCTACAGCTCCCAAGACTGGGACCAAGCCACCCAGCTGCAGCTACGTGGGGCCGAGGCCTCAAGGCTGTGGGCCGGCCGGATGACCGGCGACTCCATGAAGCTCATGCAGGACAAGGACCAGCTGACGCGCCAGATGCAGGAGGGGACTACCCGGAACCTGAGCCAGAGAATGACAGACATCGGCTTCTGGAAGTCTGAGTTATGCTACGAGCTGGACAGGCTTCTGACAGAGAGCCGGGGCATGGACACCCTCAAGAGGCGGCTGGAGTGTGCGGCCGAGGAGGTGAACTGTCCGCTGCAGGTGAGTGCCGAGCGCGCTCCTGCAGGCTCGCTCACTGCGGATCTAGGTGACAGGCACCTTGCAAGGTGGGTGTGAGCTGCGTCATTGGTGATGATCACATCTTTAACGTCAAAATAGAGTCATTTCAGGATAATCTGAAGTGAAGGTTTCTCAGACTGAATTGGATTTTTTCCTCCTCAGGGTTACACCAGAATTGTAGGGTTCCCTGGAGACCCTGTGCCCATGCTGACGCATGTGCGCATGTGCGCACGTGGATCTGCACGGGTGTTACCGGCTTGAGAGGACACGCCTAAAATAAATGCTTTGTTCTTCCTCCATACCAACAGCTCCTAACATACTCGACATTTTCTTATTGATTGGTTTTCTACCTGCAGTAGCATGTAGACTCCACTAGGGCAGATTTTTGGTCTACTTTACCACTGACATGTTCAAGACTGACCACCAGCTGCAGCAGCAGGTGTATCCTTGCAGGTCCTCAGTGACCCATGTCTGTGCCAGCTGTTGTCTAGATCAACATTCTGAATGTACTCCCAGCCTAGGATGGAGTATGGCACATAGTAGGCACTCAATAAACATCTGCTGAATAAGTGAAGAGATGCTCTAACTGTGGGCATTCCCGACGCTTCCTTGGCCATCCTGGGCTGGTTAGGATTGCTCTGGGCTGCATGCATTAAGTACTCCATGGTGTGTCCTAGCCACACAGGAATTTATTTCTGTTATAACAGGAACTCCAGAGGGAGACAGATCAGCCTGTTTCTGCCTTGACTTGATGCCCGGTGAGACCAGACTCTTGTCTTTCCACTCCGTCTTTTTTCCTACTGTCTTCAATTCTCATATTTCCTACTGCAGGCTCCTGTTTGAGAGGAACACTTTGGTTTTCTCATGGAGGCAGAGAATGGGGTTGGGAGAAGGCAAGAGTGCCAGCTGTGTTTGTCTTTTGACATCGAGGAATAGGTTTTCCCAGAACGCCCATCATGAGTTTCCCTTTGCAGAGCCCACGGGGACTCCCTGGCTGCAGAAGAGTCTGGGGAAATGAATGTTTTTCTCTTCATCCTGGAGAAAGTCATAGATGGGGTCGAGTGGACACTGGATGGGGAACCAGTAGCTTCTGCCTCATGCTGTGGAAACCAATCTTGGCCACACAGGACGAGGTTCTGCTTTTCCCTGGAGCATTCGAGAGACTCAGGACCTCCTGCCTGGAAGCCTCCTGTGGTTGCTTCTGTCCCGTTCCCATGCAGGAATTGTGGTAGGAGAGGTCTTGCCTTAAGATGCCCCTAAGAGACATGGCAGGGGTTCCCACACTCTGGGATTCCCACACCATTAGGGGAAGGAGTCCGACATGGCTTTCATCTGCTGTCTTGCCCCTCGGGAGAGGGGTGGGCAGGCTGTTCCTCAGAGCCCCACGCAGCCTCCAAGACCTTCTGATGCCCTCTCCTCTTACTCCTCCTGCATGTCTGCAAAGCCCAGCTCTGCCTGGTCACGTGTGGCACCTTTGATCAACCACACGGAGGCACAGGGGTGAGTGCCTCCTCAGGCCAGGCAGCCTCTCACTGGACATGGGTAACCACTTCCTTCCTGGTCTTCCATCTCCTGCTCCCTTCCAACCCATTCCCTCCCTCCCCGAAGCAGCCAGAGAGATGGCTTTAAATATTAAAATGAGTCTCTCTCTTTTTTTTTTTTTTTGGTACCTGGGATTGAACTCAGGGGTACTTGACCACTGAGCCACATCCCCAGCCCTATTTTGTGTTTTATGTAGAGACAAGGTCTCACTGAGTTGCTTAGTGCCTGGCTGTTGCTGGGGCTGGCTTTGAACTTGCGATCCTCCTGTCTCAGCCTCCCTAAGTGCTGGGATTACAGGCATGCACCACTGCACTTGGCTTAAAATGAGTCTTAACATTCCTCCACTGGCTCCCTGGATGGATTCCCAGAATTTAACCCTCTAATTCCTGAATTCCTGAATTCCTCTACCCCTCCCCCCAACCCTTCCCCTGCTTCTGCTCCAGCTTCACTCTCTCCACTCCAGTTCCTAGGCTTCCTTTCTATTCATTCTCTGGCCTCAGGGCCTTTGCACCTGCAGTTCCCCTTCCTTGCCCCTTTATCTCCACTCATCTCTGCATCTCTGCTTCTCATGAGCCAGATCTCCATGTGTCTCCTCCCTAGAGAATTCCTCCCTGACCCCTGCCCATCCACATCACCTCAATCATTTCCATCACAGCCCTTATCGCAGTTGGAGATGATCACATTCCTTTAACTGTCCTTTTAGCTGTGATGGAACGCAGGCTGCCTGAAAGCAGGGACCTGTCTGTCTAGTTTGTTGTGCTGGCTCCAACACCCTGTGCCGCTCCGAGGAGGGGCTCCTAAGTCTTTAGGGAGGGAATTGGTGACTCCCTCTCCTTCGTGAGGGCTGAGGTACATGTGCCCATCTTCTGCTTCCTTCTCCTCCTGCTGCTCTTTGTGACGTCACAGGCTAGTGGCCAATCGCTTCTTCCTGAGTGTCCTATGGTGGGAGCATCCCTGAGCTGCCCTTTCCCTGCCCTTCTGCTCTGGACAGTTGGAAGGCTCATTGCTGTGCAGCAAGATTGCCTGGTCTCCCTGGGCCCTGAGCGGTTCCCACAGCCCTCCCTCCATATGGAGATCTCCGAGGAGGGCTTTTCACAGTTATTCATAGGGGAATTTGTGAACAGTGTTTTTGAGGTCTTTACACTCAGAACTGTTGTTCAGCAGACATAATCTGCACAATAAGCCTGTGAGAGATGCACCAATCTCACACCCATCTGCAGATGAGGAAACAGAGGGTCAAAGAGGCTAAATGATTTGCCCAAGTGCACATGACAGGAAGTGACTAAGCCTGGATTTAAACTTATTAAAAAGCAAACATGGAGGACAGCAGCTGATACCATCTGAGATTATAGTGACATTCTGCCATACATATTATTTTAGTTTGGAAGGCTGGGGGCAGCTTATGGAGATTATATCTCAATCACCACTGGCTCCTAGGACATTACCTTGTCCTGCTTTCTCTCATGGGCCCTGCATCTCCTAACGCACTGGCTTGGCATCCCACAGTGCCCATTGAGGGCATAGGGAAGTAGATGCCCTCCAGAAGAATCAGCGAGGCCCGATGAAACACCAGGTTTCTCAGAGAAAAGATCAGATTGTAGCAAAGGTAGATGTGTCACCTGAGCTGAGAATATCCAGCCATGGGAAGAACACACTCTTTCCTGATCCTCCCTACAGGTGGCGCTGGAGTGTCTGTACCATCGAGAGAAGAGGATTGGGATTGATTTGGTCCATGACAGCGTGGAGAAAAACCTTATTCGGGTGAGGTGTCTCCTGGGCCTACCCAGCCCCGAGGGATTGGGCAGAGGCATCTGAGCAGGAAGGTTCTGGGCTGCCCATGGGGAACGGGCACCCTCTGTTTCCCCTGTGGAAAGCGTAGGCTTCGTTGCTGACAGAATATCTGAGAGAAATCCACTTCTAGGAGGAAAGACTTACTCTGGTTTCAGAGGCTTCGGTCCACAGTCGCCAACTCCATGGCTGCTGGGCCTGTGGTGAGGCAGACCATCATGGCGGGAAGGCCTGACCGGGCCAAGCCACCCACCTCATGGTGGCCAGCAGGAGGGAGGAGGGAGAGATAGAAAGGTGCTGGAGACAAGATGTGGAGACACATCTTTCAGGGACTCACCCCAGTGACCTCCTTCCTCCAACTGGGCCCCCTCCCACCTCCCAAGTTCCCACCATCTTGTTAAATTATGAATCCATCAATGAATTAGTTCATCAATGAGGTCAGGGCCCTCATGATCTAATCACCTCCCGCCTCTAGGCACTGCTACCTTGGGGACTAAGGCCCTTAACACCCAAGCTTTGGGGGGATATTCCGCATCCAAACCATACTGTGGAGTTCTTTGACCCTCGGTCTTGCCATTTCCAAGTTGGGCACAATAATTCCACCAATAGTGATAACAAAAGCTAGTGTTTCTTGAACATCTACTGTATGTAGACATGGAACTACTTCATCGGCATTATTTAATTTATTGATAATATATATAAGTGAGCTCTTGGCACATAGTATGTGCTGAATTTTATTTTAATCCAGAAGCACATAGAAAGAAATTCAAGTAGGGCAGAGAAGGTGGAGTTTCTGCAGTTGCCCCCTAGCTGTGTGGCCCTGGGGTCATGGGGGCTGAGGCCGGCTCTTCACCTGGGTCTCACCTTGTGGAGCTGGGGACAGGGAGGAAGAGGAGAGGGAGGAGCACTCTGATCTGGGAGTTTGTGATGGGGGCCCACTGTTTCTGACATTTTTCATTTCAGGAAGTAGATTTGCTAAAATGTTGCCAAGAACGGATGAGACAATTAGCCCGGCGCATTGACATCCAGATGAGGTAGGGCCTCCTCTCCCTTGGCCCTGCAGGTTGGTTTCATGACTCCCGGGTCACTGGTTCCAGTGGTGTGTGGGCTGATTTTAAGACTGGGTGTGACGGTCCTGGGATGCTCAGGCTCAGGCCATCTCATGAGTTGCTTGTTTGCAGTGAGGTCCTGAAGGAAGGCAGCCGGCCTCTCTGAAACCCAGCCTGTCACCTCCCAAGCAGAACGTGGGGAATCAGCAGAGTGTGGGTGGCAGGGGCAGCAAGGTGAGGGACTGGGGTACCTCTGGAAGGAGCTGGAGGAGGCCCGGAGCAGGGCTCTTCAAAAGGAGTCGGCTTTTTTGTTCTTGGAAGGTGAGGTAACCAGTATCATGAAAACCCAGGGGCCCCTCTCGTAATTAAAGGGAGGCTTGAGATTTACAGGGCTTGGGGCCCAGAGCTAAGCCCTCGGCTTCCAACAGGCAGCCTCCCCATCTGGCCCTGGAGCTGGCGCTCACCTGTAACTCTCAGGACACGCCGCTCTGCTGGTCTTCCTTCTTCATTGACTTTTATTTGGGGGGGGGGGATACTAGGGACGAAACTCAGGGGCACTCAACCACTGAGCCACATCCCCAGCCCTATTTTGTGTTTTATGTAGAGACAGGGTCTCACTGAGTTGCTTAGCGCCTCTCCACTGCTGAGGCTGGCTTTGAACTCACGACCCTCCTGCCTCAGCCTCCTGAGCTGCTGGGATTGCAGGCTTGTGCCACCGCACCTGGTTTCATTGACTTTTGACATGACTCAGGCAGTAAGGGGCTGGGGACCTTGCCAGGGCTGCTCCTTCTGCTGTGGGGACAGGGGCAGCCTCATGGGATGCCGAGGGCTCAGGAAGCTTTCACTATGGCTCTGGGAGCTGGGTGTCCCCATTGGCTATGCCCCAGGAACAGCAGCCACCTCCGCCTCCAGGACCCCTGAGGGGTCAGAACTGGGCCTCAGGGGTAAGAGATGCAGAAAGACATTGGCTAAGGGCAGACAACCTGGCCAGGACTTCCCGGGTGGAGGGCTGCAGAAAGGACTCAAAGTGACACGTGAAAGGGTAAAAGCAAGGGCTGGGATGTGGCGGATGGAGGAGCTCTCGCCCAGTACCTGTGAGGCCCTGGGCTCCCAGACACACCACCACCAACAAAGAGGAGAGCAGGGCGCAGTGCGGGTGTTTGTGTCGTGATTTCTGACCACTCCACACGCCACCTGGACTATCGATTACCTGCTGTTTGTCTATAAATTACCTTAAACAAAACCTTAAATACTTAATTTTAAATGGCAAGAGTGAACAGAGGGAAAGCCCTGAGCAGGCCACTGTCTTTGCTTTTATTGAACGAATAAAAATTACATATATTTATCATGTACAGAACGATGTTTTGGAATGCACAGGCATTATGGGATGGCTAAGTCAGCTGAGTGACATGCGCTTCCTCACTCGTTCTTCACACTATATGGTGAGATCACTTAAAAAAAATCCACTCTTCACAATTTGGGAGAACATGATACATTGTTATTAACTGCTCACTGCAGTGTTGCAGTAGAGCTTTGAACTTGTTGTGTGAGGCTATGTATCCTTTGACCAACCCTCAGGAGGTCAAGCCCGTTCCAACCACCCTTGACCTTCCGTCCCTGGTGGAAACCTGCCCTACTCTCTGCTTTTGTAAATTAAACTTTTTTTGGATTCCACATATAAGTGAGATCCTGTGGTATTTGTCTTTCTGAGCTTGGCTTATTTCACTTCATGTAATGTCCTCCGATTCCACCGAGGTCACCTCGAATGACAGGTGTGACTCTTTTCAAAGTCTGGGCAGTGCTCTGTTGTGCACACACACCACGTTTTCTTCATCCATTCACCTGTCCCGGAAACTGAGGTTGATTCCATTTCGTGGCATGGTGATTCCTGCAGTGATGTATGGGGGGTGCAGATTGATCTTCAGCATCCTGATTTCATTTCCCTTGGATATGTACCTGGTAGTGAGATTACTGGATCATATGGTGGTTCTATTTGTAAGTCTTTGAGGAACCTCCATGCTGTTTTTCACACTGGCTATTCTAATTTCCACTCCCACCAAAAGTATACAAGGGCTCCCTTTTCCCCAGAGCCTCCCAAACACTGTTCATCATTTTGAGAACAGCTGTTTTAATGGGGTGGGGTGATTCCTCGCTGGGGTCCTAATACGCATTTCTCTGATGATTCGTGATGTTGACGATTTTTTCATGACCCTGTTGCTCATTTGCCTGCCTTCTTTGGAGAAATGTCTTTTCATCTTTGCCAATTTTTAAATCATGTGTGTTTTCTTGCTATTCAGTTGTTTGAGTTCCCTTTTTATTTTGGATATTGACCAGGAGAGACGTATAAAGAGACAGAGACAGAGAGCGCAGTGTGGGGCACCCCACTGGGGACCAAGCTGCCCTCAACACTGGCAGCTGGCTTTGGGCAGCAGCCTTGTGGGAAGGCAGCTTAGTAGCTGGATCTTCTGGAATTGTCTTAATTCACTTGGCACCTCAGGGGCTCAGGGCTGGACCGTGGGGTGCATCTTCACTCCGTGGAGAGGCCTCACTGCTGACCCGCTCAGGTGGCTTCCCTGTACCAGCAGATGCTGGGCTGTTGACTGGAGGGTTTCTGGGCTAGGCCTGTGGCCCACAGCTGCTCAGGGCACCCTTACCCTACCAGGAGCAGAGCGTCTCTTCCTGAGAGGGAAGGGCCGGACTTGGCCTTTCCTGACGGGTGGGCTGTAGGGCGAGCTCTGGCAACAGCCTGGCCTTGGGTCATGTGTCAAGTAGATCAGATGGGCCTGCCCCTCCTTTCCCAGACCTCATTAGCAAGGCCGGGCAGCTGGAGCACCCGGCCGGAGTCTGAGGCTCCCAGCTTGCTTGCTAACACTGGGACACGCACTTTCTGCATTCTGGGCTTGGTGTTCCCGTTCATCAGGCGGGTGGCAGGGCCCAGCTTCTTCGGCTCTGCCAGTCTTTAAGGCCCAAAGATCCCAGGATGGTTCCTCCTGCCCTGACAAGACCTGTGTATCCTGACAGGTGGGAACTCACCATCGGGATTTACTTTCCTTGCTCTTGGGTTGTCTGAAACCAATATCTATGACAGAGAAAAGAGAAAGACAAACATAGAGGCAGATAAGGAGAGAATGGAAGAGACAGAGACCCTTGGAGGCCCCGAGACAGCGAAAACCCGGAGGGGAAGGCAGAGAGAATAGAGTTGCCCAGAGACAAGGTGTGCGTGGGGTTGGGGATCACAGAAAAGCGCGAGAGAGGCCCAAGCAGACCACTCCCCTGGCATGGGACAGCCCCTCTGAGGCAGGTTATTCTCTAGCCATTGTTGATGCTTTAGGATGGAGCCTCCAATCCCCGCTTGGTGGGGGTAACGGAGGACTAATCCTTTGTCAATCAAAAAGGTTGAGCCTAGAAGCTTCTGGAGACAACAGATTCTAGCTAGGATGTAGTTAGGGTTTACTTAGTATTTAGGGCTGAGGGACCTTCTATTAGCTGACAGGATTATTGTTTTTCCTTTAAAGACAGGAATGTAAACTTTCCTTTTACAATACATTCATTTATATTTTCAAAACAATTTGAAAAGGACAATAATAAATATTAGTACAGGTGCTTCGATATTTGGTAAGATTCATGAATATGGTTGTCAAGATCTGGTGTTTGGTAAACAGCGGGGTTGTCTAAGCCTCGCTGACACACCAGCCCTCCTGAATCCAGTCCTGGCCTTACTGTCTTCTCACCTTGGCCAGTCCCACATGGCAGTTTTTAACGCCACCCACCCAGTCCCTGACTCCGCCCTGGCCATTACCTCACCCAGTCCCTGACTGCACCCAGTCTCTGACTCCGCCCAGTCCACTGTCTCACCTAATCCTGACTGCACCACCCCTGACTCCTCCCAGTTCCTGGCTCCACCCAGTCCATGACCTCATCCAATCCCTAACTGCTCCCAGTCCTTGACTCCACCCAGTTCAGGACCCCACCCAGTTCCCTATCTCCTTCCAGTTCCTAACTGGGGCTGATTTAATGAGTCTCACTAGTCCCTGAAAAACTGGGTATTTCTAGCTTCTCTGATTTTGCATGTGTGGTGTCCTCAGCTTGGAATTCTCATTCCCCCGTGTAACTTTGTTCATAATGTCTTCTCTTTGTTAGAAAAACCCTACTCAGACAGCCCTTCCATTAACCTAGAGTTACTGGTTTCCTCCTTTGTGTTATTTTGTATCCTTTTAAAACTTCCACCATTGCTCTGACCAGTCTGTACTGTATTTTTACTTTTTGTTTATACAAATCTAAGCTGCTTGAAGGCCAAATTTTGTGTTATCCCTTTGTGCTCAGCAGTCATTCACAATGATCTGAAAAGTAGTTTGACTTGATACAGGTTTTGTCCAAAGTATGAATTACTATCTTCTAAATTAGTTCAGCAAACTACAGCTGGAGGGACAAATCTGGTCCACCATCTGCTCTTATAAATAAAGTTTTATTGAAAGGAATCCATGCCCATTCATTTACATATAACCTGTGACTGCTTTTGTGCATAGTTGCATAGTTGTAACAGGGACCATATGACATATTAAGCCTAAAATGTTGGCAGTCTGACCTTTTACAGCACATACCTTCCATCTCTGCTCTAAAGACGGCAACTCTGGATTCAGGCGAGATGTGCAAGTAGGGGTGGCTCTGGGTACATGGTGGTGACATCAAAGTGGGAAGAGGCTGAAAAGCCACTGTGTATGGCCAGAGTCCTTCCTGGGAGCCTGTTCTCTGTCTGTATTCCCCTGCTGTGTGACCTTGGGTGGGGACTCTGGGTAAGTGCCTGGCCCAGGGACAAATCCTTCCTCCCTGCAGGGATAACCGAGATGCTCAGCACGCCCTGGAGAGGGACATCGAGGACAAAAGCTCTGCCGAGTGTATAGACGAGCAGTGCTTTAACCTGAGAAACACGTCAGATTGCATCTCCTTCTTCCACGGCGTGGAGAAATGTGACGGCACGTAAGTATTGGGCTCTCCATCCCATTCTTGGCTGTGTCCGTGGGACCAAGGGTCTTGGCTTCTGCCATGGCACCACAAAGGGGTATCGTGTGCCAGCCCAGTGAGATGCAGTGTGATTGAATGGGAACCCTCTGTTGCAAGTAGCAGAATCAAAGTCTGGCCAACTTAGGACGAAATAGAATTAACCAGAAGCTGTAGCAGGGCCACAGAGGCTGGGGGGAAGGTTCTGGCAGTTTGAATGAACAGAAATGGGAGCTGGATTGTCAGAGGGTGGCCATCTTCCCATCTCTGGCCACTTTGCTCAAGATCCAAATTCCAGAAGGGAAGAGCATGTGGTTGACTTAGGGTCACACAGCCACTGCTGCTCTGCCAGGGCACCCTGGGGTGCCTCTACTGGCCATTCCACAAGTCAAATTCCAAAACAAAAGGGCTATCACCAGAAGAAGCAGGAACTTCAGCTTTGCGGGGAAAGTTAAGTGTCACTTAGAGAGTGGGTTCTAGCCAGGTTGCTGGCTTTACATCCCAGCCTTCATGCTAGCACTTTGGACAAGTCACTTAAAGTCTTTGGGCTTCATTTCTGCATCTGTTATGACTTGAAGAAAAGTTCCTAGGGTTGCTACGTGTACTACAAGGTGGGCGTGTGCAGCTGTAAGCAGAGACCGGTGTAGAATAATCATGGCTAACCTTTATTGACCGCTTGCTTTGTGTCTTCATTTTCATGTCCTGGCAGCAACGAGGTAGGTGCCTTTCGTATGCCTGGCATTATGGGGAGCATGTCACCGCCTCATGGAGGGTCCTGTAGAATTTCCCAACTTTCAGTCTGAGCTCTGGGAACATGAGGGCTGGGGAGATGCTGTGGCAGAGGGTGGGGTCTCTCTTGGTTTCACCCACATTCCTTTTCTTTATTTCCAGCACACAGGATTGCTCTTGGCACGGGGAGGTGTGCGGTAAATATGTGCTGAATGAAAGGGGGAAGGAGAGGGAAGGAAAGACTGAAGCGGGGAGGAGAGAGCAGGAAAGAGGAGAATTCTCCAGCAGTCTCTGGCCCAGGCCTTGCCTGGCTTTCTGGATCTTAGCAAAAGTGGAGGTGTTGAGGTGACTCTGGATTTATAGCAGCGGCAGCTCCTGGGGAAGCCTCCTCCTCTGACAGTCCCCCAGTCACTGGCAGGCTGAGCAGGACGTTGGAGGCTTGGGCACCCTTGGCCACAGCTGCCTATCTGCACAGGGAGTCCAAAGGGTCCCTCTTTGCAAACAGATGTCTCCTCTCAAACCTGGCAGCAGGCTGGCTGTTGGAGAGTCTGCTTTCCAAGCCCAGGAGGGGCTGCTATTTAAAGTCCCCCATCCAGCTGGAAAGTGAGAGCTGCTGTTTTGGTGACTAATTGCTTCCCAGATGTGCTGGCTCAGGGCTTTGCATTTGTAGTTTTCTTAAAGCAAGGCCATGTCTGGGCCGACTGAGGAGGTTTGGTGACTGTCTGGATCACAGGGTTCCTGTCCCCAGCAATTGCCATTGCCATGGATGAACTCATATGGTGATGACGGTGCCCGCAGAGGCCTCTTATCTGGTGTCAGCTGTGTGCTAGATTGTGCGGAGAGTTGATCTGCAGCTCTCATGAGTAATGAACAGTCTCTGAGTGCTTATTATGTGTCCAATGCCCCATAAGTATCTCACACTTAGTCACTCAGCTATCCTGGGGATAGGTACCGTTATTATCCCCATTTCACAATGAGTGAACGAAGGCTCAGAAAGGTGGAGTGACTGTCATAAGCTCACACAGCAAGTGGCAGAGCTATTGATCTCAGCCCACACTGGACATTCCATGGGTGTTTGATCAGTGGTATCTTCCTCTCCAGCAAAGCCCACCATCCCTTCAGTGTCTAGAGGGCATGGACTCCAGAGATGACTTCCTCCCTAATGAGGCTCATGACTGGCCAAGGACACAGGCTGCCTTTGGTAAACTCCCCTGGGGAGAATGTGATTAAGCAGGCTGTTTTCTCTGGGGAGCTCAGCTGTCTGCTCCAGGGGATAGCAGGGATTAGAGGTTTTAGAGGTTGCGGTTTACATCATTGACAGTCTCATTCAGCAGTGAGGTACACTCAGAGTATATTTGCAGGTCTCTACCTGCTGTCGTCAGCCTCCTCTCCTTCTGTGGTGTCTTGTGGATGATGATTACGGGTGACCTTGGGCAAGACACTTCTCTCTGAGCCTCTGCTTATGGTTAGGTGAAAGCTCTGGGCCAGGCAGAGTGCCCCCTCCCACTCATAAACCCAAGACCCCTGCTTATTGCTTGACTCCAACTCCTGCACAAGCCATCCAGAGGAAGCTGGTGTGGTGGTGGTACACAGAGACCCAGGACTCGGGACTGGGAGGCAGAGGCAAGAGGATTGCAAGTTCAAGGCCAGCCTCAGCAACCTGGTGAGGCCCTGTCTCTACATTAAAAATAAAAAGAGCCAGAGATGTAGCTCAGAGGTAGAAAGCTTGCCATGTGTAGGGCCCTGGTTTAATCCCTAGTACCACACCTCACCCCCTCCTCCAAAAAAAGAAAGAAAAGAAAAGCCAGGCAAAACAATCACACATACACGCAACTTTTGAAAATTCTGTTCACCATACAATCTCAATGTGCTTTAACACTTCTGAGAAGAAACATGTACTTCACGTTTCGGAGAAGTGGATTCCTTTTCTCCTGTTGCATGAGAATAAAAATCTGCTTCATTTAAAAACTGGCGTCTTCCCAGGGTAGACAAGACCTTGAGAAGTTATCTGGTCTGCTTTAGCCAGGAGTGAAGCCAGCCCAAAGAAGGACGCGACCCCCAGAGGCCTCCCAGAGCAGAGAACCCCAAAGGGTCCTGGGGTTGCTTGTTGCAGGGATTTAGTGCTTCACCGGGAAGAACTTGGTCTGACTGCGTGATTCCTCAGGTGGCACCACCTCCATGAAGCCTTCCCTGCCTGCAGTGGTCCTGCCCTCACTCCCCAGATCCGTTCCCCAGCTATCCTGCTGGTTGTACCCTCTGCAGGTCACCTTTCCTGGGCTTTCTGCCCTTCAGTTTCCACTGGGCTCAGCCAGGAGGAAGGGCAGCTCCAGCAGTGGAAGACACCCCCCAGCAGAGGAGAGGGGCTGCAGTTTGCCCTTGTCCCCAGGGACTGTGCTCCTCCAGGGCTCCTCCTCTCCCTGGGCTCCCTCTCTCGCCCCTCACAGCTGGAGTGACTGCTTCCTGCTTTTGTGAATCCATGGCACCTCAACATCTGTCTGAGTGCAGTGGTCCCCCCGATCCACAGGCTGCGTTCTGAGACCCCCAGTAGATGCCCGAAGCCACGGATAGCACCAGACCCCATGTATATCACAACTTGTCCTATACACACATTCCTGTGATAAGTTAGTTTATAAATTAGGCCCAGGAAGCTGTCGACATGATAAGCTACTTATATAACAGGATAATTATAATAATAGAATCAAAGTTATTTGAAACTTACAAATTGTTTCTGGAGTTTTCCATGTAATACTTGGATTTCAGTTGTTGCCAGGTAGCTACAACAGCAGAGAGCCAAACTAAGGGGGGTGCTGCTGTACCCCTTCACCCCTTCACCACACTGATATGTGAGGACCTGCTTCTCCTTAGTGCTCCTGGACTCCTGCCTCCCCATGACTGTGTGGAAGTACCTCTTCTGTGTATGGCACGCTCCTCCTCTGGATGTCCATCTCCCTGAGGACAGGGACGCTGCTCTTCTTGCTCATGGCTCGATCTCAAGTGCCTGGACAATGTCTGGCACATGCAGGCATTCCAAACACTGCAGCGGGCCTGGGGGTGGAGCATGGTGGTGGAGCACGCGCTCAGCGTGCTCGAGGCCCTAGGTTTGCTCCCTACTATTGCAAAACCAGACCATCTTCACCAACCAAAGACCCACAGCGGGTGAAGAAGCCATTGAGAGTAGATGGTCACAGCTCATTGCTAAGCTGGGAGGACCAGAGACGACACGGTGCCTCAGCGCCTGCTTCTTGGCCTGGCTGTGCTTTGGGTGGTATTGGGGGGACAAGGAAGAGCTCTAGAGAGATCTTTCCTCTCCTTCC
The DNA here is from genome assembly GCA_028644305.1 of Xerus rutilus. Taxonomy (NCBI): domain Eukaryota; kingdom Metazoa; phylum Chordata; class Mammalia; order Rodentia; family Sciuridae; genus Xerus; species Xerus rutilus. Next base: position 27,899,903 of record CM053415.1, read on the forward strand.
AGTTGGTTGAGTGCCCTTTCCAAAGTCATCTTCCCCTTCTCGGCTGCAGTTGCAGCCTCTTTTAAAGGAGGGGTTGGATCAGGACATTTGTCCTCAATGGGGGCAATTATGTCTCCTCCCCCAGGGGATGTTGGTGGTTGTCATAACTGGATGTGTGGAAGGGCTGCTGGTGTCCCGTTGGTGGGGTCAGGGACGCTGCCGGATCTTCTACAGGGCACCCAGCAGCTCCCACAACAAAGACTTCCTGATCTAAATGACAAGGTTGAGAAACTCTGGGCACAGAGGTCTCCAGGCCTATCACAAGTCCTCCCCTGTGTGAAATGTGCCCTCATGTCTTTTGCAGGATTTCCGTGCCTGAGACCTGGGTCAAGTTCAGCAATGACAACATCAGGCACTCTCAGAATGTGCGGGCCAACTCCATCCGGCTGCGGGAGGAGGCCGAGCACCTCTTCGAGACCTTGTCCGACCAGATGTGGAAGCAGTTCACGGACACCAACCTGGCCTTCAACGCCCGCATCTCAGAGGAGACGGATGTGAAGAATAAGCTGCAGACGCAGCTGGCGAAGGTGAGCTGATGCGTCCCAGGAACTCTGTTCCCTGCTGAGACTTCGTCTTCCCCCAGGGGCTCTCAGCCTCACCTGGGTGCTGAGCCTACCCCTAGTTTGAAATTGTTCCCCCACAGTCTACAATCTCATTCACCCCAAAAGAGGTCGGGGCTGTGAGCTTCCTGGGGAACTTGAGCACCCCTTGATCACTGAGTCTGGAGCTTGAGCCTGGCCTGGCTGTCACCATGGCACTCGAGAGGCTGTTGATTGCTCCCAGTGATGCTGATGGCTTCCTTCTCCATGGGAGGACCTGGGGACTGAGCCTGGCCTGGAGCCCTGGAGCACATTGTCCCTGCTGGCCCTGTAATGCCCAAGCTCACAAGACCACCAGAGACCACCAGGAGTCCGATCCCGATGCAATCTCAAAAGGGGTCTTTATTTCAAGCTCGAGCAGGGACTGCACACCTTCACCAGCAGCGTGTAGGGAGGTGCGGCCCCAACAATGCTGAGCAGGTTTTTATGGGGGAGGGACATGTGGTGGCAGTGGACATGACATATGCATCGCATCATTACACAAGCACCAATTACAATTTACAGCACCTATGGTGACAATATTGACCATTCAGAATCAGGGGTGTTCATTACATTTGGCGGGACCCAATCATGACCTTAGAGAATCTTTTGAAAATGACCAAGTACAGGTGAGTTTAAAGGGCCCAGGTGGGGTTTGGGCAAGTGGTGAGAGATTGGCTAGTTTGTACAAAGTAACTATCTATAGTGTCCTAGACCCTGACTCAGACCTCAGGAATGCCAGGTGTATAATTTTTAACCTTTGATTAGCTGCTTTGAGGGTGGTCTGAGAGTGGCTTTAGCCTTGAGCAATGTGTGGCTTTTCCTGGGATCTAAACTCAGGCCTACTAGTCTTTCTGGAGGGTCTGAAGCCTGTCATGGAGTTTATTTAGCCCGGGTCTTTCAGTCCCAGCGGATGTCTGCCCACTTCAGCATCTTTGGAAATGTAGGTTTTGCCTTTAAGAGTCTGAGACAGCATGATGATCCTTGTTGGGGACTGCCTAATTCTGCCTGCCCTCTACTGTCTCCTGTTCCTATGTCAACATGTCCCCCAAGCCACTCTCTTATCGGTCTGTGTCAAGCCATTTTGCACCTCTGGGGTCACCCACAGGAGTCCCCACAGCATGGACTTTAGCCACCCTACTCAATGGCAGTGCAGAGGGCCCTCGCGGCTGCCAGAGGCTATGATAGACAGCAGCAATCAAAGAACCCTCACCAGCATGGTTCCTGTCCCCAGGGAATTCCCATTCTGGTTGGGGAGCAGTGGAGGCTTTGAAATTCACTCAGGAGGGACTTGGGGACACCAGTCTCTTTGAACGGGGTGGGAGCCCTGGGACTAGCCTTATCTGTATTTGCTGACCGCACCCCTTTGGATGGTGTATTGGGGGAGGCCTCATGGGCTGCAGGCAGGGTTTGATGGAAGTGATGGGGGCAGTGTATACCCACCCACAGCTGCCACTGCTTGGCCCCGTTGTGCAGGAGGCAGACAAAACAGAAGTTGATAATTGCAATAATTGCAAGGTGTGATTCGTGTGAGGAGGAAGCAGTGAGGGGTTGCGTCAGACCCTCCCTCCCAGGCCCTGCGCGGGGGAGGGGCATAGACAGGTGAGTGATATTTACCTCAAGAACAGAGTGACAGCCAGTTAGGCAGCCCAAGGATGGTGGGCAGAATATTCTGGAGAGAGTACAGCAGGTGCAAAGGACTCTGGGATGGAGCTGGAGGAGGGGCTTGGTGCAGAGCATGCTGGTGCTGGGAGGTCCTGGTGGAGGACTGGGGGTTTATTTGGAGAGAGCAGGTGGGAAGGCGCTGGGATCCAGTCTCCTTCTGGGGTTGATCTCTTTCCCTCCTGGGTGCAGAAGGGTGCAGAGGTCAAGAAGGACAATGGGGGTGGTGAAGAGGCTCTGTGGGCCTCCAGGAGGCCTGAACCCTCCCCCCAGTCTCCACGGAATATTCTCCCTGGATCCTCTAGAATGGAGTTGGTCAAGGGCCAGATGGTGAGCACCTTCAGCTCCACAGGTCATGTAGCTGTCGTCAGGACCCCTCAGCTCTGCTGAGGATGGAAAAGCAGCCACACACAACATTACGTATGCAAATGAGTGTGGCCGTGTTCTGATAAAACTTTATTTACACGATCAGGCAGTTTTGGCCCACAGGTTGCAGTTTGGTCAACCCCTGCTCTGGACCTGAGTCTGCAGCCCCTCTCTTGAGGATCCTTCTTGTGCCCCACAGGTGTCTTGCACTCACCGCCAGTGCATCCTGGGACCGTGCCCATCACTGCCTCCCCACCCTCTTCCATGTGGCCAGCCTGGCTGCTTGGGTGTCCGTCCTTTGTAACCTTGGACGCTTTCTTAGCCTCTCTGTGCCTCAGTCTCCTTATCTGTAGACTGGGGATGAGGATAATTCCAACCTCCCGATGCCTTGAGTTAGAGCAGGTCAGCGGCTTGCCTGCATATCTGGTGCACGTGGGGCTAGGGGATATGATTTTATTTGTTGACACTTTGTGTGATCTCATCCAAGCAACCTGATTCAACCTTGTTCCTCCCTGCTTACTGTCCAGCCTGGCTCTCCTGAAGTCTTTGTGCAATGAATGAAAGGGACCATAACATTGAGTTTTGTGCTGATATATATGTTTTTAAAAAATATATCTTATTTATTTTTATGTGGTGCTGAGGATCGAACTCAGTGCCTCAGGCATGCGAGGCAAGCACTCTGCCACTGAGCCACAGCCCCAGCCCATGATATATATATTTTTAAATATATGCATGAATGACTGAATGCTTTTAACATCGTTCCTTTTTTTGTGCAAAAAACTTTATTTGGCAAAAAATATGTATAGCATAACATTTCCCCTTCTAACCATTTTTAAGTGTGCTGTTTAGTGATAATAAGTACATACCTGCTGTGCAGCTGTGACCACCGTCCATCTCCAGAAATCATCTTCTCAAACTGAAACTCTGTTCTCATTTAACAGTGATTCCTCTTTCCACTTTCTCTGTGAATTAGACACAGGCACCTCATTAGGTGGAATCACAGGGCATTTGTCTTTCTGCGACTGGCTTACTTTCCATAGCCTAATGTTTTCAAGGTTTATCCACACGTGCCAGACTTTCTTCCAATTTAAGGCAGAATAACCTTCCATGGTCTGTAGAGACCACATTTTGTTTATCCAGTCATCCATCCGCGGACACCTAGATTCTTCCATCTTGTGGCTCTGTGCGAGCGTTTTTCTTCACGAGGTATTTCGCAGGGTAGAACAAATCCAGTTCACTGTCGCGATTCACTGCAGGGATTTTGCCGTCTGAGGATGACTCGGGAAGCATCCTGCTATTAGGTGGTGGCAACTGGTTTCTTGTCGGAGAAGCCGAGTTCAGAGTCAGAGTTCCTCCTTGGTGGCATCACTCTGTTTCTGGGGGTCTTGATGAGTTGTTTCTGTGGTGTTCTTAGAACTGTACTTGGTATGTGGTGAATAATCAAATAATCAATCAAAGGGGACTGTAAGTATTACTAATATTACTGATGGAGAGAAAAAGAACCTTTGGGTGGGGGTAGTTGAAACCTTTCCCTTTCAAAATTTCTCCAGGGAAGTTTGTTGTTATTGTTGTTTTGATACCAGGGATTGAACTCAGGGGCACTCGACCACTGAGCCACATCCCCAGCCCTATTTTGTGTTTTATGTAGAGACAGGGTCTCACTGAGTTGCTTAGTGCCTCGCCGTTGCTGAGGCTGGCTTTGAACTTGTGATCCTCCTGCTATTGGGTAGTGGCAACTGGTTTCCTCAGCCTCCCGAGCCACTGGGATTATAGGACTATATCCCTAGTGTGTGTGTGTGTGTGTGTGTGTGTGTGTGTGTGTGTGTAAAGTGTGGGCACGGGTGAAATGACACAAAACACATCACACGGATGGGGATTAATAACGCCACATCATACAGTGAGAAGGCTACTCCTCTTCCAGTTCTTTTGAGACTCTGGTGTGTGACCTCAAGGTCTAGGCTGGCTACTCACCTGTGGAACACACCCGTCTCCCTGGGACATCCGGGTAGCCTCAAGCTAAGAACTTTGGGCGGGAGTCAGTATCCAGGCAGAGTTTAAATAACATGTTTTTACTTTTGTCTTATTTCATGCATTTTTTAAATGATTTTTTTCCACTTATAGCAAATGCTGCTTGATTTTTTTTTTCCCATGGATAATAGTGATATAAAGTTTCATTTTAAAGTACATGTGGCGAAGGGTTGTTTTTCTCTTCTTTTTAAAGTGAACTGATTTGAGGCCATCGTGTTCCGAGTGGTGTGGGGATGTGGCAGAAATGGTGAGAATGGCGGGGACAGCAGGACTCGGGCCAGAGTAGCGGAGATCTCTGGGCTACCACTGTGACTGCGTGTGCGATAATCATCAGGTCACCTGGGGATTTTGTTAAAATGCAGATTCTGGTTGAGCAGGTCTGCAGCGGGCCTGAGAAGCTCCGGGAGGCAGCGGCAGGAGCAGAGATGGTGAAAAGTGCTGGCTGTGACGAGCATCTGGGTACACAGCTGTTCCTTCCCCTCCCTCCCTTCTCCTCTTTCCCAGACTCAGAATATTGGAGGAACCAAATCTTCCCAAAAGGCCAGCCTCAGCCATTTTAATTCTAATCAGATTTTCTTTAATTGAATTTTGCTTCCAGACTCACAAACCAAGTGTAGTCATTCCTCCCTGGAGAGATCAGGTCAGGTCATCCCGTCCTGTTCTGTCAATCATTCCCAGTTTGTGCAGATGCAGATGCTTCTCCAGGGTTTCTGTCACCCCCTCATTGGATAGCACAGGCACTTATGTCAAAATATCATTTTCCTGTTGCACTGGTCACCACCATGACATCAGGAGCTGGGGGACCATGATGAGCCAGATACACCAGAAACACCGTCTCAGTGAGGTCGTAGAAGCCATGAGTCCATCTCCCTGATGCCTCTTGATGGCTCCACCCTGCACATGCTGTTGGATTTCATGTAGTCAGAGGCAGCAGAGGAGCTGTGAGGCAGATGGGGTGGTGACAGTCACGGAGGAGAGCCGTGTGGCAGCCAGGGAAGGGACTGGATGGTTATATTCTATGCAGGACTCTTCCAAAGCTGAGGCCAGTCCTGGCCATAGCTGCTCAGCAGAAGGTTACCTTGTACCTGCACGGGCCTCCTGCTCACATCTCCACACGGGCTCCTAGGAGGCATCTGGGACTCAACAGGCTTAGAGCCCAGCCTCACCACTCTACATGGAGTCCTTCCCATCTCAGTTGGTGGCTCCAACTTCCAGATGCTGCCAGGGCTTTCCAGGGGCTCCACCTCCTAGGAGCTCAGTCCCAAACTTCAGAGTCCCCTGGACGTCTCTGTCTGTCCCACCTACCCCGACTCCATCAGCCAACCTGGGTGAACCTCGTTGCTCTATCCCTCTCAGCCTCCACTCAGACGGGGCCTCCCTCGTGTCTTACCTGGATGACTGCTGTGGTTTCTCTGTTTGCTTCTGAGAGTGCCCCTCTCTGAGCTTTTCAGATTTTGAGGTCAACTGATTAACTGGCTGCTGGTTTGGAAACATTCGATCCTTGAGCAGGTGGACTAGATTGATAGAAAAAGTTCAGTTATTTTTGATTGTTCAGAAAACCTCGAGAGTTTACCAAGGAGAGCACAGGACAGGCTCTCTTTGGGTAATACCCACCAGGATTGTAGGCTGTTCCTTGACCTTGGCCACATCAGGCATTCACTGCAGCTCAGGACAGTCCCTCCATGCCCCTCACCTCTGTGACTCTAGCACCCTGCCTGCTGCCTGAAGCACAGTAGGTGCATTCTGAGTAAATGCTGACTGACTGGTCTTGGTCAGGGCCTGCTGACCTGGGCCTGCAAATTATTTGGCCTTCACATTTTTCTTTTAACCACTTTATTTATATTTAACATATAATTACCTGCACATATTTCAAATGTACAGTTTGAGAAATTTTGATATTATATGTCATAAAGCCAATACCTTCATCAAGGTGGTAGCCATAGATATCACCCCAGAGTTCTTTGAGTCCCTACCTCTGGCCCCGCCCCCACCCCCCACAACTCTGATCTGTTTTCTGTCACCATGGGTTAGTTGGCATTTTCTAGAATTTATATAAATGGAGACATACTATATATGCTCTTTTGAAAATTTAGCTTTTTCCCCTCAAGAAAAATATTTTGAGAGTCATAGTTTATTTTTCTGCTGAGGGGTGTGTATTGTGTGGATATACCACATTGCAGATACTGTACAGACAGACGGCTGTGTACTTATCCTTTTACCTATTTGTGAACATTCAGATTATTACCAGTTTGGGGTGGTTATCAATAGAGCTGCTATGAAGAACTGGTCCACGTCTTTGTACTCTCATAGAATTAATATATATATATACATATTGATAAAAAAATAGAGATTTCACATTTTAAAAAATTCACAAAGTTGGTGGCACTAGCCATTCAGAACTTCTAGGGAAACAGTGGCTTGGAGCTGGATGGCCACAGCCTCTCTTGGGACTGGGCTTGGGCCCTCGCCTTTGCTTTGGTCCCCGCCACCCCGATTATGGGCCCCTTCACACATTCGTGGTGCTCCCCTGGCTCTGGTAACTGTGTTTGCACATTCTGTTTTGTGTCTCAGGAAATTCAGGGAAGCAGATGTAGAAAGCAGCCAGGCATGGGGAGAGTTGCACCAGACCACAGAGGGCTGTGAACCTGGCCTTGAAGCCTTCCTCTTATGCTGAAGTTTCTTTGGGGTTTTGACATTCAAGTGGCCATTAGCATCAGCACAACCACCTCTTCCCAGGAAGGTGCCCTGTCTGAGTGGTGAGAGCTAGGCCGGTGATCTGAGGTCCCAAATGCTGGCGGCCAAGCCCTGTTTGTCCAAGGAGGCCTGGCACCCACTGTGGAGTGGGAAATGCTTTTGTGCTTTGCAAGCAGCCGGATCACTTCCAGTGTCGGGGCCTGTGGCCAAGCTACTGACGGCTGGTTTCTAAAACTAGCCGAGCCCTGGGAAGTGGAGCCTGCTGGCCTGCCCCGGAGCTGCCCTGTGTCGCTACACCATCCTTAAGCACCACTGAGTGCCGGCGAGAAGGTTCCCCTCTCCTCAAGTCCCACTGTCAATCCTGGCAGTGCCAAGGAGCAAGATCCTGCGTGGCACCATCTGCTTTAACACCACCCTCCCTTGCCCGTCTCCCTTTCCAACAGCAAGGCCTCCAGCCTCGGGCTGAGAACCTTTGGAAGGCAACAAAACCTAGTTAGAATTCACAACTTCTTTTTTTTCATTTTCTTTATTGTTTTGGTACCCTTTATTAGTGGAAAAGGGGACTAGTTTCCACTTGCGGTGAGAATATAAAGATTCCATTTCAAGGGCTGAGGGCGTAGCTCAAGGGTAGAGTGCTTGCCTAGCATGCATGAGACCCTGGATCCAACCCCCAGTACTTAAAAAAAAAAAAGATTCCATTTCAAGTACATTTATTAAAGCCTGACATTGGAGTTTATTTGAAAAAAAACATTAAATAATTGTACAGATGGCATGCGGGGCTGGGAAATAGTATGAAGGTGATACCTAGTGACTAAAATTACTGGCAGGGTGATTCCTCCGGCCTCAGCATGAAGGCTTGCTATGGCCATGAGGACAGCAGCTATCTTTTAAGAAAACATACCCACACTGTCAGAGCACTGACACATGGCTAAAGAAGCAGCCCTGTATCCTGAGGCACAGTGACTGGATTTCAAGGATCCTTTTAACAAGACTCTATTTTCCTCCATGTACTGCCTTTAGAACAACACCCCCACTCGGCCTCCTAGGCTGACTTTCCCACGTGGGCACTCTCATTGATGGTCACTGCTCATCTGGTTTGGGCTTTCCCTCTCTCAGCAGCATGCATTTTCACCGAGGTGGAGATCCTGTTAGTGGCTCTCAGCTGGAGGTGACTGTGTCCCCCAGGGAACATGTGTCTGGAAACATCTTTGGTTGCTACACCTGCACTGCAGGGTGCATCTCGTGGATGGCAGCCAGGGATGCCGTTCAGTGTCCTACACTGTCTAGGACACCCCCACACTAGAGAAAGACTTGAGCCCAAATGTCAGCAGGTGCTGGGGCTCAGAAACTGTGCTCTAAAGGAATTTCAGGCAAGAAATGGGAGATGAAAGGAGTGTTTTAGGGAGAAAACCTCCAGAATTCTCACATTTTTTTTGTAGGTTTTTTTTGTTTTTGTGGTGCAGGAGATTGAATAAAGGGCCTTGTGAGTGCGTGGCAAGTGCCTGACCACTGAATCTTCAGACCTAGATGAGCCCTAAACTTAAGACCTATTGCCTGACAGGGCCGATTACCCTTTTCTAAACTGCAAATTCCTAGAAGAGACATGTAGGAACACAAAACTGGACTATGCATTCTGTGGCTTGGTGAACAGCCGGGTTCTTCAGAGAGTCTACATCCCTACGTGCCATCCCCCAACTTGTTCAAGACAACTGTCCTGTAGGTCCTGGGCTGGGTGTTCATGTGGCTTTCCGATGGACCATGTGGGTTCCCAGCTATTTCAAGCTGTAACCCTCATGAAAAGGCTCAGGGCCACCCAAGGCCGTGGGTCTCTTTTCCTGTTGTTCACCTTAGTGCCAAGAGGAATCAAAGGCCCCCCGTGTCGCCGCAGGTTCAGGTGTCATCCCTGTACCTGGGCGGTGTGTACCGAGGTGGACCAGCACGGCGGGTGGACCAGCAGAGCTCTGGCCCAGGGAGTGAGGAGCCAGAGGATGGAGGCATTGCGTCACCAGTGGAGGGTCCATGGAGACACTGTGCCAAATGGAAGAGGCGCCACTGGCCTCATGAAACGGGGCCAAGGCCCAGAGCTGGGAAGGGAGCCCCAGAGGCAGGAGGTGGGAGGAAACCGGCCGGCGACTGGGCGAGATCACACAGCCAGCACATGGCGACCGCTCCGTGAGGCCTGCCAGCTCGGGAGAACACCAGCCAGTGCCAGGGGCTCAGCTGGGTCCCCCTTCCGCAGTCCATTTCCGGGGCTTCAGCCAATCCCGCGCTCCATTGGGACCTGGGCGGGGCGTGGGGGGGGGGCGGGATGCTGCGGAGCGGGAGTTTCTCAGTGGGCTCGGCGCGCTCCAGTTGATGACTTGTCCTCCTTTGGGTCATTGTGTGAAGACTGCAACCCTCACCTGAACTTGTGGCTCTAACATGGCTGTTCTCCTGGTCCAGCTTCCTCTCCCAGCTCCTCGTCCTGCATCCCCCAGTGCGGTGCCGGAGGCTGGCTTCAGCTTTGCCTCTGGCCCTTCCTGGCTGTGTCACCATGGCCAGGTTGCGCGACCTCTCTTTGCTTCCGTTTCCTCCTCCGTCTGGTGGGAGCAGTTGGCAGGGAGGTGTGAGAATAAGAGCAGAGTCATGAGATGGGTGAATCTTCGCTCTAAAAACGGTGGAAAGCCATGGTCTGATTTCTGACCTGCCGAGGAGGGGCACCAGCACACAGTCCCCAGGCTGAATTTTGATATGGGTGAGGGATCTTGGGAAAGGAACTAACCCCTCTGAATCTGTTTCCTAATCCATAAGAAAGGAATAATCCTACCAGCTGTGAGAAACACGAAAGGGTACCCTTAGCTGTGCCTGGGGATCACAGAGTTGCCTGGGTACACCTCCAGGGATTCTCGTTTTATTGGTCAGGGTGTGCCTTTCAGTAGACCCTTTAAAGTTCCCCTGATGATTCTTATCGACCGTCAGGATTGGGAACCATGACTGAGAACAGGTTTGTTGTTTAGACCAGTGGTTCTCTAAGTGTGGGCCTTGGGCCAGCGACATGAGCAACCCCTGAGAACCTGTTAGAAATGTAGATTATCAGGGTCCACCCTGGACCCACTGAATCAGAAACTCTACGGGTGGGACCAGGGTCTGAGTTTTAACAAGCCCTCCAGGTGTACACTGTGGGTGTCAGTTGACAACATATATATATATATATAT
>CM053415.1:27910564-27954671 GCA_028644305.1 Xerus rutilus
CCACTGCGCCTGGTCGATAAACAATAAGTGTGATTCCCTCCCTCTTCCCCCTCTCCTTGCAGCTGGTATGTACTTAGCAGATCCTATTTGCTAGACTGAGTTAGGGCTTGGGGATACAACAGTGAGAATAAGAGGCAAGATCCTTGCCTTCAGGGACCTTATTCTAGTGGAGAGACAGATTTTTTTTTTTTAAAGGCAAACAATTAAAAATTGTGACAGATGTCAAGATCCTCCAAGGCCTGAGACAGTGGATTACCATGCATTTTTACAGGAATGTCATGGTATCCTCTCTAGCAGGGAATATCCCCTCCTCTGCTTTCAGACTCCTCCAGGAGTTTCAGGACACTGGCCCCAGACTGTCACCCATAGCTGGCATTGTCTGAATCACTGCTTGACAGAAGCAGCCCTGGGCTTGCTCAGCATCTCCCCCTGGAGAAGTGGTCCTCAATCAAGGCCAATTTACTCCCCTGTGGCATTTGCCAATGTCTGGAAACATTTTTGGTTTTCACAACTGTTGGGGAATGCTACTCGCATACAGTGCTTAGAGGCTAGGGAGCTTTTTAACACTCGAATGTCAAGGGTGCTGAGCCAAAGAACCCCAGCTCGGGAGTGTTCCTGTCCTGAATTCCTGGCCATGGCTTTCTGGAGCCCTCCTCTCTTTTTCTCTCTTTACTTGTTAGCTTGGCTGCACTTGAAAATCTTCCATCATTTGACCAGAAAAATGATTCCGAACTATCTACCTCCTTCCCAAGCTGAGGAATCTGTACGGAGCCAGCATCTCCTTGGCTTTGTGCAGTTCAGAAAACAATAAATTTGCAAGGTAGCACAAAGCATCCAGAAGCCGAACGCCTGCTGGAACTGCTAAATCCATTTTTTCCTTCCACATCAAAAATAATTTCCTGGCCTTAGAGGCTTTTTCTGCTGTCACAAGATGTGGGCAGATAGTTTTACATGGCAAACGGTCTTGCCAAAGGTAGTATCTTCCCTTTCAAAGCTGTGGATTTCTGTTCCAGCCAGGGTATGCATACTTTTCCGCTGAGCCAAGGTCCTTTCATCGGAGGCAGACCTGATGATCGCCTTTCACGCACCATGTGTGGCCGAAGACTGTTCCCAGTGTGGACCTCACCCTTTCCACACCCTGGGTGCTGGGTCAGGGTGGTAGTTTGCTTCCAACCAGATGAGGGAGGATGATCATAGCTGAATTTGCTCCCCCTGCAAGTGGAAGGAGAGTGTAGCCAGGGTTCTAAGAGCTTGGCTTAGGTTCACTCATCTCTCCCTCCATGACCCTATGAAGAAGGGTTTATTATGAGCTCCGTTTCACAGATGAGAAAACTAAGGACAAGTGATTTGCTGAAAGCCCTCCCACCCACATGGCGCTCCAGCTATTACATGGCAGAGCCAGGGAGTCTTGCTCTGGTTTGGGGGTAATGGGGACATCTCACAGCCTCATCATAACTGCAATAATGGGTTTAATAATTTGAGACGCAAACCAGTTTTATTTGCCCTGCCCCAGGACATTTAGCAAGATCTGGAAACATTTTAGTTGTTGCAAATGGTGGTGGAGGGGTGCTACCAGGGTAGAGGCCAGCTGCTGCTAAACACGGAGAGCTTGCTCCCACCCCCCAGTGTCAAGTGACTTGAAAGGAAGGCTTAAATTTAAAGAGAGAGAAGGGAAAAAGGATAAATAGGTAGGTAGTTAGGCGGGTGGACGGAGGGAGAAGACACATTCCCTGGGTCACCTACATCAGTCCTCGGAGTCACCCTCCGGCCTAGAGCAGCCTCGGCAGTGCAAGTGCTCATTTGGGCACAGGCTGGTGGTTGTCAAGCCTCCCTTCTAGGAGGTTGCTCCTGATTTGAGGGGTGGGCAGGCTGAAATCTGACCCGTGACTAATCTCGGCCCCGCACTCTTCACATTCCATAACTTAGCAAGTGCTCCTCATTTTCCCTCCTGACCTTGCTCCTTGGGCATCTCTCCACCCCATGTTGGTGAGAGTCCTTCCGTCTCCCAGCATCCCCAGCCTGGTCCCCTGCCTGTCCTCCAAACAGCAACCAAAGATCTGCCTAAACCCACAAATCTGACCACAGGATTCCCCACCTTGAAGCTTTCATATGCAGATGAATCATCCGTGGAAATGCAGATTCCGTTCCTAGGTCTGGGGCAGGGTCTGAGATTCTGCATTTCTAGCACACTTTTAGAATCCAAGGCTGCTGGTCCTTAGACCACACTTTGAGTAGCCAGATGCTAGAGAAACTGTTCCTGGAACATCAGAAATCCAGCTCATATCAGATAGGCAGCTCAGAGGGATGATTTCTTCTGTGATGGCTTATAGCAGAGTTGCAAGCTAAGAGACGGAGGGCCAAGTACCCACCCACAAGTGTCTTTGTAAATGAAGTTTTATTGGAATGCAGCCACCCCGTATACTTACATGTTGTTGTGGCTGCTTTTGTGCTACAGGAACCAAGTTGAGTAATTTCAACAGAGACCATAAGGCTCTGTGTTGGAACTCCCAGCAGTTCAGAGGAGGCTGACTTTGGAGACTTAAAACACACTGGAAAGATAGTGGTTAACTGAATCTAAATCTAAAGGACAGAGACTCAGAGGGCCTATGCGGTAGTCAGCGAGCCTGAGAACCAGGAGCTCTGCTGTCCAGGAGCAGGAGAAGGTGGATGTCCTGGTTCACACAGAGAAAGAATTCACCCTCCCTCTGCCTTTGTGTTCCACTTGGGCTCTCAGTGGTTGAATAAGGGCCAGCCGTATTGGACATGGCTTTTTTAGTCCATCAGTTCAAACGCTCATCTCTTCTAGAAACACCTTCCCAGACACACTCAGAAATAATATTTTGCCAGCTGTCTGGGCTCCCCTTAGTCCAAACCAGTTGACACAGAATTAAGCGTCACACACATCTCATTTAGTCCTCACAACAACCCTGCGAGTGAGTTATTCTACCCGTTTTACAGTCAAAAGAACAAGGGCTCCGCACTGTGTCTGCAGCTAGACAGGCCTCGATAGATGCTGAGTACAGATTGCAAGAGGCACAGAGAAGTTGTGATCTATGCAAGGTCACACAGCAAGTAAGAGCAGGAGCTGGAACGTGTGACTGCAGAAAGATGAAGAGGCCTGTCCCTGGAGGCATGGCCAGTGAGAGCTTAGGGCTCTGACTTCCAGGTTCATCTGATTTTGGTGGCAGGCAACCTCAGCATGAAGGTGTAAAACTAGGGGCAGGAGGAGGGAGTGAGGTGAGCAGCCCCTCCCGTACCCTCTTCCCAACTGAGTTCCTGCTCTGGGCCAGGGCGGGAAAGGCAGGGCAGGCTGCCAGACTGGGTGCCAAGACTCCTCCCATGGGGTGACCCCCCTGGGCCAATCCCCAGTGGCCCCGCCCAGCCTCCAGGATGAGCCAGACTGTGCCCAAGAGCCTCTTTCCCTTACTTCCCCAGCTTTATGGGAACAGAAAGGTTAAGGTCCCTGTGGAGGGGTCTGGGGCCCAGAGCAGCCCCTCAGAGCTTGGAGGCCAGGCAGAGATGCCAGCCGTGTGTTTGTGTGTGACCACGTACATGGGAGCTTGCTGTGTCTGGTGAGAGGCTGGTAGGGAGGGAGGTACCATGGCTTTCTTGTGGCACTTTACAGGATGTGTTTCTGGAGGAAGCCGGCCCCGTGGGAAATGCTGAGTGTGCCGCCATTGCTAAGTGTGCCTGTGAACGGGTGCTTCTCATTGGCTCTGTGGAGGCAGCAAAGAGGTTCACATGCTTGTCCACGTTTTCAGGAACCTGCCCAGGCCCTGTTCAATGGGGTGGTCAGGGAAGGCAGTCTAAGCATTTTAGCCACAGGCCAAAGGAGGTTGAGGAATGAGCCATGTGGATATTTTGCAGGGGGTGGGCAGCCTGTGCAAAGGCTCTGTGGTGTGAGCACACTTGGTTTGATGTGAATGAGTGTCTACTCCAGCTCTGGGAGTAGGTGGGTGTGGTGGGTGACTGCCAAGGAAGGAGGGGCTGTTTGCAACACGCACTGTGTGTATGTGTCCACGTGGACACACACTTGACACCGAGCAGCACATACACACTTGTCCTGACTCCCCTCTGAAGGCCACCTGTGCTCCCAGCGTCCTCCCTGCCTGCACAGGAGTCTGCATTGTCTGGGTCATAGCAGGAAGAGGCCCAGCTCCGGGCCTGAGAGCTGGAGTCCCAGGTTTTCAAGGTTCATCCACATAGATTCCCCCGGCCCTCCCCACCTGGGACTCGGGCTAGGACAGCTTCGCGTATACGCCACATTCCTGCCTGCAGCCCTAACCCCTCTCTTCTTGGAGGTTCCTTAGTTTTTGCGCTTTACTCTACCACCTGTGCCCATAGTTCTTGACCCTGGCTGCACCTTTAAATCACCCAGGGAGTGTCTGAGAAGTCCTAGTGCCCTGGCCCTTGAGACCAGAACCTGCGTGGGTGGAGCCGGCTGCAGGAGTTTGAAAAGTGCAGGTGTTCCCATGTGCCACCAAGTCGGGGAATGGCTTTTACCATTAGATAGTATTTTTTTCAGATTTCTCCCTTAAAAAATAAGGAAGTTGGTTTTAAAGGAAACTTTGAATTTCTTAGGGTGGTGGGGAGTTTTCCCTCCCAAGCCCCATGAAGAGGGATGAGTTTACAGTCCGTCTGAGTTCTTGGCAAAACTGTGCAAACCCCCTCCCTCACCTGTCTCTCTCTATCATCAGGTGACATCCTCGCTCTTTCTCCCAGGACGCCCGTTTTGATCGTCGTGTGGCTCCTTTGGTGTGTTGTGTTCTTATGGACGTGTGTGGTGTTTTTCACGGGTTTTCAATGCTCTCGGGAGGGATCGGGTCATCTTGTGCCCTCCTCTGCCAGCTGTCCTCACCGGGCACCACTTGAGCGGCCCGGTGCTGAGCCATGCCCAGCTGAACCTCCTCAGGGCACACTAGAGGCCCACAGTCAGGGCTACCTGGCAGTTGTCAGCTGGCTGCCCACCATAGGCGACCCTGCATGGATGTGTATGACCTGGGGGTCACGGGTGACGATTTCCTACAATACATATCCAGGAGTGACTCACTGGGACATGCAGCCCCCCCCCCGTGGGTCTTGTCCCATTGACATACTACCAAAAAGGCCATGTCACAAGGGCCTCAAACTCAGGATGAGTGTCCTGTTGGCCTCCTCCCCAGCAAGAAGGTCCAGGCTGCTGGGTCTCTGGCCCAGGTCAGCCTACACTGTGTCTGCCTCCTGGCCCTGGAGGTGGTGGGGGTCACATTCCTCAAGTTTCTGGAGACTGACTCATCCCACCTGGGGCTCTGGAGGTGCCTTCAGGACCTGGGTGGGCTATAGGAACTGCCCTGGAGAGAGTGTGTGGCTTTTAGTTCCCCTTCTGATGAAGCCCATACTGGCTGTGAGTGACAGGGGCTGGACAAGAGGTTACAGGACGTTTTTTGGCAGTGTTCACACCTGCCTCAGCCTGGGCAGGTTTGCCTGGGGTGTGTGTCACCAGACAGTTCTAGAACAGCCAGTTCTGGAAAACCCCGAGGTTCTGGAAAACCCACAGGCAGGTTCGCTCAAGAAGTGCAGCCGAAAGCTATGGGGACACACAGCCAGCCTGGGCTCAGGAGGAGTGGAGGAGGGGGACTCCCCCTGGCCCCAGCTGACCTGGGCCCTCAGCACCCCACTTCCCTAAAGCACCACCTGGGTCCTCCCCAGGTCTAACTTGTTCCCTCACTTACACTAGTGATCTCCCTGGGGACACCCAGCAGGATTGGGGTTTCTGGACCATCTTCTCATGTGCTACCAGGATTTAACTTACTGTGCACCTTGGTTTAAATTGAGTCACTTCAATTTTTTTTCTTAAAAGTACATTTATGTAGAAGAGACACTTTGTCACTTGGATGAATGGAAATCTGGCAGCACTTGGCATGAGCAGAGGCAGCTGGAAGGCAAACATGGACGGCAGGGCAGACTACGAACACACAGGCAGAGCCTGTTGCCTGCAGGAACCCGGCCATCCCAGGGCTGCTCCTGCCCCTCTAGAGAGATGACCGGGATGTGGTCAGCAGGTTTAAAGAGTCAGCGACAAAGAGTAAAGGTCTCATTTTTCTCATCTAAAATCAGGGAATGTTGCTGGAACCTTTTGCAGAGGATTGATTTGCAGCTCTACTGAGATGGTCCACGTGAGGGTCTTGGTGCAGGCCCGGCCTGGAGCCACCTTGATGAGTGGTCCAGGGGTGGCTGCACCTGATGGGGATTCAGGACTGAAGTGTCCCCACCCACCCATGGGCTGCACACCAGAGGCACCTACCAGTGTTCTCAGCAGCAGGTAGAAGGAAATGGAGCTTCTGAGGTGTGAGGAGGGTGTTTGTCTTGCTCGTGTGAGGCACTTGCCGGTATCCGCAGCATTAAAAGGGCAAAAGAAAGCGAAACATCCATGACAGAAAGGCCATGAGGAGGGGCCTGTCTATCCTGTCCCACGGGATCCTCCGCCTGGAGCAGTGCTTGCTGCCCATGTGCCGGGAGCTCTGGGCTCAGCGAAGCTGTGCGGGAATGGGCGACACAATGACTGAGCACGTGCGTGAGCATCAGCCCTTCCCTGACCCAGGGCTCAGGACATCTGTAGAGTTTCAGGCCCTGGTGAGGCTGGCCCAGCCCTGAGCAGGGGCACCAAGGGCGAAGGAAGTGAACCAGGCAAAGGAGGGGGCAGCCTCAGCCATGTCCCTCCCTTTCCACCCCAGCTGTAGGAATGTCCAGAGGGCGGGGTGAAGGGCTGGTCCCCCAACAAGATGAAGGCTGGGCCATGTGGCACAAGGCACTTGTTGGCTATATGAAGCTGTATTTTCTCCCACACCAGGCTGAGGTGGACCTTCTGGAGCTTTGATATCCCCCAGAAACCTCCTACAAAGGGCAGGATTCCCAGGAAAGTCCCCAGGGCTTCCAAGAGGGGTGAAGTGTTTATGTGACACACATTGTGGGCCCAGAACACTCTAGGGGGCATGTTCCACCAGCAAGGGGTCCCTCTGGTTCTGTTGGCTTCTTGGGGACTGAGTGGGGCCGGCCTTCCTCCCAGGTATGCTGTGGAGGAGGCTTGGCAGCCTCTGCCCTCCCCTGACTCAGCCACCTGTCTCCACACACCTGCAAGAAACAGCCATCTTCGTCCTCTTGAAGTATCAAAACCGTCTTTCCAGGCTCTTTTCTTAAGCTAATAGGGAAGCCAGGGCTTGCATACTTGGACAAAATTATCTTTTAAGCAACTTCTTGGTGCCTGTAGTTTGTGGGTCTGACTCACTAAAATAGCCACCCTCGGGTGTCTCTGTGAACGTTTTACAGCTTAGGATAAAGGGGAAAAGAACATGATTGGAAAACCCTTACAGGCAGGGCCTGGGTGTTGGCCTCACAGTCCCGACCCCATTCAGGACCACCAGCATGCTAATGTGCAATCAGTTTTCTCCTATACCAAAATCTTAGGGGGACAGTACCATATAATCTGGGGGGAAGACTGTTCCCAAATTTTAGTGTGCATAAGAACCACTGGGGAGCTGGTTCACAATATAGCCTTCCAGATCCCACTGTCAGTCATGTAATTAATGTTTAGCTAGCTATTGCTATGAGTAGAGTTGCCAGATTTAGCAAATAAAAATGCAGGACACACAGTTAAACCTCATCATCAGATCAACAATAAATCATTCTGAGTGTTAGTATATCTCATGCAACAGGGTATGCCTTGGTCTGTTGGGGTGTTATAATGAAGTACCATAGATGAGATGGCTTATAAACAATGAAATTTATTTCTCACAGTTCCTGAGGCTCAGAGTCCACCACCAGGGTGTCAGCATGGCCAGGTTCTGGTGGGGGCTGACTTCTAGACGGCAAACTGCTGAGTTTCCACGGCGGAAGAGATGGAGGTATCTCTCTGGCCTCTTACAAGGGCACTACCGCTGTTTGTGAGGGCTTCATTCTCAAGACCTAATCACTTCCAGAATGTTCCATCTCCAAATGCTAACACATTGGAATTAGGGTTCCAATGTGTAAATTTGGGGAGAACACAAACATTCAATCAGTTCACTGTGGGACCCACACTAAAAAGTGCTTACTTGTTTATGAAATTCACATTCAACTGGGCGTCCTGTAGTTTCACTGGGCCCTCAATGTCAGTGATCTTTGCTCGTCCTCAGGCCTGTCTGTCTCTCTCTCCAGACCTCCATGATTTTGATGATGAGAATTTTCTAGTAGGGTTTCAATCATAGTTTCTTTGAATTTATACTCCTCATGTATTATACCGATCATAGAAGTGGAAAAGAAATTTATTAGCTGTTGTCTAGTTTCAAAATGACGGGCACACAGCAAACACCATTCGGTTTCAAGACGGCAGCACACAAAGCGAATGCCCTCAACAAAATGGCGGGCTAGTCTCAAGCAGTGACCCCACTGAGAAGTTACTGGTGGAGCTGGTGAGTGGGCTTCTTAAATGGTATTGAATCTCTAGACCAAGTGAAATTGAGCTCTGTGGTGAGGGATAATGTCAGCACACCCTTCTGGGCTTTGGGGCCATCATGGCAGGGTGTCACCTCTAGATATATTAGCAGAGCACATGCATCGTCACTATAGGGACCTATCAGGTCTGGAAGGGTGCCAGCACAGCCCTCCCACAAATAGCCTCTGCAGGAGAGGGACTCCCAGAAAAACACCGCTGCTCACAAATCTGAGGCCGCTGGCGACAGCAGGATGTGTAACTCTGTTTAGTGCTGAGGCCTCCATCCCTGGTGTGCTTATGGTGGGCCAAGTGCAAGGTCGGGTCCTTCTGGTAATGGGCTAGCCTGGCTGCCCATTCTTTATTAGTGCTCTCGTTCTTTTATTATGGAAATTTTCCTACATGCAGAAGCAGAGAAAATCACATAGAAGACTCCCATGTACCCAACACAAGGGACAACACTTTTCCAATCTTTCTTTTTGTGGTGCTGGGGATTGAACCCCCGGCCTTGTGCATGCAAGGCAAGCACTCTACCAACTGAGCTATAGCTGCAGCCTCCCATCTTCTCTTGGGGCTGACCTTTCTCTGGCACAGCAGGCGTCTTACCAAGGGCACCGTCTGATGAATCATGCTGATGCTCTAGTTCTTTCCGAGTCTGCACCTGTAAACCAGACCAAGACTCAGAGGTTCCAGCCCAGCAGGCTCCAACCCGGCTCGGGATCTGTACTTCCACCAACTATAGGGCACAGTGGTGGCACTGGGGTGGGCAAGATGTTTCTATGGATAAGTTGAAAGTTTTCTCTCTTCTTCATTTACTGACCTAGTTACTAGAAAGGTAAACTCTGGATTGTAAAAAGATACCGAGCAGCTCACGCTGATTCAGGTGAAACGGCCTTAGAGATCAGCTGCTGTTTTGAACGCTCCTTTTTAACCTTCAAGCCCCGCTTCCCTGTCTTCCCACTGAACACTGACTGGCTGCCTCTGTGGATGCTGGTGATTCAAGAGGAGCCCAACTGTGGCGCTGGCCATCTCCAGCATTCACAGTGTGGGCCGTGGTGGCAAAAGATGCCTGAAACTGCTCCCCAAGATCCTCTTAGGGTGAGGACCCTCACCACAAGTGTTAAAGGGCAGGGCAGGAAGAATTAAGCACTTGCTCGAGGCTGCCTGACTTGGCCTCCGCAACCTCTAGGCCCAAAGTGGGAGGAGGCCAGGGAGTCCCCGTGGGTGGTGATGGCCTCATGGTCCCCACAGACGGTGCAAGAGATCTTCCAGGCAGAGAACACCATCATGCTGCTGGAGAGGGCCATCATGGCCAAGGAGTGCCCACTGAAGGTGGCACAGACCAGGCTGGCCTGCCGGAACCGGCGTCCCAACGTGGAGCTGTGCAGGGACATCCCACAGTTCAAGTAAGTGGTGCTGGTGGGTTGGGGGGGACCCTTGGAGCTGAAAAATAGACCCTCCATGAAATGGGACCTCCAGCCCCACATCTCAGCAGTGTGCCTGGGTGGTGGGAGGGAGGCCAGAATTGAGTGTCGCCCGTCTGCCCTGCTCCACAGCACTCCCCAACCTGCCCTGGCAAGTCCTGCCCCTCACCAGTGGGTTTGTAGCTCTGTGCTCAGGAAACTTTCTTGCTGTCCCTTGAAAGCCGAGGAGATGTTGGCCTTCTGGGCATGGCCTTGGTCCCTTGGTGGCTTCACCTTCTCTGTCCAGGCTCGCAGGGAAGAGCTTCTGTCTCCTGAGCTCCCAGCCCCTCTGGTACAGTTCTCACCTGTGTGGGGGTAGCTGGAGTCCTTCCTCACTGGGTGGGTCCCCCTGTCCTGCCTAGCTAAGGAAGCTTCTAGGGACACAAGAAGTGGGGAAAAGTTCATGCTGGCCCAGAAGGGGAGCCCATGAGTGCAGGGTAGGTAGGGGTGTAGTGCCTCTCCCTGGCTTCTGGGGGCTGCCAGAACCCCCAGTCTCTGCCTCCATCTTCACACGCCTTCTTCCCTGCACATCTTCATGTCTGGAAGGTCCTTCCTTTCTCTTGCGAGGAGATCTGCCCTTGGATGGAGGACCCATCTGAAATCCAGGATGACCTCATCTTAAGATCCTTAACTTAACGATAGCTGCAAAGACCTTATGTCCAAATAGCCCAAATCCTATTTAACATGCACGTAACGAAAACTTCCTTTTTATGGCTGGCTGGATACTATTTCATTTGTTCATTTATTCAGCGGTCCTGGGCACTGGAGTGACGGTTCCCACTTCCTGGTACAGTGAGCAGTGAGGCCATGAACTTCCATGTTTGGTTCCTTTTGGTTCAAACACCTGTTTTCAGTCTTTTTGGGTACAGGCCAAGGGTGGAATTGCCGGGCCCAGTGGGAAGTCCATGTTGAACTCACCATGAGCCTCTGCTTACCATCCTGTCCCTTGTGCCTGTTGCCCCTGGCAACTCTCTTCTGCAGCTGCTTGTCCCTGTCTTTCCCTCTAGGGCTCAGCCTTGCTCTTTTTGCTCACCGCTCTCTCCCACCACCAGGCACCACTCCCACCCCATCATGGGCACGTCTGTGGTGAAGGACCAAATAAACCTCGTCCTTCCCTCTGTCCCCACCCCAGGCTCGTGAATGAGGTGTTCACCATTGACGACACCCTGCAGACCCTCAAGCTGAGGCTACGAGAGACTCAGGACACGATACAGCTGCTGGTGATGACCAAGTCCCGGCTGGAGCACGAGCTGGCCATCAAGGCCAACACCCTGTGCATCGACAAGGAGAAGTGCATGGGCATGCGCAGGGCCTTCCCCAGCACGCCGCGCCTGATGGGCCACACCTGCGCCACCCAAGTCAGCCCTTGCGCCTGCTCTGCACGGGTTTGTTAAAGGGCATATAATTTGAAAAGACCAAAAAATAAAGTGTCATTTTCTCCCTTTCCTCCTATCATGAAAAAAAAAAAGTACATAAAATATATATATATATAAAGAGCCCAAATAAATATGCCCAAATCAAAGATCCTGGGACTAATTTCTTGCTTCACGTGGCTTCATGGGAGGCCCTGGGAGGAGGCAGATGATGATCCCTCAGTGTGAGAGCCTGGGCATTTGCAAGGGTGCGCACATCCGTAGAAATGAGAGGCCCTGTCCCTCCCTCCCTCCTTCCCTCCCTCCCTCCCTTTCCTTTTTCCCTGTCTGTCCATTTAGAGTACAAAATAGGTTGGAACTCAGAATCCAAAGCCCAGCTCTATCACCTAGTTGCTGACAGTCTGGAACAAGCTCCTAACCTGGGGGGACCTCTATGAAATGAGATCAGTCAGTGGTAGAGGGGATTGTCAACACTGCATGTGGGGCAGTGCAAATAGCCATGTTATTTGGAGTCAGAAGTCCTAGGTTTGAAGTCCCACCAGCTTTGGTAAGATAGGGTGTTTTATAAGTTGCTAGGAGGGAAAAAAGGTAAAACTCAGTTTTTGTTTTATTTATTTATTTTTTTGGTTGCAGGGATTGAACCCAGGGCCACTTAACCACTGAGCCACATCCCTAGTCCTCTTCTATATTCAGAGACATGATCTCGCTAAGTTGCTGAGGCTGGCTTTGAACTCACCATCCTCCTGCCTCTGCCTCCCAAGCCGCTGGGGTTACAGGCGTATGCCTCTGCTCCTGGCAAAAACAATTCTTTGGGTCAGCTAGAGTGGAGGGAAGCTTTGTGGAAAAGTGCCGTTGTCTCAAAAAGTTAAACATGAAACTACTCATGAGCCAGCAGTTCCACCCCTAGGTATACACCCAAGAGCATTAAGAGCCAGACTCTAGCAAATGTGACTGCGTGGATACTCAGAGAAACAGGAATCACAATAGTCAAAGGGAGGGAGCAGCTCAGGTACCCATCAGGGGCGCGCTAGACACAAATGTGGCCATCCACAGAGGGCATGCTAGCCGGGAAGAGAGACACTGTCGCAGTCGGCGAAGGAACAGAAAAAGAGTGTGTAGCTATGTACATGAAGGAGTTTTATTCCACCGCAAAGAAGGATGAAATTATGTCATTTGCAGGAAAATGGATGGAATTTGAGAACATTATGTTAAGTGAAACAAGGTTGTATGTTTTTTCTCATATCTGGAAGCTAGAGGGGAAAAAGGAAAAGAAAGATGGGGGATCTCATACAAATCAAAGGGAGCTCAGTGGAGTAGAGCAGAGGGTCCAGGAGATGGAGGAGCGGCAGGAAAGGGGAAATACTGGTGGACGATATGGGCCAACTTATATTGTTATATTGTGTGAATATTTAACAATAAGCCCCACCACTATGTGCAACCACTGTGCACCAATAAAAATAGAAAGGGGAAAAAAAGAAGAAAAGACAGCTAGGGCTGTGTCTTGGGATAGAGGAAAGAGCCAAAGCTTTCAGAACGAGTGAGCTGGCTCAGGAAGGTCTTAAAGGGGGAGAAGTTGGTAGTGGGGTGGGATCTGGGCAGGCGGAGGGCCAAGGGGGAAGAAGGTGCTGAGAGATCCTAACAGAACCTGGAAGAAGAAATGTCAAGGGCACCGCAGAGCTGAGGATGCTCCAGTGTTTGGCTTCTGGAGAGGTACGCTGGATGAAGAAGAAAGCCAGCCCTTAGGAAACGGGCATCCTAACTACCCGACTGGGCACCCCTGGCTCACACTTTTGGAGAGGAAGTTGACAATATGCATCTAGAACCTTAACAATATCCACATCCTTCAATTTATGAATGTCTTCCTTAAGGTTCTATCTTAAAAAAAAGAAAAAGAAAAAATCCCAGAGTAGTTTGTTTGTTTGTTTGTTTTTTACTCATAGGAAGCCACTGATGTTATATCCAACAGCAGGGAGAGCCACTAAGTCAACGATAGCACAATCAAGTCAGTGAATGTTAAGTAGCTACAGAAATGTAGCTTACCAAATGCCTGAAGTTGAAGGGATGTGCTTACAGGGCTGAAGGCACGAGGTTCAAGATCGTGATTGTGACCCATCCTGAGCGATGCAGAGAGCGCAGGAAGTGAAATTGCATTGAAAAGCCCAGATCCTCCAGCGGGTGAGGCAGGGAGGTCCGAGTTCAAAGCCAGCCTCAGCAATGGCATGGTGCTAAGCAACTCAGGGAGACCCTGTCTCTTTAAAAAAAAATGCAAAACAGGGCTGGGGATGTGGCTCAGTGGATGAGTACTCCTGAGTTCAATCCCTGGCACCCCCGCCAAAAAAAAAAAGATTTCACTGAAATACATCAGTGTCAGAAGAGTGCATGGTGAGCAACAGCTGGATCTTATTTATGAATTTTACAAACTTTCTCCGGTGAACGTGCATTCCTGTTTTAATCAAGAGGAAATGCTTTTCTTAAGCTCCTTATTTTGCAATAGATACAGGGGTCCTGGTTCCCTTAACTCCGTTCCTCAAATGTTAACATTTTGCAAAGTCATTTGTGACGGCATTTGTCAAAACCAAGGAATTAATAGGACTCGTTGCTATCAACTAAACTCCAAGGTTTATTTGGATTGCACTAGTTTGGCCTCCCATACCCTCTTCCTGTTCCAGGATCCAATCCTCACATCTGCCCCGTCTTCCTTGGTCTGATAGTTTCCTGATCTTTCCTTGGTTTTTGAGATCTTGATACTTTTACAAATAACAGACAAGTTATTTGTCTTTTACAAATAACAGACAAGTTAATTCAAGACTCTTGAATTTTGGTTTATCCAATGTTTTCACAGGATCGGATGGAGATGGATTCTGGGGAGAAAGCCCCTGGGAGGTGAAGCGCCCTTTCTGTTCCAATATTGTAGAACATGGGAGGTCCCCATGGCACCCGAGGACATGCGCTTTCATCCTTGGGGGAAGGTGGAGTCTGCCAGCTTCTTCACCATCATGGTACTCTTTTCCCTTTTTCCTGTGATCTGTAGACGAGCATTCCAGGTCCAGCCCAAGCTCAAGGGTTGGGGTTCATTGGCATATATTATTTGCAAGTCTTATAGAAGAAAGCCATTTCCCTTGCCTCCTTTTTATTTATTTATTCCATTATTTATGTCTATCAGTATGGACTCATATAATTTGTCTTATACTTTGAGTTATCATCCAATACGACATTGTTAACATGGTTGCTCAAATTGTTCATGGGGAATCCTGGTTCTTTTATTGGAGGCTGGTATCGAGAAACCATGGTATATGCTGGCTGCACTTGTTTAAAGCCGGGCGCAGTGGTGCACGCCTGTAATCCCAGCGGTTCGGGAGGCCGAGGCGGAAGGATTGGGAGTTCAAAGCCAGCCTCAGCAAAAGCGAGGTGCTAAGCAACTCAGTGAGACTCTGTTTGTAAAAATACAAAATAGGGCTGGGGATGTGACTCTGGTTGAGTGCTCCTGAGTTCAATCCCTGGCACCCATCCCGGAAAAAAGAAACTTTTTTTTTTTGGTATTGGAGATTGAACTCAGGGATACTCGACCACTGAGCCGCATCCCCAGCCCTATTTTGTGTTTTATGTAGAGACAGGGTCTCACTGAGTTGCTTAGCACCTCGCCGTTGCTGAGGCTGGTTTTGAACTCATGGTTCTCCTGTCTCAGCCTCCCTAAGTGCTGGGAGTACAGGCGTGCGCCATCGCGCCCGGCTTTTTTTTTTTTTTTAATAGGTGCTTTGGTGGCTTTGGATGAGCTTGGGAGAAGACCAAGTGGAGAGGCTGATGATGCCCTGAGATTTCAGTACTCTCTGTCCCTCAGTCCCTGTGCACAGTGGAGCCCCACAAATACTTTAGGGAGTGCATAGAAAGTGGCCGAGACAGTACATACCAACGCATGGGATCCCATCCGGCATTGGCTGGTTATTTCTGAATTTCAGGAGAAAAGGGTGTGGCTGCATCTGGGCGTAGGAAACGACCCCGACCCCTTCTGCTATTTCCAGCAGAGGAACCGGATGATGTGGGACCACTCCATGACACTCAGAAGCTGGCATGCTGACCACCACTTTGCAGGGTCACTTTTCTGCTGCAGAAATGTCTGAGGCAGGAAATCTCAGCAACAACCCCAAGGACTGGCTTCCTGCCAGGTCCAAGAACACACTGGGAGAGGGAAGGATTTCCCGGCTGATCTGCTTGGCCTGTTGGCTCAGGAGCGATGCTGTCCAGCTGGCCCCAGGGAGCACACCACTCGCTGAGGAGAGAGGCACAGTGTGCTTCCGGCCTTCTGCTCCCATGGCTTGATCCAGCAGTTGAGCATTTTTCTGAAGACCAGGCCTGGTGCTAAAAATCCAGGAGGCTTTGGAAGGAAAGAAAAGCGAGACCTTGAGACCTCGGTAGACCACAAGGAAGGAGCTGGAGTCTAAGACTTGAGGACTGATAAAGGCTGATAGGCAGAGACCAGGTGTCAACTTGTAGAAGGCTTTCAGAACATATCGGGTTAATTGGCTCCATTTAAATAATAAATTCTGCATCTATCTATATTTGCATATCTACATTTATGTGTGTGTTTGACATCTCTTAAAAATAGAATTTTTTAAAAAATGGCTACCCTGTGTCCACAATCTCTTGTGCTGCTGACATATGAATTGACAGCCCTCATTTTGCCACAGTCCCCAAGTCCCCACCACTCCCCGTCGCCACACACGGGTCCTGCTTCACTCACAGATGTTGGCTGTCGACTCTCTAGGCAGCTGTCTTTGTCACCCGTCCTTTAAGGACTCTTTGCAAAAGGTCCTTATAGGACCTTAAAGGGACTGCCTGGTCCCTGTGGAAAATCAAGGTTCAGAGGGTCGAGATGAGAAGGAACTTCAGTGCGTCACACCAGTACAGTGCAGGCAGATTTGGGGAAGGGATCAGGCCCCGTGACTCCTGCTCCATGGGCTTCCCAGGACACCGGAGTCCTGGGTGGGTTGTCCACATTCAGAATTTGCTGCTGTGTCGGACACCAGGGGCGGTGACTGCCTCACATGCTCCAGGGGAAATCGGTTCTAGGCAGCTGGGGAGTTGGGCTCCCATGAGCCACTTGTCTCCTGGAATAAGGAGTCGCGGTCAGGAGAGCATCGGTGTGAAATCCACGAAGCTGGGCTCCAGCCTGCTCTGCCAGGCTGCGTCTCCAGGTTCTGCTGGAACCTGCTCTGTGTCTGGAACCCAAGTCATTCATGTCCCCACTGAAGTTCCCTTTCTACCGTGATGGGGGCAGCTTCATTAGACTACAGTGCAGACGTGCTAGTGGAGAGGTCTGGTTTGACCCATGCTGACACAGGTGTGCGCCATGGAACCAGAGCCACAGGGGAGGCAGTGGACATACCCGTCACCCCCACTGCCAGACACCCCCGATCTGCCTTTTCAGCATAGATTGATTTTCAGCTTCTGGAGTTTTGCACAAATGAAGTCGTATACGGGTGCTCTTGTTTTTTTCTTGCTTCCTGCACTCGGCCGTTTGTTCTGAGACCCACTCTCCATCCTTACATGTACCAGTAATTAGTACCTTTCTGTGGTAGTCCACTGGCTTTCCTACCATGGTATGATAAAACCCAGGCCTCTGACTGCCCCGGAGCTCTGCATGGTCTGCTCCTGTCTCCCTCCATGGCCTCGGCTCCTGCCCTCTTTTGCTCTCTGTGCTCCAGCCCTGCTCTCTTTCTGTTCCTCCACACACCCAGTTTTGCTTACCCCAGGGCCTTTGCACCTGCTGTCTCCCTCCTTGGAAAGCTCTTCCTATGAATGGCTCTAGCTTGGCATTTAGTTCTCAGCTCAAATATCACCTCCTGAGGGCAGCCTGACCACTCTACCTAGTGCACCTCACCTCCCACCCTCATGACAACCCTATGACTTTATTTTACACTCTTCGCAGAACTTCTCACTATCTGAAATCACGTTTATGCATTTGCCGTGTGTCTCTCCTCTACTGCAGGAGCTCCACAGCAGCGGGGGCTTTGTTCACATCTAGAACAGCCTCTGCACCTTACTGATGCTCAGAGAATGTGTTGAGTGGATTGATGAATAAATGGTACCATGCAATACCATGGCGACCCACTTGTGCCATGATGTCAGATAAAGATTACCCACCAACTACAGAGCTGTAAAGAAGTTCGCGATCTCTAATAACATCCCAGCTTCAGCCAAGCAGAGCATCTTAGCTCCACAGGCAAAAGCGCAGCGCCAGGCTCTGCTCCCTCCCACTGCTCGCCTGCTCTGCTCTTGGAAGGCTCAGATTTGGCTTCCGTCAGTGAGATGGGTCCAGAAATGAGACCCTTGTGCCTCCAGCCGCTCTTCTCTGGGCCACCTGCCCAGCCTCCCCCTCTGCTATCTCTGTCCCTTTTGTGAGCTTGGTGACACCCACCTCATGGCCCACAGAGGTCTCAGTCAACACAAAAAGACTCATTTCCCACCAGGGTGGCAGGTGGAACCCCCAACACAGTGTTTGAGTGCTTCCAGCCTTGGCTCCCCGATGCTGCAGCCTCTCCCCCCACTTTTAAATTTTTTTTCTTTTTTTTTGGCACTGGGGACTGGGCACTGAGCTATGTCCCCAGTCCTTTTTTGATATAAGGTCTCACTAAGTTGCTGAGGCTGGCCTCAATCTTGTGATCCTCCTGCCTCGGCCTCCCAAGTCTCTGGGATGACAGGTGTGGTCCCCGCACCCCACCGCCTTCTCTCTTCATCTTCCTCTCCTGTTCCTGGTCTCACCCACTGCCCTCCTTTAATTCCATCCATCCCCTCCCAACGCCCTGAGTTATCTTATATCTCAGATTCCTGTCCACCTCCTGATAACATCTCCAGCTCACCTGCCCAGCTCCAGGGCCACCACCTGCCCCTCCCCAAAGAGACGCCTCACTGGTCACTTCATCCAGCCTTGGAGCCGTCATGGAGCCCTCTGTCCACAAGAGATTACACCCCATGTGCCATCCATCGGCTCGTCCTGGTGGCATTGACTGTCGCTCACCGCCGTTGTGCTCCTTGTCTCTCACCTGGGTGGCAGGTACGTGGGAGTCAAAGATGATCCCGCCCGTGGCCCGTGGTGACTCACAGGTGCCACAGGAGACAAAGGCCTATTAATCAGGTAAGCTGACACTAGGTTAGGCAGGTGGCAGTTGGTGACCCTTCAGGAAAGAAGATCAACTGTGAAGTCAGACAGCTGAGTCGGGAAGGCTCCTGAACTTCAGTTTTCTTTCCCTGGGGAAGCCTCGGCATCATCAGGAGGGGGTCCTCGGGCCCAGGAAAGCACCAAGAAAAACAAGTGCCGTGTCTCAAACGATGTTCACGCTGTTCTTTGAATGTCTGTGGATCCACTGTGTTCCATCCATACACTATTGAATTGGGACTGATTTTGCAGATACATTATTGAGTTGGTGCTGATTATTATAGATTTTTGCTGATGAATCCTAAAGCATAGAATAGGGGGCCTTCTAATCTCATGCAGAAAAGGGGGTCTCCCTGCTGCCAGTGTTTAAGAGGGGTTGATGGGTTAATGCCATCATTAAGAGCAGACTTTCAAACTAGACCTGGGTTCTAACTTGGGTTCACTCCTCACTAGCTGTGTGGCCTTTGGAAGAGCTGTTTCCTGACCCAACAACGAGAGTCTACAATACAGCTCCCAGTGACTCTATCTAAAGGAGTTTTCAGTAGTATTTTAAAAATAATGTTTGACATTATTGAGTATATGTTCCATGCTAGGCAATTTTAAAACTACCATCTCATTTTAATCACTGCTCAGCCCTGGAACATGAAAATAGAAATTAAGGCACAGAGAGGTTGAGAAACCTGCCCATCATCACACCATAAATAAATGAAACAGGATTTAAATCCAGTTGAGTGATCTGAACTATTGACTGCAGCTTCCCATATAAACGAAAAGCATGGTTTAGGTGGACCTGCGGTGCAAAAGGAGACTGCAAAAGCCACTGGCAAAGGGTGTCTAAAGGAACAGAGGACACCACAACCTCACTCACACAGCTGCTGAGCTGGGGGGACATTTTCCCACTCTCCAGGGGACACAACGGGATACACAGCTGGAGATAACAGCTGGAATGCGGGAAGATGCTTTACTCAGCTCAGGTCTTCCCTCCACCTATTACAGAGAGGAAACAAGCCCAGAGAGGCTAGGTCACTCACCCAGGTGAACACAGCCAGGGTGAGCTGGCGCTGCCCAGCGCTCATGCACCCACCTCCCAGGTGGCCAGCACTGGCACTCCCATCGCCCAACCCCTGCCCGCCGCACAGGCCCCTGGGCGCTGGGAGGGAGGCGGGTGCATTGTTCCGGGCTGCCCAGAAATGCCAGTGCGTCCCCATCACACAAAGTCTTGGCTGTTTGCTCTTGTGGCTTCCCAGGCACTCTTGACAAGTGTCCCCTCACGCAGGCTGGGGGTGGGAGAAGGGCAGGTTCAAAGCACACAATTAAAATTCCTGCGGGACCTCCGCGTCCTTGGTTGCCCCTCTGGAAAGCATACAGAACATTCCTGGTCTGATAGGGACTGGGCTGGGCTCGAAGGCACCTTCTCTGGTGCCATGTGACCCCAGACAGACGTGCTCAGGGCTGGAATTCTCTGTGTCCCCTAGACAGCTGGCCACCCTCCTCCCCACCCAGCTGTGCTGCTTGGGATTCCTGGCGCTCCTCTGGGGGCAGGCCCGGGGGTGGCAGAGCCTGGGGAGCAGAGCCCTGGATGGCTGGTGGGGGGAGGGGAGGGGTTGCTAGCCTGGCCCCACCCAAGCCAGAGGGTTTGGGTAATTCTGGGCTGACAGTGTGTGTGTGTGTGTGTGTGTGTGTGTGTGTGTGTGTGTGTGTGTGTGTATCCGTGTCCTGGGAGAGGGAGAAGGTGTCCCAGCTGCCCACGGCTTGGCCCCAGGCTGCTGGCAGTCTCAGAAGATGAGAGTCATCGGCCAGCTGGGTTGGGAGTGACAGAGAGCCAGCCTCTCAGGTCTGCTCTTTATCCACAAACCAAGGAGCAGACTTTGGCAGGTTGAGGGGCCCAGGACACCAGATGTAGGGTGCTGGCTCCCAGGTTCACCGTCCTAAGGGTCTGGGGAGCGAGGGACAGCAACAGCCAAATGGCTCAGGGTCCTCTTTGGGTGTTGAACGCAGATTGCAACTAGATAGTGGCCTTGGTTATATACCACGCTGTGAATGCCACTGAATTGCACCCTTTTAAATGGCTGATTTTATGTTAAATGAACTTGCCCTTTGTTAGAAAAAAAGGGAAGGTAGCAGGTGCAGCCGGCCCCCAACCTCCTCTCTGCTGTTCCAGGTAATGTCTGTGTGGACTGCGGAACACGCCCATTAGATACTAAAAGTATACACACACACACACACACACACACACACATATATATAAATATTTGGAAAATGTCTTGCAAATTTATATAATAAATCCATACACTCACATGGAAAGCCCTTATCCTGAGGGACTAAGAGTACAGGCCACGCTGCACTGGCCTAAGAGCCTCCCAGCAATTTGGGCCTGGGTTGCCTACCCTGGTCCTGGCTCCGTCCGGTCACCTCCTGAGGCTGCTAGGCTTTTGTCATCCCTGCGCCCCTCTGGTGAGGATTCTCACCTCCTCCTGGGTGAGCAAATGGTGCTCACCTGCTAGAAGGAGGGAACAACGAACACTCCCTGCCCCGCCTGGACTTCCGCGCCGTCTGCATCTCTCCACTCACTCTCCAGGCATCTTGGAGCAGCTGTAAGCTCTGAGCCTCGGTTTCCTCATCTGTACGATGAGCAGCGGGAAGATGGCTCCTATGCTCAGGAGCCTAGCAAGGGTTGTACGGGATAGCGTACAGGATATGTAGGGGCCACAGGGACCATCACAGGGCTGTGACTCTCTGAGGTCCTGCTTGTCCAGTGGCTATTAGAAACCCCTGCCTCGACAGAGAGTTGCACGCAGGAAGACCCAGCTGGGCCCTTGCCAACCTAGGGCTGGCAACTCAGCCACGTGGCCAAGCCTGCTAGGCCAGGAGGCTCCTCCCTTCTGCCCATGGAGTGAGGAGCGGCAGAGAGCCCAGACGGGTGGTGAAAAGGGCGAATCGCCCTGGAATGGAAGGAGGTGCGACACGGACCCTCTTCACCCCCTGAGTCCTCATAAATTCCTAAGGGCTTGACTTTTCCCAGAAACGATCCAAGAGCATATTCATTAGATCACAGGGCGAAGTCGCTCCTCCGCCACCCGCCCCATCTGTCTTCCCTGGATGCCAAGATTCTGGTGCAGGAGCTCAAAATCTAATCAAAGCCGAGATAATGACTCTGGGTGGAGGGTGGCGCCACCTCTGGCTGCTGGGCGGTCACAGATCAAGAATTACGTCATGGCCTGGACCCGCCCCACTCAAAGGCTGTATGCAAATGAGTTCCGCCCCGTAGCCACGCCCCTGGCCGTGAGACACGCCCCCGAGGGCAAGTCCCGGCACCTGGCCAGCCCGCGCCAACTGCGGGGGTTCCTCCCGCGGCCTCTGCGGGCGTGGGTCCCTGCGGGCTGGCTGCTCCCCACGTGCACCCCGGACCTGGAGTCAGGAGGGGCTGCAGGTATGGCCCCTAGTTTCCCACCTCTCTGTTAGCATCTCGGCAGGTAACCCCTGACTGCAGGAGGAGGTGGGTGGAGGCCGTGTGGGGTCCTCACTCCGCCTTCGGAGGGGCCAGGGAGCCCAGCGGGTCTTGGCAGTGGAACCGGAAAACACTCCCTGGTCCCAAGAGGTGCTGAGATGAACACAGTAGGTGGGAACCAAGCTGACCCTCCCTGGGCTCTCCTCCCACCTCCGCAGGAGCCCCAGGGGATGGGCCCCACAGGAGGAGGGACTTGGGAGAGAAGCCTGATTCTGCCAGAACCTGGCACAGGGCCTAGGGCTCAGTACCTGCCTGTACTAAAGGAGAAATCTTTTACAAACCCCAGTCATGGCAACCTTCTTGGGCAACCCCTACCTCCAGAGCTGCATTTGAAATAGGGGCCAGAGAGACTGGCACACAGCCAGGGCTTTAACTCTGAGCCACTTCTCCAGCCTTCTTTTCTTCTGCGTGCCATTTCCTACCACAGTACCTTTGCATACACAACCCTGCCTTGGTCTCCCAGTTCACGGCCCTGTGCTTAGTTCTCAGCATTGTCAGTTTTCAGGGAAGGCCTTGCCCTGTCTTGATGATAGGTCCCTCAGCTTCCTTTCCTGCCCAGTGTGTGGCTCAGTATAATTCCTGTGCTCAGTTTCCAGCCTTGACTATACAGTCCTGTGGGTACTCTAAAAATATGCAGCTTCGTTGACCCTTGATGGGAACATCCGCAGGCTAGAAGCTCCGGAGGGGGCTGAGGCCTGTTCACCCCACACTGAGGGCCCTGACACGGGCACCATTTTTCCTTTTCCCCTGCTCCCCCGCCTCCAGCACAGCCTCCTGCTCGTGGTAGGGCTCAACTATTTTTACTAAGTGAATGGATGATTCTAGAACGAATGGTGCGAAGTTCACCTCAAGCACAGGTATACTCGGTCCCCAATCAACACAGGACTAGCACAGGAGAGGAATCTCAGGATGGACAGAGAGTATTAATAAAACCTAAACTGGGGTTTTATAGAGGCCAGTTTGGGAAGAGGAGGCTGCCTGTGTTGTGGACCCTGCTAGAGGACAGAAGTGCCCTGAATGCCACTCGCAGGAAGTGAAACTCACTTCTTTCTCTGGGAAAGACAATTCTCCCCCAATTCAGGGGGAGGCACAAATACTGCATGCACCTGCGAGCACTGAGCACCCAGAGAGGACAGGGGGACATGACCATACCAGCCCAGTAATCGTATTTTGATAGGCGTCTTAGGCGCCTCTGTAATGCGGGCGCTGCCCCGAGCCCTTAACCTGCTACTCCCCCGACTCCGCGATCAGACCCTTTCCCTCCCGCCCAGGTTCCTGCCCTGCACCCCCTTTCACTTCCTCCTCCCAGTTCCCTCCAGGTGTGAAGCTGGGATCTGGACCAGTCCTTCCGCCGCGGGATGTGCTGGATCTCAGAGCAGCGCCCCTCTGCCCGCGGACGCCCCCAGCCCCTTTCCCACGCACTTTCTCTTGCACTTCGTGATTCTGGGTTCAGAACAGCATCGCCACTGCCCTGGAGGGCAGCGGGGGCTTCTCTGATGCAAGAGGGACGGGCCAGGGAAGGAGAGTCGGGGGGCAGCGGGAGCCCCCGCTCCCGCTCCTCGTCCTCCTCCCTCCCAGCTCCCCTGCGGCGCCCTAGAGGCCCCCGCATTTCAGGATCTTGGACTTGGCAGGAAGGCCGCCTGCGGTTCCTCCTGCGGGGCGGGGAGTGGAGAGGGCGCGGCAGGCCTTCCCCACGCCCGGCCAGGCCGAGAGGGACCGTATCTGCGAGATCAGAAACCCAGCGGCCCACACCCAGGCCTGCGGAGCCGGCTGGGGCCCTCTCTGGAGGGCGGCCGGGGTGGGTTTGCTGAAGGGGAGGGAGGGGAGGCCCCTGCGGTCCCAGGCCCCACCCCCAGGGGTCTGCCAGGCCCACCCCCAGGCGACACAGCGCGGTGTCTCGGGGCTGGTGGGCTGCCTGACACTGAGGGCTTGTTTGCCCGCCGCCCACGCTGGCCTGCTGGGAATCACCCGCGCTGGGCACCCTGGGGCTGCCGCTCAGCAGTGCCCGTGCCAATTGCTTCCCCTCCCCGGGGCAGCTCTGAGAGTGCCCCTGAAGGGCAAGGGCCTCTGGGTGGTGACCTTTGGGACAGGGCGGTGGGGAGGGGGAACCAGGGTGAACTGGAACCCCTGGACTGTGCCAGTCCTGATGAACAGAGCACCCAGGAGGTGAGGTCTGAGTGTGCCAGCTCCGCCCTGACAGCAGTGCCCGCCAAGTGGGTGACTTAGGGTGAGGGTGGGGGAGGGCTGGCGGGCAGGTCCAAGCGCGTCCCTGCGTGGGTTCCCTGGAACAGGTCCCCTGAGCCCAGGAATCCTCAGCCCACTGCTGAGCGTGCTTCCCAGAGACAGCTTCCGTCCCCTCTCCAAACCTGGCTTCCGGCTCAGGTGGGGCCCAGCACCGAGGCCCCTGGAAGTCCTGGCTCCAGAATTTCAAAAGAAAGCAGGCGACAGGCCCGTGCAAGCGTTTTTGCAGAAGCACTTCTTTGGCAGGGGCACATCTGCAGGCTCTCCAGTCCCTGGCTCCTCTCCCTTGAGGTGTCGCTGCTGTCCACCTCACCCATCTGTGGGGACATCCCTGGCCCTCTGCCGATATTATTTCTGGAATTCTCCCAAGACCGTATGAGTGGAGGCCATCCTCAGCCTGTTGGGCCGGGAGACCAGGAAGGCATGGGGGGTCCAGCAAGCCGCCTGAATGCCACAGCCAGCCTGGCAGAGCTGAGCGGTGGCGCTGAGCTCCGTCTAGCAGTCTGGCTAGCTTCTGTTTCGCTGATGTTGACCAGTGATGCGCCTTCCAAACAGCAGGGCCTCCTGAAGAGATTGTATTCCCATTTCATATGGTGTTATCATTTACTGTTACTAGGGGCTTCGGAGTGGCTGATGGGGACAAGGGGCACCACCATAGGGATAGGGTTGTGACCTCATCTTGGATTCCTCCCTAAATCATCCCGAGGCCCAGAGTGAGGGGGAAGGGCTTGCAGTGCCCGCCTTGTGGCCTGAGGTGCTGGGTGGGGACACAGACCTTTGCTCTCCAGGCTCTGCCCTCCAAGGACTGCAGCCTGGCTTGGGTGGCAAAACCCCTGGATTCCCAGGCAGTCCCCTGGTAGCCATGAGTCCTTGGCAGGGGGCCAGAAGTGGCCTTCTAGGGACCTTCCCTGCAGGAACCCAATAAGGAGGCAACACTTCTCTCAGGGAGGGACAGGAAGGAGCTACTTTCTGTTTGTAAATGGCCTCTGTACCCATTGGCATCCTTCCTTCTTCCTGCCCACTCGGGATTCTGTCCCCTTTAGCAAGAAGCAGAAATCTGGGCAAGGGCCTGGGGCTGGAGTGGGCAGGACTGGACTCCCCAGCTTTTTGGGCTGAGTTTTCAGGAAGACACAATGCCAGCTGATCTTTGAAGTGGGGTCAAGCTAGAGCCGAGTAGACCTGGGACTCCCAGCTGCTTACAGAGACAGGCTGAGGAATACCCAGTGCCCGGCTGAGTGGGCACCTGTTGGGATAGTCACCTGTTGTCTGATCAGCATTCTCCCTGGTGTCAACAGCGTCCCTATTTCCCTTTGAGGATTCCCCTTCCTCCTCTCTCAGTGACCCTTCCCCTCTGCTCCTTAGATGGGTGGAGCAGCAGATTCCATTCCCTGGCTGGCCACTATTGGTGGAAGCTGACCAATCAGAGTCAGCCCTGGGACTTTTGCCAGACTGTCAGGGAAGAAGACACCTCTTTTTGCTGAGCTTGTTGATTGAATCAGATACAAACCAGGAGCAGCTGGTGGCCCACTTCCCTGACAACAGAGAAAGCAGAGCCTAATCATGATTTCCAAAATGGCATTTGAAATCAGTAGGGGAGAATGAATTATTCAAGCGACCAGACAATCGGCTACACATGTGGGGGAATATTAAGTCGGATCCCTTTCTCATATCACAAACAAATAAGTTCTTGTTAAATGAAAGAAAGAAGTGTTAAAAACTAAATGTAGTGAGGTAAAATTCAAGACAATATTTTTTCATAAATCTGAGCATGGCCAAAATCTTCCTTAGCATGATACAAAATTCAGAAGCCATCAAAGGAAAGTATTTGCAGATTGACCATATAGAAACAGAAAACTGTATAGCCAATGACGCCACAGGAAAATCAGGAAGGCCAACAATGACGAGGAGAAAAATATTTGCAATTTTGTAAGAGAAAGATGTAAATACTTCTAATTACAAAGGGGTCTCTCACCATCAGTAGGCTTAAAAAAAAAAAAAAAACACTCAAGTCCAAACTGGGCAAAGGACATGAGCAAGCAAGTCACAGAGGAACAGACAGGTTATTGTTCACTCCGAGAAACAGTGATCAAAAGAAGCACTTGAGGAAAGGTATAAGATACAGTCTGCTGATGCTCGTGCCATGTCCTCAACCTCCAGAACTGCGAGCTCAATAAACTTCATTTCTCTATAAAGTTACCCAGCCTTGGGTATTTCCATTATAGTAACAGGAAGTTGACTAATACAGGGCAACTAGCAGAGAGAGTATGGGACCCTGCCTGCCTCCCTTCTGTGTCCTTGTGGCCAGACCAGCTCAAGGGTCAACCCCAGGGGGACCTCATTCTCTCCTGCCCCCAGGCAGTGTCCAGGGCCCCCTTTGTTCTCTAGTCAACCCCAGATCCAGGACATAGCAAGGGAAGCTCTTGGTTGCCTGAGGGTGGGGAGGCCCTTAGAGGAAGGATATCTACAAATACGGATGTGAAGCCAGGAGCAGCTGCTTTCCCCACCCCAGTGGCCAGACGGCTTCCTCCTCAAAACCTGTGTTTCATCAAGGCAGAATCAACCCGGCCCCTACGAGTGGGCTGCCCAGGCCTGATACGAGCCTGGCAACCAAGAACTGGCGTGTATTTTGGTTCATCATTGAAATGGATGACCAGCAGAACAGTGTGGCTGGGCCTGGGCCCTGGAGGTTTCCTCATTTATGATAAGACCTGGGCAGGTCCTTTCTCCTCTCTGGGCCTCAGTTTCCTCATTCATCCAACTGGGAAGGGGGACGCAAGGGGCCTTCCCCGTTCTGAGACCCAAGGACCATTCAGCTTATCCACGCCCTGTGGCGTCCGTTCTTGTCGCCTTCCTGGCTTTCCCAGCCGGCAGGGGTGACAGTGCGCTTGTCCTTTGCTGCTTGGTTCCACAGGCTTTGGGCTCCTTCCATCTTCCCAACCGCATTATGAGGCAGGGGCTGCTGTTACCCCAGCTTCACAAAGGCAGAAACAGAACTCTGAGTTCCTTGTGTCCATTTGCCAGATGAAAAGGGACACAGACTGAGTGGCTTAGGCATCACAAAGTCATGTTCCCTAGTTCTGGAGGTTGGAAGTCCAAAGCCAAGGTATGAGGGGGTCAGTTCCTTTGGAGGCCTCCTTCCTCGGCTTGTAGATGCCATCTTCTCCCTGGGCCTTAGTGTCCTCTGCTCCTAAGGACACCAGTCGCATTGGATAAAACTCACACCGATGGTCCTGTTTTAACTTACTGACATTTAAAGATCCCATCTCCAAATACACTCATATGTTGAGGTTTTTGGGTTAGAGCTCCAACATACGGACGTGAGGGGACACTGCTCAGCTCATCACACCCCTCAAAGGGTGAGAGAGGCTTCCCCTTCCCTGCACCCCTCAGGGGGCTGGCC
Organism: Xerus rutilus; assembly: GCA_028644305.1. Classification (NCBI taxonomy): domain Eukaryota; kingdom Metazoa; phylum Chordata; class Mammalia; order Rodentia; family Sciuridae; genus Xerus; species Xerus rutilus. The sequence continues at coordinate 27,938,149 of CM053415.1, forward strand.
AGACTTCAACAGAGATCTTCAGATGGTCTTTGTTGGAAATAAACGTTGGGAGGGCACCAGAGAGGGGGAAGCCTGGCAGGTTAGGCTCCAGGGTCATCCAACAGCATGCAGCAGGGGGCCCAGCTTCCTCTTTGTCCCGTTGTGGTGTCCACAGCGTAGGTGGGAGAAATGGCCAGGTAAACTGAAATTGCCTCCTCATCCTAGGCAGGTGCAGGCTCCTTGGGAGGCTCAGGAGGCTTCTTGGGCAGGTGTTGTAAGGAGGATGACAGGTAACAGAGGTCGGGCGAGAGGTTTTCCAGCACGGGAACAGCGGGTACAAGCTGGTAGGCAGGAGAGAATGTGTTGTGAAGGGGGCTCCAGGCAGGGTCAAGTTCAAAGTTGGGGATGGGAGGGGCAGTCAGCAGAGGCAGGAGGAGCTTAGACTCTCACCTGCCAGGCTGAGGAGTTAGTGACTGATGTCAAGGGAGGGGGTGGGGCTCTCTAATGCACTTCGGGTCTCTACCGGTGGGTGGGCCAGCCAGGAGCCCCAGCTGTCGCCCAGCTTGCTCTGGGGTCCGGTTGCCTGCCCTGCCCTGAACTCACGCATAGCTCATTCTTCCTCTTGCTCTGGGCAGCTGGGACTCCTCTCCTCTGTTGTTCAGCAGGGACTCTGAACTGTTCTGCCTCCGACCATTAGTCTTGAACAATTGCTTTGAATACATGGTTCCTAAGCAGTTTGGGGAAGGCAACATCCTGACCAAACCAAACGCAGGATGAAATCTCTGCAAGGACCGTGTGGGCCTTGTGGGGCTCCCACTTGCTGGTGGCCGGTGCCAGGCAAAGGTGCTCCTCCTGTAGAGCCTCCAGGGGGTGGGGGAGAACCTGAGGTGCAGCGGGAGGCCCACAGGAAACTCAAATGGGGCTACCAAGGAGGGCACCTTGCTTCAAGCTGCTTCAAGCTGCTTTGGTTAATAATAATAAGAGTAATAATAATGACAGCAGGATGACATTTACCGAGCGCTTCTCTGTGTGTGCTTTATAAAATTAGTGCGTGTCATCTTCCCAGCAAGCCCAGGAGATAGAAGTTGTTATCAGCTCTATTCTACAGGAAACGAGGGTCTAAGTCACTTGCCCATGGTCATGGATGAATGTTTTGCCTAAAGAAGGGGAATGTTTGGCTGAGTAAACAAGAGGAAATCTACCTATGGCTCAGAGATGTTTACACTGTCAGATTCTGGTCAGTGGCTTCATAAAAATTAGAGAATACAAGCCAGGCGCGGTGGTGCATGCCTGTCATCCCAGAGGCTCAGAAGGCTAAGGCAGGAGGATCGGGAGTTCAAAGCCAACTTCAGCAAAAGCGAGGTGCCAAGCAACTCAGTGACATCCTGTCTCTAAATAAAAAAAAAATAGGGATGGGGGTGTGGCTCAGTGGTCGAGTGTCCCTGAGTTCGATCCCTGGTGCTGCCCCTCCAAAAAAATTAGAGAGTAAAATATGGCACCTTGTTGCTTAGCGCCTCACCGTTAGTGAGGCTGACTTCGAACTCACAATTCTCCTGCCTCAGCCTCCCAAAGTGCTGGGATTACAGGCATGTGCCACCACACCTGGCCTCTTCACAAACTTTTGAAAATTAAAAATGAGATATTGAGGCTTATCTTGAGATATTGGGTATGAAAATCTGGTTCTCTGGTGCCCTTTTGGAAATGCAGAAGGGCTGGAGCCATGCCCCCGTCCCCACGGGGTGGCAGTCATATGGAAGAACGGTCTCTTTCCTGTTGGTGGACAGGTGCACCTGCCCCATGCCAGCTGCACGCCACCTGGGCCCTGCACTTGCAATTGTGGCTGCCCTGGGGGACATGGAGTTCTCCTCACCAGCACAGCCACAGAAAATAGGGTTGGAAAGCCCTGTTAAAAGTGGACTTTGACATCTTTATTTACTTTCATGGAAACCGAGTCCTGGGAAGGGAGCTGCCCATGATCACACAGCAAGGTACACATTGAAAGTCTGAGTTTTTTCATATGTGAAATTACATTGCGTCTAACGGTCACTTGGAAGACCAGTTAAAACGCAGCTTCCTTCGCTCTGCTCACAGAGGCTCCGATTCAGTAGGTCTTCCCTGAGCGTTCCACCAAGCGTCCCCTCTTCCCCAGGGTTTATCTCCGGGTGACACTGGGAAGTGTCACCTCATCCCTGGACACTCAGAATGACTCTAAGGGACTCTAGCAGGCAATACTGGATCAAGTCCAAAAGGTTGGATCTTATCCTTGGTTCCAAGTGACCGCACCAAGTCTGTCCTCAACACACTGGATTTAAACATCTCTGGGGCCCAGACTACTTGGGGTCACCACTGCCCCACGTCTAGGTTTCTGGGCCTGGGAGCTCTAAAGACTGCTTGGCCCCTCCCTACGGCTGAAGGTGCCCGTCTGTGTGGAACCTGTTTTCCTGCCGGTCACACAGGTTTGGATGAAACAGACTTCAGGGTGGGATGGGCTCTAGAGGAGGGAACTTGGCTTTGGGTTATCCAGGAGCCCAGCTGGACAGGGCCCACCTCAGCCCTCCACCGCCCCACCCCGCATGCCATAAAGGGCCGGTTTGTGATGGTGCACAGAGGCTTGCAGATAAGCAGTGGACTCACCAGCCGGCGACTAAGCCGCTACCCAGACAGCAAGCAAAGAGAACTGCCCTTCACGATTGGACCAAACACACTGCCTTTACCAGGGGGAATCTTATTGGATCTGGAAAGAGGTGGGGATCCTGGATCACAAGCTGGCTAAGGATCAAAGCTACCAAAACCTGTTGGTATATTCAGAGTTTTGGTGTCAAAGGAAGACCTTGTAAATTGCGACTTTCAGAAATATAAGCACCCTGAGGAGGTGCTGTAGTCAGCCTATCTCCAGGAGAGGAAAAAGAAGTGGCTATCTAAAATGGGAGAAGGGCCGCCCTGTCACCAGGCCCACGTGGCCACCGAGCACCAGGCATGTGGCTAATTGTAACTTGGATATGCTCTAAGTGTATAGGTTTCGAAGACTTAGTGCCAGAAAAAAAGGATGTAAAGTATTTCATTGGCATTTTTTATACTAGTTCCATGCTGCCATGATAATATTTGGGATATACTGGGTTAAAGAAAACATTATTAAAATCAATTTAGCCTGTTTATTTTTTTTAATGTGGTTAGTGGAAACTATATGACTTGCATTTTATTTCTGTGGGACACCATCTCCATTGCTCCCTTTCCAGATTGCCCTTGAGCTCCTCATGCAAAATTTCCTAACTGTGACCCTACACACCCTGGAATTGCAAATAGCAGGGGAGGTAACTCATCTTTATTTGCTTACTGAGCCCAAGTCAGAAAGGTGTCACCAGCATTGTCCCTCCTGGCTCCCAGCTCCCCTGCATGGCTCATAACCATATCAACAAAAAGTGGGCTGTATTAGTCTTCTAGGGCTGCTGTAACAAGTCACCACAATCCAAGTGGCACTTAGGGACACTGTTCAATCCAGTACAGGGACCTACCTGAGTGGAACAAAGAAGATCCTCTTCCAGGTGACCTGTTTTTGGTGACTAACAAGCAAATGGAGAGAAGCAACCTCAAGGGCATGGCCACTCGACATGATTTGTGCCAAAGCTCTTTGTAAAGCCAGATGACCAAAAGGAGGTGAATCAAAACCGCTGGGCAAGGCTTTATTGGAAATACACGCTCTTGGGCTGAACTCTCCCGTCCATCAGAGTGTGGATGGGAAAATGGCGCGGGTGTCCCAGCGTACAGACAATTTTAAAAGGTCCAGTCGGGAAGGGGAGGGCTTGGGGGCAGGAAGAGAAGGCCAGAGTCCTTCCTGGATAAGTCAGGAAAAACCCACTGATTGACAGGGGGCGCGTCTACTGGTGACGTCAGCGTCTGGCTGGCCGCTCTGTTCTGCAGCTGCCCTGTCTGGACCTTCTAATTGGACATCCTGGACCCTGAACCGACCTAACACCCTTGGAGCCCAACAGGTCACTCCACAATGCCAGCCCTGCTTCCGTCCATGAACAGAAGCCAGGCGGCTAAAGGGGACCCTGCATTAACTCTGAGGCTACTAGGCAGTGGAATCTAAGACCTGTCCCCACTAAACCCCCATGGCTAAGCTTGCTGTCCTAGGGATGTGACAGAAGGGTCACCAAAAGACAAAAGGGTGCTCGAGTGGAAGGCCTCCCTTTCTCATGGAAGTCTTACATGGCTGCATCCGATTTATGGTCAGCTGGGGCTGGGAAACGGAGTTCTGACTTCCACATGAATAGGCTCGCACAGTGGTCCAGAGGGAAATCTCCAGAAATGGAAAGATGTTCCAAGTTGACGGGTGACCACAAATATGAGAAATGCCCCCAACACTCCACTAATGAAAAAACAGAGATACAGAGAAGTTGAGTAACTTTCCCAAGGCAACTCAGCTAGAAATGGTGGAGGCTAGATACTGAGGACATGAGAGCCATAGGAAAGGGCTGGCTGAGCCACTAACTGTCAGGGACCCAGGAGCCTCAGGCCTACACTAGTTAGCTATTTCTGGAGTTGGGAATGCAGCCCTGGATCAGAACCTCCCATGGGGACAAGGACTGCTCCCTGCTGCAGGAGCCTGGGCCACCGCAGCACCTCCTGCAGCAAATAGGGCTTATGTCAGATGCTGGGTACAGAGAAGGGAGTCCTTTGGCCTCGTTGGGTCAGACACCCTGGTTTTACCCCTGGGAGATGAGCATAACCATGACCTCAGGAGCCAGTGTGCCCCTGGGATTATTGCGCTTCTTAGGGCGAGCGAAGGGGAAAAGCAACGTGCTCTGGGACCCAGGCATAGGACATTGTCTCCAAACCGTGCAGCTGGATATTCCAGATTCCAGGGATCTACTCAGAGTTGGCTGGCTTCATCCTGAGTCCCAGCAAGCCTGGAAGGGCATTTGATCTTGCAACGACCCTAGTAGATAGATATAAATTCATCAAGGGTATCAGTTGGAAATAACAGAATCTACTCTGGTTAATTTAGGCAAAGAAGTTTTCTCAAAAAAAAATTAGGTACGGGGCTGGGGTTATGGCGCAGTGGTAGCGTGCTCGCCTAGCACGCGGGAGGCACTGGGTTCGATCCTCAGCACCACATAAAAATAAAATAAAGCTATTGTGTCCACCTACAACTAAAAAATAAATATAAAAAAAAATAGGTAGCTCTCTGAATTCAGGGCAAGGAGACAGAAAACTGGGTTTGCTTGACAGACAACTAGAGATAACCTCCAAGCACTCCATGGGGGATATTTAGCAAACATGCAATACTGGTGTCCCCAAAGATCCAGTTGTCTCGACCACCATGTTTACCGTAAGACAAAAGGGTGCTCGAGTGGATGGTCTCCCATTCTCATGAAAATCCTACATGGCTGCATCTGATTTATGGTCAGCTGGAGCTGGGAAACGAGTTCTGACTTCTACATGAATAGGCTCACACAGTGGTCCAGAGGGGAAATCTCCAGAAATGGAAAGATGTTCCAAGTTGACAGGTGATCACAAATATGAGAAATGCTTCCTTCCACTTCACTAATGGGACAACAGAGATGCAGAGAGGTTGAGTAACTTTCTCAAAGGCAACTCAACCAGAAATAGTGGAGATTAGATTCAAAGCCAAGTCACCTAGATACAGAGCTGAGATCCCACGCAGGAAGCAGAGTCTGCCCAAGTGGAGACGGACGGAGGTGGGAAAGGTCATGTCAGGTGGAGATCGTGTGATCAGAGGCCCAGAATGAGAGGCATGTCCTTGGAGGATGAGCCCATGCTCCCCTTATTCTGCCAAAGAAAAAGACGAGGGCGGGGCTTGGGGCCAGGCAGGGAGGTGCCAGCCCTGTGCAGCTGCAGTGGCTGCTGGCTGATACCCATCTGGTTAGGCCGTTCCAGGTTTCAGAGCAGAATGTGCCTGGTTGGGGTCTCCAATGCAGTGGACACTGAAGGAAGCCAGGGGCTCCGTGTGTGGCCTGCTCCGATCTCAGCCTCGGGCCCCCACCAGACCCCAGCAGACCTCTGGGAACTGGACGTTCTTGAGTGGGGCTGACGCTGATGATAAACAGAGACATTCCAAACCTGGAGCAATCAGAGAAATGCAGACCCAGGCTTCAGGCCCCCAAGGCCGCGGGGGAAGGCTGGGGAGCAGGCTGGGCCAGGGGTCCATCTCAGCAGCTGTGGACGTGCGAGTTCTTAGAAGATTCTCTGAGTGCCTGGCGTGCACAAGATGGGGCTGAGGCATTCCTGATCCCCCACCCCCACCAACCGTGTGGCCGCGGGCCCAGGGGCACCAGCTCAGCCCACTCTGGAAGGAGTGCAGTTTCCATCCCCTGGCTTCTCTGGCTCCTTGAGGGCTGGGAGGGGCAGGGTGGGGCAATCTGAGCTGCCATCTCCCTGAATGCTAGGCAGGGACAGTATCACCACCCCACCCCTGGATGCCTGGGGGACAGAGGTCAGCTGGGCCCAGAGACTGGAGGCCCTTCAACACTTCTCTCGGGTCCTGAGTGTGCATTCCTCCGAGGCTGGAATCTGCACGGGGAAGGTACAAGACAAACATCTCGAGAGAGGTTTAATGACGCTAGGCCCAAGTGGCACTGTGGTGACAGGTGTGGAGTTGGCAAAGCTGCTTCTGACCCAGAGAAGTTTCTCTAGAACTGGGAGGGCCCGGGGCACAGGTACCAGGCAGGACACGCCTTGGCCACATTGCTTCAGGTGGCTTTGGGGCCCGAGGAGCTTCCCTCTCCTGGCTCCCAGGCTCCCGTCAGGGGACACAGATGAAGATGGGGCTCTTGCACTGGTGGCCCCCAACGCTCCAGTGCGCAGCTTCTGGGCAGGGTCTGGGCTGGTATCCAGAGGGTGCCCAAGTGTGCCCTCCAGCTGTGTGCACAAGGCTCGGGACCACCAAGGGCTAAGCACGACCTCCACAGGAAGGTCTAGAAACCTTCGTGGCAATTAGCCTTTGCTGGGACATGCGCCGTGGTGTTTACTGCCTGCTGGGGAAGTAGTGGTTCATGGTGAAACAGTAATTAAACAGCCAGACGCTCCTCACCACAGACAGCTCCTCACCATGAGCTGAGAGGCTGCAGAGCCTGTGGGGGAGGATTTCCTGGGAACTGCCAGGGCCATAGGCCTTGCCTTCTTCCCTTTATCTATTTTTTTTTTTCTTTTTGTACCGGGAATTGAATTGAGGGCACTTTACCACTGAGCCACACCCCCAGCCCTTTTTAATTTTTTATTTTGAGGCAGAGTCTCACAAAGTTGCCGAGAGTCTTGCTAAGTTGCTGAGGTTGGCCTCAAATATGCAATCCTCCTGCCTCTGTGTCAGGTTGCTGAGATTACAGGCAGGCACCATGCTTGGCTCCCTTTGTCTTTCTGAGCTCAGACCTCCTGAGGCACTGGGTGACCTGCCAGAGCTTCCTGGTGGGACAGGGAGTAGATGTGGTCCTACTGAAGTCTGGTGGTCCCAGGCATCCCTTGGTGAGCCTGGGGAGCGCAGAGGGGCTGTCCCAGGAGGCAGCTAGCTCTGGGGCTAGCAGCTTCTGTTCCCTCTGGGGCCACATGGCAACTCTCCCTGCGCTTCCTTCCAGCCCTGAGGGTTGGCCCAGGTGCTGTGCTGGGCTCCAGACTGCCAAGGCTGCGGGAGGGGGAGGTAGCAGTGAAGTCTGGAGCAACGGAGGCCGATGAAGGAGGCCGGAGTGCTATGGGAAATACAGCAGGTGCGGCAGTGAGGAGCCCGTGGGGTGGCTTGGAGAGGCAGCATAGCCACTGCAGGCGGGGCTAGGAGCATCTCTGGGAGCTTTGACTAAGAAGGGGTGGGTGGGCACAGTGCCCTTGGAGAAGCCTCTCTGGGGCTACCTGGTGCATTCACCCCGCTCCACTAGCCTGCAGTACCAGGCCACGGGGGACAGCGTGCCAGCCTCAGAAAAGGGTGGTGGGATTTTAACAGGCCCTAGAGGCTCAGAGTCATCTCAGATGATCTCGAGGACAAGAACTGCAGGGGAGGCCGCCCTGCTCAAATTCAAAGTGGGCCTGGGCTCTGATAGCCACGCTCTGGAGGGTCCGGCCTCTGCCAGCGGAAGAGCCAGCCGACCGCACTCTGCCTGCTGGGCAGGAGCAGGGCGCCCCTGGCGTGGGGTGGACTCTATGCACTGGCCATGTCAGGTGTCCCGCGACGTCCTGCTCCTGCCACTTGCCTGCCTGCAGTTTGCTGCCTTCCTAGGCTCCTTCCCGTGCCCACGGGTACCCAGGTGAGCTCTGAGATATGCCGGCACAGGGTGGGGTTGGGCGAGCAGTGGGAAAGGGGGATGCTGTGGCTGGACTTGGCCAAGGGTCCTAGCCACACTCCTTGGCCACCTGTCTGCTCCTGTCCCCTAGGCTGGTCTGTTTGCTTGGCCTCCTGGTCAGTGCCTTTGCCTTGGTATCCCCTCCTCGCCAGGTGCTTTGGGCAGAGCCTGGTCTTGAGGTCTGAGGGTCAGGCCTCCGCAGCTCTCCTTTGTCCAGAGCAAGTGTAGGGGTCCTGTGTCCCCACAAACTCAGCAGCAAGACACCTCAGCTCCAAGCCCTGCAGGCCAGAAGTCCAGGCAGGGGATGAGGCTCAGTCCTCTGCTTGGACTCACAAGGCTCATCACAATGTCGCTAAGCTGACCTGTTATCCAGAGGCTGTGGGGGAGAACCTGTTTCCAAATTGAGAACCTGTTTCCAAATTGTTGGCAGAATCCTGTGACTTGCCATCGTTGATCTGAGAACCCCGTCTCCCTGCTGGCTGTCAGGGGGTGCCTCCCTGTTCCTGGAATTCTCCTGTCTTCTCAATGACCCCTTCTATCTTCAAAGTCAGCAGAGAGAGTCCTGCTCAAAGTGCTTTCTCTCTCTGCCTCTCTTTTTTGAAACAGGGCATTACTATGTTGCTCAGGCTGGCCTTGAACTCCTGGATCCTGCCTCAGTCTCCTGAATAGCAGGGACTACAGGTGGGAGCCCTGCACCAGAACCTCAGTGATCTCCTAAGTCTCTGATTTCTCCTTCTGCCACCAGCCAGAGAAGACCCTCTGCTTAAAAAAAAGTATTTATTTTTAATAATTGGCATTTAAAACTGTATGTATTTATTGTGTACAACATGAGGTTTAGGATGGTTGAGTCTAGCTAATTAACCTCTCGTGGTTTTGTGTCTGTGGTGAGACCACCACCCACCCGCCCTCTTTGCAAGTTCAAGGATGCAAGTTCAAGGTCATTGACCTTGCTGCGCAACTGATCTCCTGCGTCCATGCCTCCCAGCTGTAAAGGTGTGCCCTGTGACCCTCAGCTCCCAGCTGGCCTCCCCTCTGAGCACCGTGGATTCTGGTCTGTTCTATCCTCTACCTCTAAGTACTCTGCTTTTAAGGGGCTCCGGGTCTTGGTTAGGCCCACCCCTTTTAGTGAACTCACTGGCCAATCACTTTTGCTAAAGAAAGCACCAACTGCAGGAGAGATGGGCATTATGGCCTCAGGTCCCACTACACTCAAGGGGATGGCACAGGTGAGTTATGGTGGTCATTCCTACCGTTCTGCCTGCCCTGCAGGCAGCTGGCCCCCCAGATGTGCATGCTGACTTCATCAGACACCTCCTTTTCAGAGCCGAGCCCACTTGGGATTCTGGGGTTCTGGGTCTTCTGGTGTCCCGCTAGCTGGCCACATGACCGTGGACAAGTTACCACCTTTTCCTGGGCCTCAGTTTCCCTACTTGTACACCAGGAGATGGGACTTTGAGAGCTTCTCAACCTTGACTGCCCTTGAGAATCACCTAGGGCAGCTTTTAAAAAATACAGTGCCCAGTCCCCACCACAGTTGCCTTGGCTTGACTGGTCCAGGGTGGGGCCCAGGCCTGGGTTTATCATTGTCTCCCTAGGTGATGGGGCCACAGTGGGACCAAAACACAGGGCTGGAACCTCCCTGAAGCCACAAGGCTCAGCCCTGGCTGCACCTCAAGATCCCTGGGGAGGTTTTCCCCTAAGGACTTGGACCAGGGCCTGATTGAGTTGCCAGAGGTGGGGTCCCAGAGACTGCAGCTTTCAGAAGATCCCAGGTTCGATTATAATTCCCTGCTTCCGACCTCCTGCTCTGGTACAGGGGTAGGGTGGGGATAAGAAAATGCCAGAGTGAAGGAGAAAGTGAACTGGGAGGGGAGAACATGCTGGGTCAGCCTCAAAGACCCTTCTGTGGGCCCTTGTGTTCGGGAGTCCCAAAACGTCGGGAGGCCTGGATTACAGTCTTCACGCCTGTAAATGCCTGTTTCCAGCTCTTTAAGGTGAGGGTTGATCTCAGCCCCTCTTCCAAGGACTGGGGATTACAGATGATCATGCCCCTGGGTGTTGGTCAAGGTACTCAAAACTACCACTAACCAGAAACTCTTGGAAGCTCCCGGGACCAGGCGGAGCAGGGCCTAATGGAATCAGTGCGCCACAGCCGGGAGGCCTCCTAACTCCAGGATCTCAGCCTCCAGCTCTCAGCTCGACCCTGGAAGCCAGGCCCCAGCCCTGTTCAAACGGGGCCACCCGCCACGGCTCATTCTACACCATTTCCTTCCAAACAAAACGCTTCCCCTTTGTGCAGATTATAGTGCGGGTGGGCAGCCCAGGGCAGGCGGGGCCGGATTTCTGCCATGGCCACTCCCTGGAGATGGGAAGGGGGCCAGAAGATGGGGCTCCAGCAGGGCTGAGGAGCCAGGCACTCCTGGCCTCCTGGGTTGGGGATTCAGGCCCTGACAGCTTGGGCTCCCACTCTCTGTCCAGGGAACCCCGATTCTTGGTAGTTTTCTTTCTCTTTTTTACACCGGGGATTGAACTCAGGGGCACTCGACCCCTGAGCCACATCCCCAGCCCTATTTTGTGTTTTATGTAGAGACAGGGTCTCACTGAGTTGCTTAGCGCCTCGCCTTTGCTGAGTCTGGCTTTGAACTCGCAATCCTCCTGCCTCAGCCTCCCAAAGTGCTGGGATTACAGGCATGGCCACTGTGCCCGGCTGGGAGTTTTCTTTCATTCTTGGAATAGAACAGTCTTGCAGGCGCAGCAGCTTGGGGGCTGCATGCCCTGTAGACCCCACGAGCCACAGGCACTTCTCTCCAGGGTCACTGAGAGTGCCTGGGCCTGACGAGCGCTCAGTAAGTGTTGCAGGAAGGGCTGAACAAAGAAGCTGACACCACACCTCAAAGCCTGAAGTGCCTGCCAGACACTGGAAGGGTCTAGAAATGATTGGTCACCAGCCTGACTGGATGGAATACCGGGGAGCATTATCCTAAGTGATTTCTCTACTGTGGGAACTCAATTCTGCAATGACCCCATGAGCCAGGCAGGAGGAATACTCTCTTTGCATAGATGAGAAAATGAAGGCACAGAGACGTTAAATGGCCCGCACAAGGTCACACAGCCAGTAAGACCCGAGCACAGCTGGCTGCCTGTTGCTACATGTTTATGGGGAAACATAAGGCCTAATGCAAAGTGCTCGACTGGGTCACACAAGGAAGAGAAATCCATTTTGGGACATTGGGGGGGCACCTGCATGGGTATAATAAGGCTGCAGAGGGACAGGGATTCCTGCGGGAACCTTGAGAGAAGCAGCAGACTCCATAATGGGGAAAATCAAAAGCCCTCTCATGGCTTTCTCACCAGTCCAAACCCGGTTTCCCATCTCCAAAGTGTTACCATCCCATCTCCATCTCCAAGGGGTGAGATAGTCCTGAGCATTTCTATGGATGATTCTATTAAGAATTTATATTCCTGGCCAGGGTGGTGGTGCACACCTGTAATCCCAGTGACTCAGGAGGCCGAGGCAGGAGGATCACAAGTTCAAAGCCAGCTTCAGCAACCTAGGGAGACCCTGTCTCTAAATAAAAATATTTTTAAAAGAGTGGGACTGCGTATGTGGCTCAGTGGTTGAGCACCCCTGGGTTCAATCCCTGGTACCCCAAAAATATTATATTCCTATATTCCCCGTTTATGATTCTAGTCTGTGGCATGTCACAGAGATTTCTGGGGTAGGAGAGGCTCCCACAGCAAGGAATGGAGTGGCATCGAGGTCAGACCAGGGAAACCAGGGAGACCAAGCAGCGTGGTGCACACAGCTGTGGCTTCTGCTGGCTGGAGAAGGTGTCTGGTCCCTCTTTCTCTGCAACCCTTTCTTATTGGCCATCCATGCAGATGAGGGGGAGGCCTATCCAACAAGGGGCCAGGCCTTGCCCTGGCCATGGAGGAGCACGTGACCTACCCTTGGCTGGTCAGATAGTCCCCCTAAACCTATCTGCAGCCCCAGGAAACCAGGAGTGAGGGGGGAAGGCAGCCAGCCTCTGAGCTCCTCCCAAGGCCTACAGGGCACCATAGCTCAGGACTGGGGCCCCAGAGGGCTCCCCCTGCCGCTGCCTGCCCAGCCTCCCCCTCTCACCTTATTCCCTCCCACTTCTCTACCACAGACCACTTTCCAGCCACCTTCCACTCCTCAGCAGGCAAACTCTCACCCCAGGACATTTGCACTTCCTATCTCTTCCACTTGGAACACTTAACTCTTGACCTTTCTTCCTAGTCATCACAGCTTCCATTAAAGTGTCCTCGGAGAGGCCTTCCCTGCTCCCCCGTGGAGACCTCAGCCCCACCTTCAGGTCACTGTCTACCTTATCTTCCAACTGCATTTTCTTTGCAGCTACGCGTTTCTAGCATTTCTAGCTGCAGGTCTTGGGCCGACTTAACTTGCTGACTTTCTCTTGTTGGCTTCCCTGTGTGTGACATAGGCCCCCACAGAGCCCTTCTCTGAGTGTCTTGCCTCTCACTGCCTCCTTGGGCTAGGCAGAGCCCCTGACACTTGGCTGGGGCTAAAAACAAAAAAGAAAAAAAGTTTGAATGAATGAATGGGATGATGGAGTGCGAAGCGGCAGGACCCTCCTAGGGAACGCTGCAGAGAGGGAACTCTGTCCTGCCTCCCAATGGGGAAGCTGAGGCCCAGGGAGAGGAAAGGAGGCTACCTGGGAGCTCAGGAACTTCTGCAGAACTTCTGCAAACTCCTGGACCCAGGGAGGTGAACACCTGGGCTTTGGGACTGTGAACCGTGGGGCCCCAGGGCAGGGAGGGAGCCCCCACTGTGAAGCTCCTCTTCCTCCTCTCCCCCAGCATCCTGGAAAGTCCTGGCCTCTCTTTTTGGTGAGAACCTCACATGTGGACGGAGGTGCCTCTGAACGCCTGGACCTGGAGCACCTGGCAGCGGGAGGGGAGGGAGCCCCAACTGGCAGGCGAGCTGGGGCCTGCGTGTGCCCGTTCAAACGGTCCAGCCAGCATGTGGGTGGGGTGGTCCAACGGGTCTGGCGAGTGCTGGGTGTGGGCTGGTGAGCACCAGCCAGGGAACTGGGACACCCCCCCCCCCAGCCCCCGACAGATAGGAGGCCCTCTGGGAGATGCCTGGCCTCCCACCCTGTCTCCAGTCCATGAGTGCTGACTCTGGGTGAGCCACTGCCAGCCCAAGAGACCTGGAGACCCTCGGCACCCTTCCAGGACCAGGGAGGTGCTGGGCCCCCAAGGGCTTCACACTTCGTGGTGAGGGTAGGGAAGCTGGGAGCACAGACCCTGGGCGGAGATAAATAGACCATGAGGCAGCAAGGAGAGAAGCCTCCAGGGAAGCGAGCTAGTTGGGAGTGGCCATTGAGAAGGAGGAGCTCCACAGACCCTGGAGTCTGCTTCTGGCCACCTGCTTAATTAACCTGGGTGAGCCTCGTTTCCCTCATCTGTCAAATGGAGGTCTTAGTGTCTGCTTCCCAGGTTGTTGTGAGGAAGAAAGGAATGCATGTCGGGTCTTCAGCACTTAGTAGGTGCTCACTAAAATCAGCACAGGGGGAGGAGTGGGGGCAATTGAGGACAGACTCATGCCTATGAACTCTTCCTATTTCCCCTTCTCCCCAGCTAAGTTTCACTTTCCCAGAAAACACAGGCTTGGTCCCCTCCCCGCTGGGCCCTTCACTTTGGAAATCACGCTGGTGATGGCTCCATCGAAGATGTCAAAGGCTGGCTGTAGCTCATGGGAAAATGACTAACGGGGTTTAAGAGCATTTGCATTTTAACCAGTGACAACTTGAGAAGTCAGAAGAATGTTCCTTGCAGAGCCAGGGTGGTGGTATGATAGGTGAGAGGGATAGGGGCTCAAAGGGACTTCCTGAGGCCCTTCGGTCCAGCCCTGGCTGCATTTGACAGATGGGCATCAGACACAGAGCAAAGATGGGAATTAAAGCCCCTGAGCAAGTTTCCTTAGGGACCCCTTGCCTTGAGGACACTTTATTGCCTGCAAGGGACAGGACTAGCAGATGTGCCAGGAGAAGCTCTGCGGAATGTGCATGGAAAGAAGCCCCAAGCTTCACTGTCCACTGTTGTCTGTCCCCGAGATTTATTCTAGAGGAAGGTCTGGATTTGGTCATCTTGGTACCTCCTGCACAGTCACTGTCTTTTTGGTACCTTCCACCTACAATAGCATTTCAGAGGTTGTTTCACGTGACCTGCAGGCTCAACTTGATCCCAAGACTGTTTTTGCAAATGAAGGTTTATTGGAACACAACCACACATGCGCATTTACAGACTGTAGTTGAGACTGTGAGGCTCATACAGCTAAAGATATTTGCTCTCTGGTCCTGTACAGAAAAAGATTGCTGGCCCTTAATTTCACTTCATTAGGAAGAAGGAGGAGGAGGAGGAAGAGTTTTTAACTTAAATTTATTTTAAAATGGATATTTAAAATGGATATTTTTGAGGGGAGGGATGCATGTTAAGTACATATTCCACCACTAAGCCACAATCCAGTCCTATAATGAAACTTTCAGCACTGCATACAAAACCAGAATGACTTGCCTGAATGGGAGGAAACTGCAAAAATAAATATAACCAAAGCAAAACAATGCCTTTCGGTCATATCTGGAGGCTGCTGCCTCACCAACTTCTGAACAGAGCCCTGAGGGTTCTCTTGAGAGGAGATATTCATTATTCTCCTCTCATTTGACAGCTATGTGCCAAAGATCCCCTTCCTTAGATTTGACTTACACATTTTATTCTGCCCAACATTTTATTTGTTAAAAAAAAAAAAAAAAAAAGATTCTGCCGATTTAAAAAAAACAAAAACATGTTGAGACCAAGCAGACTAAGGGAAAATCTGTTGAACCAGGAGGGAAAGTGCTTGGTTCTCACCCAGTGCTGGCTCCTGACCTGCCACGTGACCTTGAGCAAACCAAACACCCCTCCTCTGGGCCTGTTCCTTCCACATCAATGTTTTTTCAATTTGCCTGGTCACCAGTCACCTGGGGCTCCACCCCTCTTCTAAAAGTGATAACTCCGAGTGCCCTTCCCCCAGAGGCTGACTCAGGGTGTGAGAGGCCTCCAGCATGCGTTTTTAACAGGCACCCTCTCCCCTCCACAGGTGATCACCTTGATTGTGGACTCTGTGGTCCCTCCTCTCAAGCTCTCCAGCCTCCCAGTCTTCCTGCAGCTCTGAGGACCACCTCCTGCCCAAGGCCTCCTGCTCTGGGCAGGGAGATTGGGGTGAGCAGGGATGAGGGTGACTAGGGAACCCGCCTCAAGTGAACGTTTTACAGAAGCTGGGTTCCCTGCCATACCAGCGGGACTGGGTGGCTGGAGAGATACTGAGCAGCCTCGGAAGGGATAGCACTTGTTTCCTTAATCTTTACCAGAGGCTCGTTTGCCAGTTTTCTGGAGTAATTACTTTCAAGTCATAGGACTGGTATCTGGTAGACTTAGGTAATCTTGGAGCGAGGAGCGGGCTTGGGGAACCTCAGCAGACGTCGTCCACACTGTGCTGAACCGGGCGAGTGGGAGAGGATCCCACAGTGCAGATGGAAGAGATGGACCAACACTCTTGAGTGTTCAGTGCCATCTTCTTCACCGGGAATCTTAAAAGCTGAGTTGGGCCATTTTAGTTGATAGCTCATCATGAGGTCCTGCACAAAAGTTAATGTCCATTCTAGAATCTTCTGACTCTTTCTTCAAGGACCATCCATCTTCCAAGCTTAAAAAACACATCTTCTGAGAGGCCTTCCATGGGTATCACAAGCCTCTTTCTTCCTTCTCACCCCAGAACTGTTCCGTCTGCTACGAATCTGTCTCCGGGTCTGCTGTTCATCTTATTATATTTTTATACTTTATCACTATTTTTTTTTTTGCTTCCTGAATAGCGGTTGCCATGACTTGTAATTGTATGTCTGTCTGTTTGTTTACTTATTTATACCCTGGCTCCTTCACGAGGCTGCACCTTCTATAGGTCCAGGACAACGTTATTTTCATTCATCACTGTGCCCCAGCACTAACACGGAGCCAGTCTCTGAGGTTCTTGGTTGTTTTTTTGGGGGGCACTGGAGATTGAACTCAGGGGCACTCGACCACTGAGCCACATCCCCAGCCCTATTTTGTGTTTTATGTAGAGACAGGGTCTCACTGAGTTGCTTAGCGCCTCACCATTGCTGAGGCTGGCTTTGAACTCGCGATTCTCCTGTCTCAGCCTCCCTAAGTGCTGGGATTACAGGCTTGCGCCACCGC
>CM053415.1:27955171-27994221 GCA_028644305.1 Xerus rutilus
GCTGGTTCTCGATTGTTGAGAGGAGGAATAAGTATAGCAGTACTTCTCAAACTTTCGGGTACATGCGAGTCACCTGGTCATTTTGTTAAAATGCAGATTCTGATTCAAAAAATCTGTGCAGGACCTGGGAATCTACGTCTTCGTGAGTTTCCAGAGATGCCGATGCTGTTGGGCCGTGGACCATACTTTGAGTAGTAATGACCTAGATGAAGTTTGTCCTAGCGGATCATCCGTCTCAACGCCCCCTGTATCCTCTCCCATTGCTCAATGCCTAGGGAGGGAGTTCAAGCTTTTCCGGAAGTGAGGAAGGGGTCACTGAAACCCAAGAAAGCGTTGATAGGGGAGGAGAAACTGCAAGGAGCACAGAATCAAGGAGGGTCCGGAAGCAGAGCTGAGCAGAGCACCCCAGCCTCCCAGAGGTAACGTAGCCCTACGTGACCTGTTTGTCAGATCCTGGGGACTCAACAAAGATGGCGCCAAGCCGTCTGCCCAGGGTCTCTCCCAGGAGGTCTGTCCCAGGCTGTAAATGCCCCCTGTTCCCTCATTCCCAGCTCATCTTCATTCTTCAAGCCAAGTCCTCCATGCACATGCTAGCCGTTGGCACGCTCAGCCTGGCTGCTCTGGTAGGTGACCTTCATGTTGTCTCAGTGACAACTCCGTCTCCCTCTGCACCCAAGGACTTACCCAAGGTCCTTTCTAGCACATGATACATGCAACCAGAGGTCCAGAGAGCTTTACTGAGCTGATGATGCCCTCCGGGGTCCTCTTGTGAGCCTTGAGTGGTCCTTCATTGGCCAAGGAAACTTCTCAACAGGGGCCAGCTCCCCGTTACACCTGGGGTCAGCACATTCCATCTTAAATTTGGTGCCTCATCACATTTTCTTCCTTTTTAAAAAAATTTTTTTTTAGTTGTTGATAGACTCAATACCTTTATTTATTTATTTTTATGTGGTGCTGAGGATCGAACCCAGTGCCTCACTCATGCTAGGCAAGGGCTCTGCCTCTGAGCTACAGTCCTAGCCCCCATCACATTTTCTTAGAGGACAAAAGCAATGTTTCTCAAAATGTGGTCTGTTTCCTACGTACCTCACAACCGCTTTGCAGGGAGCAAAGCTTTCTAGATATGCAGACTCCTGGGCTCCACTCTCAGACCTACCTCTGAGCACCTTTGGAAGTGGGCTCCAGAAATTTGCATGGCTGATAGGTTCTTCAGGTGACTCACGCGTGCGTTTACAGGTGCATAAGGCACATACATTTACTTCCTCCTCTGTCTCCATAGTTTTTATTTCCTTTTGTGTGCCCTATTTTATGTCTGTCTTTGATCATAAGCAGCATTAAGCTGCCCTTTGGGAACCAGAGAGGTAGAACAAATACACGGGGCTTTCCACATGACCAGGTGTTCCGGGAGCCACCCTGCCCCCTGGATGCTCTTCTGGCCAGCTGGTCCATCATCAAAATGCAGCAAAGGTGGCCCAGAGAACCCATCTTTATGGCCTGAATTGAGCCTCCCAGATCACCAGGGTCTCGACCCCCTTCAGCTTCTGCTTCTAAGAGACATCTGCACCATCAGGCATGCCGATGGATTGAGCCACACCCTTCACATCTGGCCCCCAGAGAAGCACCAACTTCATCTGACACCAGACTCTTCAGACTCCTCTAAATAAGGTGCTTTTCTCCAGATGTCTCCCCAAGGGCCCTCTGAATCCCTCTGGGTCGTTCTAGCATCATTCCAGAATGAGGGTGCAAGCTTGGATTCAGCTTCCTACCCCTCCTCATCGCCTTGTTTCTCTGGCTCCACCCACTGTCACCCTCCCCAGCACACCCCCCCCCAGCAATCAGACCCTGACAATATGCAGATTGAAACCTCCCACGATACTCCATCACTCCTGGAACAAACGAGGTCCCCACCTTCCCCTTAACTTGACCATGGTCCCAGTCTCACCCTGGCTCTGCCTTGTCCAGCCACGTGGCTTCTGCCAGACCCTCCCACCCACTTGTCCCCACCTACAAGGCTGTCACACACATATGCCGCCTTTGCTCAGAGAAGCCCTCCCTGACGTCCTAGAGGGAGCCAATCCCCTCACTGCAGACCCACAGACCACGAGGTGTCCCTTCCTTCATAGCACGCGGTCACACCAATACATTCAAGTTTGGTCGAGGGATTCTTTAATTCATCCTATTAGGGTGGCTGCATGTCCTAATCCCCCGGACACACATTCTGTGTGCCCGCTGTCCCACTGGTTACTACAGGCACCCTTTCCCTCAGAGTCCCACTTTAGCTGAGGAATGACAAGGCCAGCCTAATGGTCAGCCACCCACCAGCCTGTGACCTCCATGGGGCAGCAGCTGGGCTGGTCTCTGCTCCTCGTGGGAGTTCCAAAGCCTGGCTCAGTGCCAGTGAGTCCGTGCTCAGTAGCAGGTCCTCCAGAGAACCGAACTGAGGCTGCGGGGTCTTCTGTGACCTGGGCTTGGAAGCCACACTGTCACCTCCTCCTTACTCCATATGTTGACCAGACACCAATTGTGGACTCTGAATCTCTCCATGGACCGGATGCCAAAGAATTCGCAGACATGTTGAAAGCCACCACACATCTCCAGGGGCCTGCATTCTATTCATTGAACCAATCAACCATCCACTATCTATTGAGTCCAGTACTCCTGCCTGGAGTTGCTAGTCTGGGCACTGCCCGAGGGCTCCCAGCCAAGGGGTGAGGGGTGAGGTCCCACCCACAGACTTCCCTGAGCCATGTGCCTGGAATGGGGTTGCGCCTCTCTGGAAGCATGGATGTGTGTCTCTTTATTTGCACAGGCCATGTGTCCTGAGCGGGTACCTTCTTCTAAACCATGGCCTTGAGGGGGAACCTTTTCCTGTTTTCATAAAGCACCTAGGAGACCAGTGGAAACTCTGACAAGGCACCTACTGTGCGTCACACATTGGTGGAAAAGCCGTGACCATGGTCAAGACCTGTGCAGCCAGGAAGCCTGCGGCCTGTTAGGGAAGACAGGCCTGGAGTGGGAAGTGTATACACAGGACTCCGGGACACGTCTGCTGAGTGTGAACACTGTCACCATGGTCTGCCCGTGGCTTGTCACCCAGGAGCTGGTGCATTGGAAGCTTGGTCCCCAGGGTGGCAATGTTAGTTGGTGGTAAGGCCCTTGAGGGGAGCCTAATGGAAGGTCATAAGGGGCGCTGACCTGGGAAGGGATTCCGACAGTGTTCATGGGACCCTCCATTAGTTCCTGGGAGACAGTTGTTATAAAGGAAGTGAGCTGAGCTCCTTCCCATATTCTGGCTTCCATGAGGCCTTCTCCAGAGCTGAGCTGTGGGCTGCACCATGCCCTCCAGAACTGGGAGCTTAAAGAAAAACTGCCTGCCTGCCTTCCTTCCTTTCTTTTTTTGAAACCTCTTTTCTTCATAAGTTATGTGGCCTCAAGTATTTCAATATAGTAACAATAACAAAAAAAATTCAGACTAATACAAGTGTTATGGAAGCAAAGTCCCTTGACTGAATACCTACTCTGTGTGGGCTGCTGGACCAGAAACCAGAATCTGGAGGCCAAGTCTGTCTGATCTTGGACACCAATCTGTCAGGGAAAAGCAGGCATGGAGGAATGAGCAAGAGCAAATAGACACAGCTGGGTCCAAAATGATTTTAATGTCACCTGGGGATGGAATTCCAGGCTGTCAAAGGTATAAGGCCTTTAAGATGAGCAGTCTAGTTTGGTCAGAGTGGTTTAAATACCTCTGCCTAGAAGCATAGGAATGGTCAAGAATTTCTAGGGCTCAGCATGGTATGGTGGCTCATGCCTGTAATCCCAGCAGCTCGGGAGGCTGAGGCAGGAAGATCGCAAGTTCAAAGCCAGGCTCAGCAACTTAGCAACTCAATGAGAACTTGTCCCTAAATAAAAGTACAAAGAAGCGCTAGGAATGTGGCTCAGTGCTTAAGTGCCCCTGAGTTCAATCCTCAGTACCAAAAAAAAAATTTCTCGGTCTCCTTTCTGTTAATCAGGAATTTTGAACTGTGGGGTCATGGGTGGGATCCCCTGGGAAAGGGCAATGTCCTTACTTCCTCATACCCACAGATTCATACAGACCCATGGTCAGGCTGAGTTCTGAGGCTGAATTTGCCCAGCTGGCCCAGAGGTCACTTGTTTGAGAGGGCTGTTTCCATGGTATTATAGCCTGAGAGACAACTCGCACACACAGATACCCGGCAATCTTGGAAAGAAAAACACAACACATACCAGTGTCAAGTAGGATAACAAGTAGAACTGGCCAGGGTTGGTTAGTAAGTCCCATCAGATCAAGAGGTCTTGGAGCAAGTTTGTTCATTGCCTCAGGGCCTCAGAGGATGGCACACAGGAGATTCGCACTAAGTATACGTTAAGTGAACTATTGGAAAAATATTATTTTCCTGAGCAATTGTTTGTCACAAAGGAAGGAAGGGGAGGATTTTGTTTTGAAAAATTAAAAATATTTAGAAAAGTACAAAGGATGCCCTCACAGACTGCAGGGAGAGTATTTATGATAGTGCCTGAGATCCCAGGAACCGGGGAACCCACCCTCGGGACATTACTGACCACAAGGACCTTCTCCCTCCTCTCCTTTTCAAAATTTTTCAGTGCTAAACTGCTCTGTTCTTTACTGAAGGCTGGCCTCCATCCTCCTGGCCGTGCAGGGGTTACATCTGAGGACCTCCTTCTATAGGCCACCCTGGGGTCCAGATGTTCGGGTGGTAATGAGGCTGGTGGTGGAGAGCAGACTTCCACACTTCCAGTTTGCCTTCTGACTGTCTTTCAGGAACATTCCAACTAGGGAGAGCCCGAGGCTCCAGCTTTGTGGCGCCCACCGTTCTGATGAGACTGGGAGCCTGGTGCAAGAGGCCAGATGTTTTGGGTCTACAACGCCACACATTTCTATGCCAGGCCGGCCCTGGACACGCCCCTCACGTCTCTTCTATTGCTACGGCATTGCCCTCGTTACAGGGAATGGCTTTAGAAGACAAGGGAAAGCCTGAGACAGAATTTGGGGCTGTTTCTCCAGGGGCTTGGAAATTCTGTGGTCATGGTCTTTGGTCATTAGTTACATTTCTGTCATGAGTCACGTGAACAATATTTATACTGTTGATTATTCTTCCTCTGCCTCATCCTTCTCACTGCTATCTTCACTGAATTTCCAGAAATTATGGAAAAAGCAACAACAGGTAGCTAAAATCAGGCCTCCAAGTCTGTCTCCCTCCAGGGCCACGGCGCCATCTTCTCCTCACTCACCGGCTCCAGAATCTCAGGCGGGCGCTCTTCTCAATGCCCTGGAGCTCGCGGGTGCTGTGTGCTTGGGGTGCAGGTGCAGGTAGGGCAGGGCACCCACCCCGGGCGAGCACCTCTGTGCACAGAAAGTGAGAAAAGCAGAAGCCCAGGCGCAGGGCCCATGGGGAGGCTGCAGGTGGGACCGACCTGTGGGGCCCACATTTATCCTCTTTGCAGGAAGTTTCCTGGCCATGGCTGTAGGTGTTTCTGCCATTCTATCAGAGATGAAGAGGACATAGAAAAGTCAGATCCTGAATTATGGCTCCACCCAACTCATGGAAGGAAGCGGTGAGGCCGCTGTAAGCGGAAGATGCCAGGGTTTGTTGCCTGGCTGGACACCATCGGCTCATCCTGCCCCAACCTGCTCTGCCGAGGTGGGCGGCAAGGGGAAACGGTCACAAGAGAGCACGTTTCTCAGATCCTGCTCTGCGGAGGGCAGATTTCCTTTTTCCACACAACAGAGACTCAAGGCTGCCCCAGGGTCTTGTATGTCCAGCTGAGCAGCCAGCTGAGCATCCAGCTAAGGCACAGGGAGAAGCATTGGTGGCCTTGGGTGGGTGCGTGGGGCTGACCCGACGCTACACTTCCTGTAACTTTCATACTTGGGATGCTCCCTCATCTGAGGATCCTGCTGCACCCATCTCTGGACAGTGGCCAGGAGCCATGTCGCTTGGGAGGTCTTGCAGGAGTTCCTCACATCCAGGAGCATGAGAGATGTGTGGCGAACTCAGAGACACCGCTGAATCCAAAAGATGAAGCACTGTGCTAAGATGACATGACTGGGGGAGATCTTTGCTTCTTGACCCCACAGCCGGCTTTGCCATTGAAACATGAGCATGCGGAGGCTTTTACCCACTGGTGCATGGCTTATCACCTTAGCTTCCCTCTTCCCTGAGCCCAGGAGCATTCCTGATAGAGGCTGCTCCATCAGCATTTTCCTGAAGTAAAGATACTACAGATACACCCTCCCATCAACCCACAATGAACATACAACATGAGCAAGATGTATCAATACTGGTAAGCTACTGAGACTTGGGGACCATTTTCTACCATAGCATAACCCAGCCTCAAAGCTACAGCTAGGACCTGCCCCTTTGACTTGAGGCATCAGGGTTAATTCTATTCTTAGTCTGCATGTTAATAATCTATAGCTGTGTAACAAATGACCCCACGATTTAGCCGCTTAAAGCAGCTCACACTTACTAGCTTAGAGCTTCTGTGGGCAGGAGTCAGACACAGCTTAGCTGGGTCCTCTGCCTCCAGTTTCCCACAAGTCTCTTATCAAGGTGTTGGCCACAGATGGGGTCTCATCCGAAGGCTCAGCCGGGGAAGAATATGCTTCCAAGCTCAGATGGTGCTGGCAGCACTCTGGTCAAGCAGGCTGTCAGGCTGAAGGCTTTAGCTCCTGGCTGATGTTGGCTGGAGCGTCCCCTGATTCTATACCACATGGGTTCTCTAACAAGGCAGATACTTCATGCAAACATGCAAGCCTACAAGGCAACAGAGAGAATCTGCCAGTGACACAGAAGTCACAGAGTCGTGGTGCTTTGGAACATAATAAAAAAAGTGACATCCCATCACTTTGAGTCTGTTCATTAAAAGCAAGTTGTTAGAGCCAGGCCTGGTGGCGCACACCTGTAATCCCAGCACTTAGGGAGGCTGAGACAGGAGGATTCCGAGTTCAAAGCCGGCCTCAGCAATGGCGAGGCACTAAGCAACTCAGTGAGACCCTGTCTATACATAAAACACAAAATAGGGCTGGAGATGTGGCTCAGTGGTCGAGTACTCAAGTTCAATCCCCAGTACCCGCCCCCAAAAACAAGCAAGTTGTAAGGGCCTTCCCAGGGGAATGAAGGCTTCACAAGGGCATGAATACCAGGAGGCAGGGGCCATCATAGCAGCCTCTCCCCCACATTGTTTGCAAAGGAGCAAAGGACAGGGTCACTGAATGGATGTTAGTAAACCCTGGGCGCCTGTCAGGAGTCACTAACCTACCAACATGATGGTGGGGGTCACATTCATATTTGACCCATGCCCACGATGACCTATGGACTTAAACCATATTTTCTTTAGCTTTCCATCCTTCTTGACAAGAGCCCACACTGTTTCCCCCAGGATTTATTCTGCTACAACTTTGAGTGTTATTAGGCTGTCTTCAGGTTGGTGATCAGATTTGCCCCCAGGCTTGGATGATCCCAGTCATTCCCTCTGAGAACAAAAACAAAAGAAAAGCCAACAGAATGAACTCTGTGAAAGCGGCAGAACTCTGCAATGTGCAAGGCAGAAAGCACACACAGAGATCAATACACCCTCAATTCTATTCTTTCCCCAAACCTGAGTCAACCTCCTCTCAGCCCAGCCTTCTCCATGGCCTTCCACACTTTCCGATGCACTGTCTCCAAGTACCATGATCCTTCCATCAGTCAGCTATGTATCAGTCAGCTATGTATCAGTCAGCTATGTATCAGTCAGCTATGTATCAGTCAGCTGTGTAACAAATAGCCATGAAGCCTCAGGGGCACATAGCAAAGAGCATGTGCTTCTTGCTCACCTGTCTGTAGCTTGGCTGGAGTAATTCTGTGCCCCAGACAGAAGTTCTGCAGGTGCTAGTGGGGCTCTGTTCTCGGTGCCTTTCATTTTTCTGTGACTAGTGGACTACCAGCTATATATTCTGCTCATAGAAATGGCAATAGTGCAGAAGGCAACCCACTGCCCAAGTGCCTTGCCAGTTTTTTTGTGTGTATCACGGCTGAGTAGCTCAGCTGAGTCATGTGGCCCAGTTCAAGATCAAGGGGGTAGGGGACATGTGCTCTGCCCATCATGTGGCTCTGGCTAGAATGGGGATGCACTCAGCTACTACAGGGGCTGAGGTTTGGGGGTTGAGAACCCCATCCAACACACTCTTTCTTTCCCCCCACACCATGTGGAGGTTTCAAGCTTATTGTTAGTGAAACATCCGGAGCAGGGATACAAGATGGTCCTTGGCAGGTTTCTGCCTACCGTCTCATTGGAGAGACAGGAGTATATTCAAAGAGAAAATTAGGGGCAGCAGCAGCAGGCGAGCAGAACAGGGAGGCCAGGCTCCCAAGAGGGCTTGGAAACGGGGAGGAGCAATCAGTCTTCCTTCCTCTGGGTCCCGGGGAGGCATCCAGGAGTGTGGGCAGGTTCTTGCCTGTGAAGGACACACCCCTCCAGCAGGCGGCCCAGGACAGAGCACCCTCCCTTTCCCAGGGATCTTGCAATGGCTCTGATAACAGGAGAACGAGTCCTCTGTGGAGCTTCTACACCTTGTTTTTTACATCTCGCTTTTTTGTCGACCCCGTACCTCAGGCTCTCGGGCTCTTTCAGGCGACAGGATATGGCTGCAACTTGCCAATGCTCTTTTATTTGGATAATGTTTACATTTGTGAGTTTGTCTTCTATTTTTGATGGATAGCACTGGTTTCCTTCACAATACAGGATTTCCTTTTAAATAAATATATTAAAATAAACAGTCGACTTCGAGAAAAACGAAGTATATAAAGCGAATAGCTGTTCAGGTGGCGGGTGGTTATGCAGTCAGTGCCGTCGGGGTTCAAATCCACACTGGCTCATTGGCATAGGGACTTTGGGCGGGGGACTTTGTAGGTGCCCTGTGCCTCAGTTTCTTCGTGGATAAAATCGGAGTGACTTCTTTAAGTCACTCCGATTTTATCCACGAAGGTAGCAGGGCTTTCGTGCTACCTTGAAGGTAATATTTCTAAATAACAGGCACATAGTCGGCGCTCAGCAAATGGCAGAAGCACACCTGCTCTGTTTCCACCTGGACTTTCCCTTCTGGGAGAGCCTTGTGGGTTTTCTCCATCTCCCAGGTGGCCACTGGACAGGCAGACAGGCAGGAACCCCGGTCCAAGCAGATCCCCATTCAAATGAACACCTTCCTGCATCTCTTCAGGCCCAGAGAATCTCACTTGGGGGACCTGGCAGATGAGACCCCTGGCTAACTGAGCAAATTCAGGGCCTGCAAGGTGGGATGACCTTTTGGAGGGGATCCTCAAATCCTCCAACGATTTCTAGTTTAGACCCAGGGAGGGCCTCCCACCAAAGCTCAACAGGATTAAAAAGAGATGCTCATCAGAAAATTTAAACACAGCGTCCCAGGCAGACCACACTATTATGCAATAAATCGTATTTCTTAAAAGATGTTCTAATTCTCTTGTCAGCAGCATAAATCAGTTGCCTTGTATGTTTGGGTTTGTTCAAACAATATCAACTCATTGCATTAAAAGTTTAAAAATATGCTACAATGTGTTCTGACCCAGCTTTGGAATTTCTTCAATTTTTAAAATATACCTTTTAACACATGATGGAGTTCAGGCCCCTCTGGCCTCCTCCCTGGTCTTCCCAAGAGCCTCCCAGCCCATCAGCCTTCTGCATCCAGATGGGAAAACTGAAGCTGCAAAGAAAGGCAGTTCTCTGTCTTTTGATGTCATTTTCAGGGGTGAGCCCAAAACATGGGGAGTGATTTTTGTGACACTGTGTGTGTGTCGCTGCAGAGTGATGGAGGAGAGTGGAGAAATCTTCAGACTCATTCCCGGAGGCCCTGCCATCTCACCCCATAGCCAGGGACTCCCCCTGAAATAGTAACAGCGCTTAACGCTTACGGAGCGCCTCTTGTGCCCAGCACGTAGTGTGCATGATCACTTTCAGGCCTACACACAGCGCAAGGGAAAAGGTTCCGCTGACTCCCATTTCCAGAAAAGGAAACTGAGGCCCGTGAGATTAAGAACAAGTTCCTGGCCCCAGGCGAGGTGGCGCAGGCCTGTAATTCCAGCAACGAGGAAGCGGAGGCAAGAGGATCCCAAGGTCGAGACTAGCCCGGGCACTTTAGCGAGACTCTGTCTAAAAATAAAATAAAAAATTTAAAAAAAATTAAACAGAGCTGGGGATGTAGCTCAGTGGTGGCGCATCCCTGGATTCAATCCCCAGAACCAAAGGAACAAGTTCACTAAGTTTCAAAAGCGCTGGACGAGGGATGGATGCTGAGGAAGGCGGCCGGATTCCCGAATTCCTCACCCGAAGGGAAGGAAGGGTAGAAGGCGGGAGGAGAGAGGGCCGGAGGGGGC
The DNA here is from genome assembly GCA_028644305.1 of Xerus rutilus. Lineage (NCBI taxonomy): Eukaryota > Metazoa > Chordata > Mammalia > Rodentia > Sciuridae > Xerus > Xerus rutilus. Next base: position 27,965,584 of record CM053415.1, read on the forward strand.
GGCCGGCGAGAGGGCGCAGCTGGAGACTTCCAGCGCCCGAGAGCCTTCCTTTCCCTCGGTCCCGCCGCAGAGCTACCGACTCCGCCCCGAACTCGGCCCAGTGTGGCGGGGAGCGGCCAGGGGCTGGGGGCGCTGCCCGGGCTCGGCCTTCCCCTCCAGCGTCCCCCAGCCGCCTCCCGCGGCCCCTCCCACTGGCTCTCCGGCTCCTGACATCACGGCGCGGGAGGCGGGCTGGGAAGGAGGGGGCCGTGGGGAGGAGGCCGGGCGCGCAGTGCCAGCCCAGAGCTTCAAAACAGCCCGGCGGCCTCGCCTCGCGCCCAGCCCGTGCGTCCGTCCAGCCGCCAGCGCCGCCGTCAGCGCCCGGTGAGTGCGGGTGTCCCCGGGAACCGCGAGCGGGGCGCGGGATAACATCGGGGCTCCGGGCGGCGTGCGCCCTGGGCAGCTGGGGCGCGATCGTCCTCTTTAGGGACCGAGAAAGGCCCGGGAATGGGTGGGGGGCAGGGAGGAGCCGAGAGGCACATGGGTGCCCCAGGTCCACTATTCCCGCCGATCCCTGGGCGCAGCCCTCCCGCGCTGGCTCGGGCCCCGGATTCCACCTCGCCACCCCCGGACAGCTGCCTTCGCCTTTTGCGCCGAGGCGGGCGGGAAAAGTTTGGGGAGGAGTCAGGGCGGCTCCCCTCACCCCTGCCAGCCTCAGTCCCCGAGCTTTCGGAGTCTGGGGCAGCTCCCTCTGCCTCGCGTGGGACCCCAGCGCTGGACCCCAGCTGCAAGGGGCCGGGTGGGGGGCTGACTGCGCCCAGGCGGAGTCAGCGTCCCCGCGGGCTGCGCACCCTTTTTGGCCCCGGCCGCGGCTCCGTCGCGCCCCCCAGCGGCAGGGAGCAACTTCCTTGGGTCCGCAGCGGTGGCGGAGGCGGATGACACCTCTCTCCGCTTACCTGCAACCCTTCAGGGTTGAAGGGCTTTAAGGCGGGAGAGCCCTGATCGTGCATTCCAGCGGAGGGGGAGGCTAGAACTCAGGTGTGGACCCTAGGTCCTCCCGGATCCAGAGACTTAAATACTCCAGGGAGATTTCTGAGGTCGTCATGTGCGGCTGACACGGAACCCTTGGATCCCAGGGAGACCCTACAGAACCAAGCTCTCCCTCCAGGACAGAGAGTCCACCTTTTGGAATGAAGCTGACAGCCCAGCCGTACTGTCCCCTCCCAAGCTGTGTGTATGCACGTGTTGCTGGTGCAGCGTAGCTGTGCCCGAGTGCGGGGCTTGGAGAAGAACGTAGGAAGCCTCAGCCCCACTCTGATCCCACGGTCCCGGGCTTCTAGAGCCAGCAGATTCATATTCAGAAAAGTGGAATGATTACCAGCCGCTGGGCACTGGTGGGCCTGGGGGAAAGTTTTGGGTATAGACAGAGGTGATGGTCACACACCTTTGTAAGCATGTTTCAAGCTGATTGGAAACCAACACGGGGTTAAGATATTTACTGTATATTTTACTACCATGGGGAGGAAAGAAAAAAAAAAGCAGACACCTGTAGCCACCTCTGCATGTCAGTCTAATAGAGAAATTCCACCGAGGCACTATCGGTGGCCACCTGTCCCTGGAATTTTGCCTCTACATGGGGAAGAGAAGGAGAAGGAAGGGGCGGGTTTCCTCCGGAGTCAGCGGAGCTGGAGGTGAGCGGTGGGCTGCGTCTGCCCTCTCCCGGCTTTACTCCTCTGTCACAGGTGGGGCAACCCAGGCGGGAGCCGCCAAGTCAGTCATCTAGGTCATGACTGACCACCTGCCCCCCACCCACTGCCCTCCCTCTTTCCCGCCTGGAGATGCTTTGGTGTGTTGTGGGAACAGGGTGGGGTGAGGGGCTTCCGGGGAAAACAGGGCGCAGATACCCGCAGGAGCGCAGGAGCTCGGCAGGGAGGGGCGTGAGGGTGGCAGGAAGGAGCGGAACCTGTTTTCCCACCGCCTCCACCCCACCGCGAACTGAGGATGGAGGTCGGAGGCAGCGAGCAGGCCACAGCGCCTGTAGCCTCCTCTGTCCCTCCACGGGAGGAATGGAGCCTGCCATCCAGGGAAAGGTGTTTGTGTTGGAAGCCCAGTAGGTGGCCCGCAGGGAGTGGGAGGGAGGGCCAGGAAGCCCCGGTGAAGGGGTTGAGCTCGGGGCTGCTGCCCCACCCAGCGGGGAGGGCCCCTCTCGGCGGGCTGGCGTGGCCCCAGATCAGGCCTCTCTATTGTAAATACAAGGTACATTCATTTAGCACCCGCTGCACACATACCAGAAATGACACCTAGATTTCTTTTCTCGGCCTTTCTCCCAGTGTCTTCATGGTGGGACCTCAACCCCGGGCCTGTGTACACTGACTGTTTTCTAGCCACAGGTTATTCACCCTGAGGAATAGTTTTTTTTGGCCCAGGACTATACCGGTCCTCCCTGCCCTGCCTCTGCTCTGTGCCTCCCCAGCCGGTGGGGCTTGTGGAAGGCCCACTCTTTGTCATTACTACATGTCTACTCCAGTAGACGTGGCCAGAGAGGGAAATCTGTTGAGACAAAAATATATAAATACTTTACAGGCCAGAGGCATGGCCTCAGACTGCCGGCTGGATGTGGAGGTGTGTTTGGGAGGCAGGAATCCAGCCACCCTGCTGGGAGCAGCTAATTGTGTGTGTGTGTGTGTGTGTGTGTGTGTGTTGCAACTTGTGGCTGATGCCCAGCTCTTTGGCCAAGTGGGGGCTCTGACACAGGCTTTAGCACTGGGGTAGGGGTCTTCAGCCACAGGGAGCTCCCCAGAGTGGAGATGGTTGTAGTCACATCCAAAGGTGGGCTGGGGTCCTAGGTACTGGCAATGAGGAGCAGAGGAATTAAAGGTCTGGGATGGGCTGCCTGTGCAGGAGGCTGTGTGTGTGTGTGTGTGTGTGTGTGTGTGTGTGTGTGTTCGAGAAAGTAGGTGATTGGCGGTGGCTGGAATGGGGGAAAGGGCAGTTGGCATCATAGAAAGAACTGGCGCTGGCGGCTTCAGCTTGTCTCTGGGGAGGAATGGGGCTAGGTGTGGGGGTGGCACGAAGAGGAGGCTCCCTTCCTTGTCCCCACAGTGGCGAGTCTGGCTCTCTGCTGAAGTTGCCCAGAGAGTGCAGTTTGGCGGGACTGTGGCGGGAATCAGGAGTCGGGTGCATCTGGCTCTGGTTAGGCCAGGCCAGGGGCTTGTCTAAAAATATCGGAGGCAGAACTGCCACCCAACGGGAGCGCCGCCGAGTGCAGGAGCCGGGCTGGTAACCTGACGCCCAGGGCGGAGGCTGGCGGTGGTGACGACAGCAGGCCTGCGGTGTTCCGGAGTCACTGGGACTCCTCCTGGCAGCCCAGCCTGGGACTGGGAGTGACGCAGGAAGCGCGCGAGCCATGCATTCAGGGCCACCGTGGGCTGAGACTGGGGAGCGTGGGGCCATAAGGACCTTAGAAATTCCCAGTCTGGCAGCTAGGGACATTCAGAGAAGTGGACCCAGCACTAGATTTGGGTGCGGAGGCCGTCCCAGTGGCTGGGGAGTGTCCATGGCATTTCAGCCATAGGTCCCCAGGGTCAGTGACTTGTGTCGTCTGTTTGGGATGCTGGATTTCCATGCTCACACCCTGACTGGAGAATGGGGGCAAAGAGCCGTGATCAGTGGGGTGCGTCCCACTGGGCATCTGGTGACTCTAGGGGCACAACCATCAGGCTCTGGCCAAGCCATCTTGGGGCAGGAGGAGACTGGAGGAGACTGGGAGAAAGAGCCCCTCCCTCCTTCCCTGAGATGCTGCTGGTTTTGTTCAGAGTACCTCTGCTGCTTCATGAGTAGGTGTTGGACTGAGGACTTGAATTCCTGGGCCCTCACCTTCCTGGGGAAGCCAGGCTTCAGTTGACCTATGAGGGACCAAGGGGAAGATGGGGCTGCTCCAGATCCTGCCCTCCATGGACAGGCTGTATGACTAAACTTCTAGAAGCTTCCTAGGACTCTGGGTCCAGAGTTGAGGGAGGCATCACCAGGGTGATATTGGTATTAATATTTGCCCTTAGAAATCTGGGATATAAAGTAGCTATCACCACACAGGATATAGAAATGGGCAAACTGAGTCCCTCTCCAGAGACTGCTCCTGGTCTAAACACAAGGAAGTTTCCTATAGAAGAGTCTTCACTTGATATATTTTCTTTCTTTTTTTTCTTTTGTGGTGCTGGCATTGAACCCAGGGCCTTTGCATGCAAAACAAGCACTCTACCAACTGAGATATATCCTCAGCCTCAAGATATTTTTTTTCTTATGTGCTAATCACAAACTTCTCTGGTGAACTGTCTTTCCTTAGAAGGAAATTAATTAAATTTTTTTCAGTAAGTAAATATGACCCAAGGTATCTCATTAATCTTATTTTAATGAATTTTCCCCAAAGGGTGTCATCATTGGTGGTACCCAAGATAATTTTAAAAGGTCTGCCACGGATCATTAAAAAAATAATTACATATTTTTCTTGGTTGACATTTGAAAAATATATGTAAATAGCACACAAACCCATGGTTTCACAGATATTACTGCTTAGGGTCAAATGAATGTTGATGTTTTAAACGTCACAATATTTTTAAGTAATTAAAGAATTTCCTTAATAGGCATGTGGGAGATGGTTTCTAATGAGGACTGGGATGTACACATTTCACACCTTCCATGACAGGCCTAATCTGAAAGTATCCCCGAACTCTGCACCCAAGCTCTCCTTCTTCCCAGAGGTCCCTGGGTTCAGGTCTAGACCGAGACCTGTGGCTTAGCTTAGCTCCTGAGAGCTTTAAGGAAGGTCATCCTCTGCCCCCATGACCCTCGCTGGTTGTTCTGAGGATCAAAGGAGATGACATATTGATGTCAGCAGGTGGAGGTGGCTTGAGAGACTTGTCATTTGCTTGAACAAAAGCAAGGCTGAGGGAGAGGCTGGCTGGCCCACTTTAATCTTGGTGGAGACTCTGGCTATATAAAGGGGGACTTCCCTGTCTTCAAAGGAGAGTATGGTCTAGTAGAGGTACCCTATAGTCTATAGGAGAGTGTAGCTGAGTCTCAGAATGGCTGCTCCAGGACTAGGGCCACCAGATGCCGTTTCAGGGAAGCCAGTAGCAAGCTGGCCAGCAAGGACTCTCCTACAAGCTTAAGGTAGGGAAGAATCCTTACTCTCCCAAGCCCCCACCATAGAGAGGACTCCAGGGAGAGCCACCTAAATAGCTATCATCACTTGCAGAATATTTTACACCAGTTAAAAAGAACACGTTTCATCTATGTGTGCTGATAGGGAAAGAGCTATGTGGCCTTATTAAGCTAAAAAAAAATTATCAACTACATATGAAAAAGGTATTATTTACATAAAAATTTTTTTAAAATTCCTGTTGCATGATCTTGGTCTTGTACGTCTTGTGTGTGTATGAGGAACAGTGCCTGGAAGGATGGTCAGTACATGAGTGTGGTCACCTCTGGTGAGACCCAGGGGAGGAGCTGGTGTGCCGCAGTGGGAGAAGGGACTCCAGTCCCGTCTGTGATGAGGAGAACATGTCTCTGAATCACTCTCGCCAAACCCCACTGGATACAGCTGCTCTTCCCACATAAGGGAGGCGTGCGGGTTTTCCAAGTGCGGTGGGCCAACCTTTAGATAGTGAGTTTGGCCACAGCATGTCGGATGGATTGTGTGGTGGAGGCTTTGTGGACTGGACCAGCAGGGACAAGTTAAGGGGCACTAGCTGCAGAGGTGTCGTCCAGCCCCATGGACTGTCCCCTAGGAACAAATGTCACATTGTGGATGCCTGGTGGGCACAATGGGCTTCCAGTCTGAGTGCTGTGAACACATGGTAACAATGGTTTGGAGGAGAGGGGGCAACAGTGGGTTCCCTTGGAGTGTGTCCATGAGGCGCTATCCATGAGGTGAAATCCAGGGGGAGGCATCTGGGAGACCATTGGGAGTCCAGGGCTTGAGAGAGAATTCCAGGAGACAGGTAGAGAGACCTGGTATCACATTGTGGGTTTTTTTTTTTTCTTTTCTTTTTAGTACCAGAAATTGAACTCAGGGGCACTCAACCACTGAGCCACATCCCCAGCCCTATTTTGTGTTTTATGTAGAGACAGGGTCTCACTGAGTTGCTTAGCGCCTCACCATTGCTGAGGCCGGCTTTGAACTTGCAATTCTCCTGTCTCAGACTCCCTAAGTGCTGGGATTACAGGCATGCGCCACCGCATCCGGCTCACGGTGTGTTTTAAGTTGATGTTTCAGGGAAGGAGAAAATAGCTGTGACTTACCAGTGTTATCAGTGGTGATAATGACAATCACCATTACTACAATTCACATAGTGCAGAGCAGTTTCCTGGGCCGTGTGCGTGACCCCATTTACGGTGAACAGCACCCCGCAAGGCAGAGACTATTCTTACCCCTGCCCTAGAGCTGAGCAAACGGTGCTTCCGCTCCCACAGCTTGCAGATGCCTGGGTTAGGGTTGGATACGGCCCCTTCTTGTGCCTCCCAGAACAAAAATCAACGTCTTCCTCTCCCCTTGAATAATTCTAGTCTTTGGGGCCCAGAATATTCCTTCACTACGGAAGTTCTGGCAGCCATCCTGGATGTCCTTCATCCAAAGTCAGCAGCCTCAGGCCCTTAAAGGCCCTGGGGGACGTGATGATATGAACCCCGCTTTCGCTTGATCTTTTAGTCACTTTTATGGAGACACGTAGATCATCAGATGATGTGATTTTTTTTTTTTTGAGTCAGAGGTGGCAAGGGAACCACATTGAGTCCTTTTATTAATGTGGAAAGTGTCCTGGAATCCAGGTGGGTGGTCAGGGCTGAAAGAGGCCCTCCATGACAGTCCTCTCAGTGAATGCCACCCTAACCCCTCAACAGCTTACCCGGAAAGCCGGGATGGCCCTCTGCCTTGGTATTCTGAATCCATCTCTTCTCTTCACCCTGGCCACCATCCTGGCCCACGCCACCTCCATCTTTTGCACTGACAACTGCACCAGCTCCATGACCACCGTCCCCACAGCCACCCTGGCCCTGCCGTCTACTTCCCACCCAGATGGATTGTGCAGAGGGGAAAGCTAGCTAGGTGACTCTTTTGCTCAAAGGCTCCTCAGTTGTTTCAACGACTCCTAAAATTAAAATGGAAAAAAAAAAAATCTGGGCCTTGCATTATCTGGCTCAAAGGTCCTTGGCTGGCTGCCCATCAGAACTGCCCGGGGATCTTGATCAAGTGTGGTTCCCAGCCCCCACCTGCAAGGAATGATGTCGCATCTGTGGAGGGTGAGGTCGGGGCGCTCTGCAGGCTCTCCCCGCGCCCTCCCTCGGCCTTCTTGCTGTGGCCCACTGGCCTTAATTTGTCCAGCGCTCAAGCCTCCCTCCTGCTTCCTCTGGTGACTCCCTCCTCTCCCTTCTCCAGGCTCCCGTCCTCTCTCCCATGCAGCGAATTCTCCTCATCCTTTCAGAATCACTCAGATTCTCTGGGAAGTTTTCTGACCCTGGGTCAAATCAGAACTATGCATTTGCCCTGAGGTCCCATGGTATTTGAGGTGACAGGGACTGTGTGGCTGTCACTACTGAGTTTGACATTGCGGCCCTGCAGCCTCCCGGGTAGGTACCCAGCACTTCAGCAGGCCCCTGGGGTCCAGAAGGCAGGCCCCGCACCTTGGGCAAGCTGTGGGCACAGGCTGCCGGGGTGGCTGGGATAGAAGGGCAGGGGCAGCTACTTCCTCTCCCCTGTAGTTGCCTCGGCCCGGGGCCATGATTCTTCTGAGTGGGGTCCACACAGCTGAAGGCATTTGGAATTGATTTCAGAGTACACACTGTTAAAAACTTGAACATGCTCATGATTGTTTTAAAGCGTATTATTTAAATGGCTTTCACTTGGCAGCGGGGTTGACTTTGCATTTGCGGTGTGTACACAGTTAAAAATGAATCGAGGTCTAAGGGTATAGGGTGCTCGCCTTCCTGCCTAGCATGCCTGAGGCCTGGGGTTCAGTCCCCAGAACTAAAAAGAAATGATTTAAGCTAATAGAGGCAATATGGACAGTGAGTGGTGTACAGGGGTCCCCAGGGAAGGTGGCACCCCTAATGTGGCACCCCTAGAACCACACGCAGCTCCCCATCAGTGGATGTGACTTGTCCCCCAGCCACAGTACATTTGGGCTGTGAAGGACTCAGTTTCCCACTGAGAGGCTCCTGGGAGGTTAGCCCCCCGACCCTCTCTCCTGAGGTCCACCCTCTGTGCATGACTGAGGGGCACTGGGGTAAAAGCCCAGCCACCAGCCAGCGGGCAGGGCAGTGTCTGTGGGGCTGTTCCCCCTCTAGGGCTGAGCCCGGGCCTCAGCAGGCCACATCTCTCTTGCTGTTCCCCATGCCACCCGCTCCCCTCGCTTCCCTCCAGTTTCCACCAAAGAGCCCCCTCAGCAAATCCCAAGTGCAGGAATCCACCCAGGCCGCCAGGCCCACAGGGCACGCTGCTTGACCCCAAGCCCCTCTTCCCGCCACCGAGGAACCGAGGTGCAGGTGCGCTGTGCCCCAGGATGCCCTGCAACCAGCGGGCAGAGCTGTTGGAGGATGCGGAGGTAGAGGAGAGTGAGGAGGAGAGTGAGACGAGGTACCAGAACCTTCTCCCTGGCCAGCTGCGAACAGTACCAGGTGCATCATTCCAGTGATGGGTGTTGGTGTTAGGAACACAGGCCAGTTCCCGCATCTAGAAGGCAACTCAAGAGAAGGACGTCCTCCTGCCTCTAGTCCCAAGAGGGAAGGAGCCAACCCGCAGCTCGTACTTGGTTTTATGTATAGCGTCCACAGAGATCCATCATCCAGACACATGAGATGCATACGGTGTCCGTGTGTTACGTGCATGTATGAAACTCGACTTCCGTCTACACTGAGTTCAAAGCAGCAGGTGCTTCGGGTGTTATCACTGTAAGGCCCGTGGGAGGATTAACCCAGTGGGGTGCAAACTGCCATTTCTTGGAAGTGCCCAGCAGCTTTACATTAACACAGGCGCCCCTCTGTGTGGTGGATTCTGCATCTGAGGTTTTGCTCAGTTTCCACCAAAAATATTTGAAAACAACTTGCGTGTGTGCTGACGTGTGTGGACTGCTTAACCTGTCACCATTTCCAACGATGCAGCCAGACAGCTGTCGACACAGCACTTATGCCTTGCGAGACCCTGGAAGAGACCTAGAGATGACTTACAGCATAGAGGAGGGGCTGCACGGGCTACATGCAAACACTGGGCCATTTTATATGAGGGGCTGAGTGTCCTTGGACGTTGGTGTCTGAGGGTGTTCCTGGGGCCAGTCCCCAGTGGATGCAGAGGGATAAAGTACCGATGGGGACCCATCCCCAGAGGTTCTGGTGTAACTGCTCGGGCGTGGGGCTGAGGACTCCAGCTTCGGCTGTGCTTTGTCCTTAGCCGGGCTCTGGGCTCATAGAGGACCAGGTTGGACTGGAACCTCTGTGGCTGCCCTTCTTTCCTCAGCCTCCTGGTTCTCAGTCTCCCTGCCTCTGGGCTTGTGGGCCGGTCCCTGGTGTGTTCTGGAGCCCGAGCCCCTGCCTGCCTATCCCTGCCGTTCCTGGTGTTCTTACTGCAATTTCCAGGCAGAGAGATCAAGGCCTCTGTTGTTCAGTCCCTGCTCTCTGAGGCCTTCTCCTCTGAGGACTCGGTGCCTTGTCCACCCTTCCCAGGAGCTTTTCCCTGTACTCTGTGTCCTGCTGGTGCCAGAGGCCCCTCCCAGGTGCTGGGTGGGGACAGGTTTTAGGTGGGGCTCAGCCTCAGCATTGGAGGGCTCCTGGCTCAGACTGGACCCTTCCAACTGGACCCCCAGCTCCTGAGCCAGGGCTTCTCCTCTCCCCATCGGGGCAGCAGAGGGCACCTTGGTCACCTCCTCCTTGCTGTACCTGACCCAGTGTTGACCAGCCTCAGTTAACTCAGAACTTCTTTTTAATTATTTTTTTAAATTATTTATTTTTGCTTTTTAATTATTTTTTTGAGTGAGAGATTTAGAGTATACAATTCATTATATTTTAATATATTCAGAGAAGTTGCAGCCATCATCAAGGTCAATTTTAGAACATGTTCATCACCTCAAAAAGAAACCTTTCTGTTTAGATATCACCCCATCAGCCCTAATCATGGAACCACTTTTGGCCTGTGGGTCTCTCTATCCTGGGTATTTATATGAATGGAATCACATAATGTGGACCTTCAGTGCCTGGCTTTTCGCACCTAGCATGATGTTCTCCAGGTTTCTCTGCTTTCGAGCATGTGTCAGGACTCGTTCTTTCTCATGGCTGAATAATATTCTGTAGTGTGGAATATTATTTCCTTTACGCGCGTTCACCCCTTGATGAGTGTGTGGGTTCTTTCCACCTTTTAGTGATTGTGAGAAGAGCTGCTGTGTGCGTTCATGCACAAGTTTTTTCGTGGAGGTGTGACCTACTTCTCTTGGGAGTGAAATTGCTGGGCCCTGTGGTGGCTCCATGATGGATTGTTGGAGGAGCTGCCAGAGTGGTTTGCACAGCGTGGGTCCCCTGTTCCTCCCCGTGTGGCACGTGTGAGCTCTGATTCCTCGGCTTTCCCAGGTCTTCCTACAGTGCCCAGCTGTGTCCTGGTTTTTAGCCCCGGGAAGCTTCCACTGATGTTCCTACAGTGGGAAGCAGGCTCGTGGGACCAGGGCTCCTGGGCACCAAAGGCTCTGGGACGGGCGGGCCCGGGTGAGGGGCTGGGGAAGTGGAGGCAAGGGGGGCACTCGCTCTGGGTTCCTAGAGTGGGGCCTCAGTGGATAGAATTGGAGTCCGTGGAAGAGAGCCCTGTGGTTCTGCCATTGGGGGACGTGAAGTCACTGGGTCAGGAACCGATCCCCTTTCAAGTCTCCTTCAAGACTCCACCCAGAGCCGCCCGCTGGCCCAGCGTGTTCACCGCCTCTCCGGCCCTCGCGGGTCTACAGCGTCAGAGTGGAGTCTGGGCCTGGCAGGGCCTGTTTATCTTCACAACCAACGTCTGTTCGTGGCATGTGACGCTGATCTTCCGTTCCCAGGAGCAGGAATCGTTTCTTTTTAAAGGATGTGTCTCTGTAAGAAAGTGGATTAAGGACAAGCCTGAAATGACATCCCCAGTGGTACCGAGAAGGTGACGGTCAAGTGGCTGAAGTTTGGGACCCTTGTTCAGCGTTTAGGGCCCAAGATCAGGTGCAGGCTGGGAAGCAGCCAGGCCCCAGACACGGGATGCTCTAGAAATGGCCCTGGCAGGGGCTCGAGGATCCCAAGTGCCTTTCAGTGGAGATGCCTGAGGTTTGGTCCTTGTGTGTGGGTCAGCTTCCCGTGGCCACTGTGGGACTGCAGGGCCATCCAGCACTCCAGTGGGAGGGAGCTGGGCCTGGGGCTGCCTTGTGAAGGTTACCTCACAGCCACCCTGGCAGGCTGCAGGGAAATGTGGCTGAAGGGGCTCCCAGCTCAGAAGCGCTGCCCCTGGGCTGGCTCAGCCTCTGCCTCGACTTGAGCATTTCCTGCTAGTCCCCCAAGTCCTTAGGTGAGGGGCGCAACCCCCTGGCTCTCGGGTTGGTGAGTCTGCCTGGGCTGGTTGCCCATGCAGAGGTGCTGTGACAGTGGGCACATGCAGAGGAACAGGACCAACAGAATGTGCACACCACAGTCCCCTCATCCACAGGGCTGATTTCTGACATTCCTGAAATCTCAGACAGCACGGAGCCCCGCATTCAAACACAGGGAGCTGTGACGGTCGACCTGATAAATAAAGCCACTGAGAGACTAACAGGCAGGTAGTATATACAGAGCGGATACACTAGACAGAGGGCTGATTCACATCTCAGATGGGACAGCGAGGGATGGCTTGAGATCTTGTCACACCATTCAGGACAGTGCATGAATTGTTTTTTTCTGGAATTTTTCACTTAATATTTTTGGGCTGTGTTTGACTTCAAGTAACTGAAGCTGGGGAAGGTGAAACTGTGAGTTAAGGGGAGACAACTGTATGTGGAAGGGAGTGTAGAGAGAGAGCGAGAGGTAGAGAGATTTATATTAAGGAACTGGTTCATGTGACTGTGGAGGCTGGCAAATGCAAAATCTGCAGGGCAGGCCAGCAGGCTGGAGATCCAGGGAAGAGCCAGTGCCACAGTGCAAATCTGAAGGCCATTTGCTGACACCTCGTGCTTAAAAGAAATTGACCTCTTATTTTAACCAGGTCTTCAGCTGATTAGACGAGGCCCACCCCATTAGGGAGGACTCTACTTGACTCAAAGTCCAGCAACTCAGATGTAAATCTCATCCCAAATCTCCTCCCAGAAGCACAGGGGCCAGCCAAGCAGACCATGAAAGGAGCTCTCATGGACACTTAGTAGGGCCAGACACACAGTACTAAGGTTAACAGAATAGGATCTCTTTTCAGTCACTCCCTGTTCAATTCTCTTTCAAAGAGGAAATCTGGGTTTTGGGCTAATTGTGCCCTTAGAACCTCCCAAACTCATGTGAGATCCTGTTTTAGCAAAGAAGCAGAGGGCTGGCCCTGGACTTGGCTTTCAGCAGCATGGCTTTCAGGCGGGAATTTCACAGCACTGGTGTGTGTTCATGGCCTTCGGTTTCCCGCAGCCTCTGGTTACGGCGGCGCTGACTTTCCACTTCAGTTGTGGTACAAGGCTTCCTTTCAGGAAATCTCAGTTTGTTTATTAATTTGTTTATTTGGGGGAGGGATTGAACACAGGGGTGCTTAACCCCTGAGCCACATCCCCAGCCCTTTTTATATTTTATTTTGATACAGGGTCTTGCTAAGTTGCTTAGGGCCTCACAAAGTTGCTGAGGCTGGCCTTGAACTTGCGATCTTCCTGCGTCAGGCTTCTGAGCCACTGGGATTATAGATGTCCACCACCACACCTGGCAAAAAATGTCCATTTAAGTGAGTGACTAGTCATTTGGATGGTCCACGGACATACCTGAGCGTCTGAAGGTGGTGTGGGAACAACAGTTTTGGGAAACGTCAGCACTGGCAGAGCTGGACGGTGGGTGAAGGAGAGCCTCTTGTCTGTTTGCATTTCTCCCCCCGAGGAGACAGCCCTGGTGGTCCACTTCCCCCTGGTGGCTCCTGTCCAACAGTGGTGGCAGGGTGGGGAGCAGGCAGGTCCCACACCTTGGCCATGGTGCTGGTGATGTGCCACCCGTCCATGGCAGCCACCACTTTCACTTGGTTTTCCTTGGCAGTCTCAGGAGGCCCTGCGTGGTCAAGCGGCTACCTCAGGTCTGTCCAGCCCGACTGGCTCAAGCCTGTGTTCTGACCTAGATTTTCTTGAATTGCTTCCTGCTTATAGTCAAATCTCTATCTCTGTCCTGAATGGACTTATAGGTTAAGCAGGCAGAGCCCTGGTTTCCTGGTCTGGAAGCCCCTTGGGCCGGGCTGAATTGCTTACAAATTCTGTCTACACCCTTGACAGCGCTTGTCACTTATGAAAGATGAAATGGCTGTTAACTGAGTGCAGCTGATCTCCTGGGGATGCTTGAAAGTCACTGATACAAGGTCCTCTATGAGGGAAAGAACATTCCTAACCGAATGGGTGTGAGGGTGAAGAACACCTTAGATCTGACCTCTGCCTCATCCTAGCAACCTAGTCCAAGCCAACCTCACCCCATGCCTCTAGGCACCCCACCAGCTCTCTCCGGGTTGCAGTGTGGGTTTGCTGGGCATATTAATTATAAGGAAATCCTTGAATGACAGCAGCCAGCAGTGAGCTCTATATTTGGCAGTCAACAGCAATCATGGCAGAATGGCAGTTCTTAGCTGTTCTGTTCTAGCAACAGAGCAGAACATTGTTGAATGTTCTAATAAACAGTCAACAATGTGCTGAGCAAACTTGACCCTAGGGAAATGAGTAAGATGTGCTTTGTCCTTGAGGACCTCTGAATCTAATAAACAGTGTTGCCTTCATGTATCAGTCAGTGCTGGCTGTGTAACAAGCCACCTCAGAATGCGATTGCTTTAACAGAAAATTCAAATTTGGTTTGTGATTCCACAGGTGGGCCTTTGGGCTGGGCTCATTGGGTGGGCTCCTGACCTCAGCTGGGCTCACTGGGGCTGTGGTCAGTGGGAGAGTCAGCGGGGCAATGACAGGTCTCCACTGGGAAGCTGTGTGGGCTCCTGCCCTACTGCAGGGCAGCCAGCCCAGGCTTGCTCATGTGGCAGAGAGGGAGTCTGAAAGCACATGAGTCTTCTTGGGCCCTCCAGGAAGAATTAGGACAATGTCACCTTTGCCACCTTTTGCTGCTAGAACAAAACATGAGGCCATCTGGGGTTCAGTGAGTGGGAAAATAGATCCCGCCTCCTGGTGAAAGGATTTGATCTGCTGAAATTCAATTTTTTTTAAAAATTTGTGGATATGAAAGACAGTTGTTTGTCTTTTTCTTGTGATGTTTTTGTCTGGTTTGGGGGTCAAGATAATGCTGGCCTTGCAGAATGATTTGGGAGAGGGCGTTTCCTCCTTTTCAATTTCCTGGCCCATGTTGTGGAGTTGGTATTCTTCTTTAAATGTTTGACAGAAGCCAATACTGAAGCCATCTGAGCCTGGATTCTCCTCTGTGGACTCTAGGCCTTTGATGGACATTTCTTTCTCCTTCTTTTGCCAAAATCGGAGGTGGAGCTGGTGCATCTCTGCTTCTCCTTGTGCTCTGGCCCTGTCCATCACCCTCCAGTGCACATCCTATGGGCACCATCCATAAGGGTGGCTCCGTCCTATGGGCTGGGAAGAGCATCCTACAGAGATGTGCCAGGGGCTGGGGCTGTAGCTCAGTGGTAGAGCGCTTGCCTCGCATGCGTGAGGCCCTGGGTTCGATCCTCAGCACCACATACAAAGCAATAAAATAAAGACATTGTGTCCATCTACAACTAAAAAAAATTTAAAAAAAAAAAAAAAAAAAAAAAAAAAAAAGAGATGTGCCAGGCCCCGACCACTAGCAGGGGAGACACAGCCACCCACAGAGACACCTGCAACAGAGCCTCAGCCTGCAAGAGCTGCTGGAGAGGAGCCGAGGGCGCCGGCCAGTCTCACTGACATTGCTGTGACCAAGTCTACAATGAGCTTCCGCCCCAAGTGTCTCCTCTAGTCTCTTCTGGAGTCTCTTCTAGTCTCTTCTGGGGTTGGAGCTGGGTTGGAACTGGGCCCCACCATTGGCTCCTGTTTTTCTCCCACCCAGGTGCTGGCTTCTCCCCACTCCCTCCTCTCCTTGGCCCCTCTCCCTGGCACTGCTTGTCACCTGTCTGGCTCCCTCTGCCACCCACACACTGTGGCACTGGGATTTCTGTTCCAAGCTCCTGTGTCCTCCTGAGTGATGCTCCTGCCCATACTGCTCGCTGCCTGGACCCATTTCCGCCGTCGCTCTCCTGACATTTCTCAAACCAGATGAAGGGCTTCCCATGTCCTCCAGATGCGCCTCTCACCCCCGCTCCGTGCAGACTGGAACCAGCACCCACTCTAAGACACGCTGAGGACCTCCAGGGTCCTCGCTCCACCCTGCGGCTCCTCACCATATCCTGTCAACGCCCCATCTTGAGATGCTCTGGGTCCCCCCACCTCCAAGCCCTGTGCCACCTTAGTCAAGACCTTCATCCTTGCTCACAGCTCCCCAAATGTGCCTCCTCCCAGTCCATCCTCCTGGCTGCAGAATGGCTTGGGTTTTTTTTTCCCTCCAGAAGCAGATCTTGTGACAGGCTTGCCTAAGAACCCTGCTCAGCCCCCCACTGGCTCTCGGGTAACTTCCAACACCTGTGAGCTTCCCGCGGTGGAAGGTTCTGGCTGGTCTGGGCCTTGCCCTGTGATGCTGCTCCCACCCGCCCAGGGCCAGCCACACCACATGTGCTGCCCTGCTCACACGTGGCCCAGTCCCGTCTGCTTATTTAGACGCCTGTTCTTCACAAGCCCAGTGGCTTCCAGGGCACACGGTGGCCCCACTCATCTGTGCGTCACCAGGGCCTGGTCTACGTGGTGCTCAGTGACTGTCCCTGGTGTGAGTAACTGCTCCGTTTTTAAAGAATGAGTAATAGGCTGGTGACCCGAAGGCTGAGGTCCGAGTCCCTGTCCTGCCACCAGTGAAGTGGCTAATGTGAACACGTCTGTCACTTTGATCCCCTACAAAGTGCGTCTTCATAGTTCTTGCCTGCCCTCCGTCCTTAGGGAGGTCTGTGACCCCTCCGACAGATGCAGTGAAGGAAAGAGCCCCAGCCTGAACAACTGGGCGTGACCTCTTGTCCTGGCTTCCCTGTCCCCAGGGTGCTTCACAAAGCCTGTCCCAGGACCCCGGGGCCTGGAGGAATGGCAGGCAGCTGTGGCCAGTATCTGAAGCCACGGGTGGACCTAGGACTTGGGATGGATCCCACATTAGGCCTTAAAGTGACAGGACCCCAAAGGGAAGGAAATTCAGGCTTAGGCTAGACAGCATGATGGATTCAGGGCAGACTGCCTGGGCTCAAATCCCAGCTCCCGCCTTTATTAGTTGGTTGACCTCTGGGAAGTATCCAAACCTCTCTGGGCCTTACTTACTTTACCTATAAAATGGGCTAATTTTAGCCTCTACATCAGCATTTGGATGAGTAATGGATAAGTCTACGACAGGGGCGGGGGAGGGGCACAGGAGGCAATCATCTTGGCTGTCCTTACTGTGGGCTCCTGGTTCTCACTGTTCCCGTGGCTGGAAGACCTACGGCTGTGCAGGCTGTACAGACAGAATGGTCCTCAGTGGCTTCTGCCCTGGAGCATTGCCAAATTCCAATGTCCCGCCTGAGGCCGTTTCCGGACAGAACCAACTGCTGGCCCTGCGCCCGGAGCCCTGGCCACAGTGAGCACCAGGCTGGGCCGCCCAGGGTGCATGGGCTTCCGCTGTCCCCAGGGCATTTCGGAAGCCTGGATATTCCTGCCTGGCAGGTGTCCAGACACCAGGGAAGGAGGCTGAGCTGACCTCTGCCTTCCTGAAAATAGAGGCCAAAGCCACTGTCCCCTTGGAGTGCTGGGGCAGTGGGAGGGGCCTGGGTTCTCGCCAGCCTGGGGTTGAAGCACCAGCTCCGGAGTGGCTCTGGGAACCCCTCTGGCAGTGCTGCCGGGTGACTGCACAGCAGCTGCGCCCTCTCCAGGGTTCCTTGTTCCTTTTCGAGAGCCCGGGTGGAGAGGCTGCCCCCGCCTCCAGGCGCCAAACGTCACACCTCGGGATTGTCCTTTACCTACAATTCCGGGGAGCGAGGGTGGGGATGGGGGTGAGCGCCCTCCCTGGGTGGCAGGCCGGCTGGGCTCGCGTGTTCCGTGATGGGGGCCTTCCCGAAGCGCTGGGGCTCCCATGGCGGAGATCTGTGTCCTTATTAACAGGGGGCATGGAAGGGGACCCTGAGCAGCCTGTGGGCAGGTCCTGAGGCCTTCCTTCCACCTACAAGACCCTGTAGAGTTGTCCTTACATCGATGGCAAACTGGATATTGCCTCTGGGAGTGGGAGGGCCAGGGAGTCACCAATCGCATCCAGGGCTAGAGGGACGACACTCGCTTGGCGCATGCTTGGCGCATGCGCGGGCTCACATTTCCCGCACGGTGGACTAGGCCGCCACAGGACCGCACCTCTGCTTACTCAGCTCTTGGAGTACCTATTACCCGAGATCTGGATGGGCATTTCCAGGGTACTGCCCACGACCCTGTCAAATGTTAGAGCTCGAAAATCACCGAGTCCCAAATATTCTATTCTTTGTGCAGAATTTCCATAGCTCCACAGACACTTCCCGGTGCCTGGTCCCTTCCTAGTATTTCTCCTCCTCAGCCTTGGGCTATCCAGTCCCCATTCCCAGAGGATGCTTGTTGCTGCTGGGGAAACCCTTTTGCTGCTTCTCCTACTGTGGTTACCAATTCCTTTTCCTAAAATAAAATAAAAAATCAATGGGGCAAGGTGGCGCACACCTGAGATCCTAGCTACTGGGGAGACTGAGGCAGGAGGATTGCAAATTTGAGGCCAACCTGGGCAACTTAGAGAGCCCTTGTCTTGAAATGAAGAATAAAAAGTAAAGAGGGCTTGGGATGTAGTTCAGTGGTACTGAGGACTCCAGATTTCGATCTCTAACGCTGTCAAAACTAAACTAAACTAAACACCCCTTCAGTTCTAACACCCTGCATTCTCTGCTATTGTATGTGATTGTTTTATGGGCATTTCACAGACTGGGAAGAACTTGGGCTGCAGTCATGGAATGTGCCAGGCTGAGGCACCCAGGCGATTTATTGCACCCAGTGAGAACTGCATGAGCTTCGGTTGGAAGGGAACGCGCTGTGATAAACAGAAACCACAGAACGGCGTCCATTCCACCATGTCTGGATGACTCTTTTTAATGATCAAGGAAAAACCCTATTATTCATAATCCATAGTCCACACCAATCTCAAAGTAGATCAATGAAGATAAATGCTTCAGCGTGGCCAGGGAGCTGAAGGATTTAAAATGCAGGAAACCCTATTTTTGGTGCAGAGAAAGACTGAAGTGTAGTTCTTAATCAGGCCCTGTCTTGATTAGCCCAGTTACATCTCAACTTTAGCCACTGGGCCAGTGCAGGAAGAAGCTGCCTTTATAAACCCCTCCTGCCTGGTGCAAAGGTCAAAGGCAGTTCAGCCAATGGCAGAGGGCAAAGATGATGATTTGATGCTTTGCGCCCTCTTGCCTGCTTTTCATTAGGCCCCAAGCATGAGTATGAAAGGGAGAGCAGCAAAGTGCCCAGGATTTGGAACTGAAAAACCAAGAGTTTGAGTCCTAGCTCTGCCCACTTTGGCAAATCATTTGAAAGCTTGGGAGCCTTAGTTTCTCATCTGTAAAATGTGGTTAATGATCCCTTGCTCCGCCAGCTTCATCAAACTGACATAAAGACCAATGCAGGACACGCCGTGTAAACTGCAGCTTGACCTTTAATCACGGCGAGGCTTGTCTTCATGTGGGATGGCCCCCTGGGCTCCCCTCCCCAGGGATATGCTTTACCTCCTGCATGTCTTGGAGTTAGGCCAGTCTTCCCTGAAGAATGCCATGTATGGATTGCTTGTCCTCATTATCTAGTGACAATAGTAGCTGCTGAGGCTGCACGTGGCAGAGAGCCGGGGAGGGCAGAGTCTGGAGAGGGACTGGCTGGAAAATGTGCGCCATGAAGTCAAATCTAACTACGAGCTTGGAACAGACACTGTACATTTGCTTTGCACCTGGGATTCTGAAACAGAGGACAGAAGGAGAAAAAAAATGGAGGCAGAGAGCTCAGGAAGAAATATGGAAAATAGATGGAGCCACAGAGATGGGGGACAAGAGAAAATAAAGAGAAAGAAAGACAACTAGAAATGCTTTGGAAAGAGTTTGTCAGAGAGTGACAAATAGCACACTGTTCAGCTCTGCAGTGTACAGTGTTTACATGGTAATAGCACAGGGGACAACTATTGATCTGAGTAGAGACTGAATTGGGACAATACGGGGAGGAGAGGGGAGTAAATGGCAGTGGAAGAGAAAAACTCTTCCCTAAGCAGGAAGTTACCAATAATAATCAGAAAACAGAAGTGCATAGATACTGCTTGGAAATTCGGAGAGATGAGGGGTAGCTGAGCGGGTGGAAAGAGATTATTGATTGATTGATTGATTGATTTTAGTTGTTGATGGACACAATACCTTTATTTTGTTTATCCATTTTTATGTGGTGCTGAGAATTGAACCCAGTGTCTCACACATGCTAGGCAAGTGCTCTACCACTGAGCCACAGCCTCAGCCTCGAAAGTTACTATGAGGAGTGACTGAGGTAGGGCAGATGCTGTGGTTTTTCGTCATACACCTTTTAGTTCTGTTTATCTTTTTTTTTTCCCTTAACCACCACATTATTATATAGGACTGCGATCACAGGCTTTTGATTACTAGACAGGAACTGGGAAAGTCCCTCTAGTGCAGTCCCCCAACATCAGGCAGGTAAATGCCCAGGCCCAGGAGGCCTCTTAGAACATTCTGCTCAGCCCCTGGAAATATGGTAAATAGAAAAACAATGTGGCTTATGACAGAGACTTTTGGGTAATGGT
Organism: Xerus rutilus; assembly: GCA_028644305.1. Lineage (NCBI taxonomy): Eukaryota > Metazoa > Chordata > Mammalia > Rodentia > Sciuridae > Xerus > Xerus rutilus. The sequence goes on from CM053415.1 coordinate 27,985,642, forward strand.
TGTGGATTTCTGAAAGATTGTTGTGAGCCTTCCGAGGGGTCTCCACTGAGATTAAAGAGTGGTTGATGTTGGTCAGCAGATTTCTAGACCTGGTCTCATTCCTGTTTGCTGTAGGACTTGATCAAGCCTTGGCCCTTCCTGGCCTCAGTTCTCACTTCTGGACAAGCAGGGCTTTGAATCTTCCAAAGGCTTTTGTAGTTCAACATTACTGTAACTGTAAAATGACAACTGTCTGTACAGCAGGTGTGGCAGAAGATAAAGGGGGACACAGACAATAATTAAGCAAAAGAATAAGCTGCCTTCAGACCGCACAAGTCCTCCGAAGAAAAGAAACCCAGGGCACAGGACAGATGATGCTGGAGGGAGGAGTGGTAACTTCACATTGGATAGTCAGAGGCTGTTGTCTTAGGAGAGATGTTTGAATTGAGACCTAGACAGGGTGAGAGTGTGAGCTGAGGGGAAAAGGGAGAGACTGCTCAAGGGACATGGCCAACCTGGCTACAACGGGAGAGCACTGAAACCTGCAGGGGCCGGGGGTGGACCAGAATTCAGCATTAAATTCATTGACGGGAAAATGAGTTGGAAGGTCAAGGATTAATTCTTATTTGTCACTCTGGGTTTGTGAGCCCGTCTCCATCCAACATGGAGCCCAGGGAGCTGTTTGTTTTCAGTGTCTCCAGAGAGGACAGGATGTAATATGGGTGTGTGTTGTAGCAAGGAAACAGCATTGCTGGGCCAAGCTCTGGGGATGGCAGAGGCTGGTTTATACAGGCCAGAATCAAAGGATGTTAAGAATCAGAGCCAGGACCCACCCATGGCATGCGTGAGTTGGCCCAGTACTTGATACCCTCTGAAGACCCTCCAAAGATCAAGGCTGGCACGGCACTGATGGTGTCCAGTATGCTTTGCAATACATTCCATTAAAAATTTAAATTACAAATAAAATAACTTAAATGCACATACTCTGTGACCCAGCTCCTCCACTTCCAGGAATCAGTCCTCTGGATATACTCACACAGTGTGGGAGAAAAAAGAGTGTAAGGATGTTCACCGGCGGAGGTGACAAACTCACGAGGCCTAAATGGCATCCACAGGGAACCAGGTGAGTGAAGCGTGGCACAGCCACACAACAGAACATCAGACGGCCATTTGAAGAACGAGGTGGACTCGTGTGCACAGGGGAAGAGCCATCTCTGCGGGGTTGTTATTAGAGGAGAAAAGCGACGCTGGAGCGCGGGGTTTAGACGTCGAACCCCAGGAGAGCCAAGCAGGCGCAGTGGGTTAATGGACGAGCTCCGCCAATCCAGAAAGAGGGCGGTGAATGTCTCCTCCAATCAGGAGCCAAGGAGTGACTGAGGGGCGGGGCATGAAGCGGTAGCGTTTCTTCTAGCGCTGCTCCCTCCACGCGGAAACAGGAGGAGGAGGGAATTAGGTGTTCCTGTTAACAAGTATCTCTGGAAGGATGCACAGGAAACTGAAGAGTGGTTACCGCTAGGAAGGGACTGGGAGCTGATCTGGGGTGGTGGTAGAAGGAGACTTATTTTGTACAGAGATGCAGGAGTAAAGAGTCATTTTATTTTCTCTTAAAGATTTGTGGGCTTTCTTCAATTTATAAATAACTTCTTCCAAATCTTCTGGTCACCAGCAGTGTTCTTGGGTTTGCAAGTTAGATCGTTGATTTATACCCCTCCTCTTATTATTTATTTATTTACTGGAGATCTGAATTCCAGATGTCATCTTGGGAGAGTACTAAGTAGGAAACATCTACTTCTCTATTCCCTAATTTTCGTGGGCACCCAGTGGTCCAAAACAATCTCAAATCACCCTTATGTATATAAACCCCAGCCTTTCTCTTATGCTGGACTCGACCCTTACCTGACCTCTAATAAAAACTTAGCCCTAGCCAGGTGCGGTGGCCTGTAATCCCAGCACTTAGGGAGGCTGAGATAGGAGAATCGCGAGTTCAAAGCCAGCCTCGGCAACAGCGAGGCGCCAAGCAACTCAGTGAGACCCTGTCTCTACATAAAACACAAAATAGGGCTGGGGATGTGGCTCAGTGTCGAATGCCCCTGAGTTCAATTCCTGGTACCACCAAAAAAAAAAAAAAAAAAGCCCTTTCTCTGCAGAAACCTATTCCTGATATCTGAAATTTTCAACTGAAATCATTCCCAGGGGTTAAGGCAGTGGCTCGTAGTGGCTCCCAGTGGCTCCCAGACATCAAGCATTTGAGACCCATTCTTAGAGTTTTTGCAAACACTGAGGTTCCCCTCTTTTTACTTACATAATATTTTGCTTTAATGACTCACTTTAAAACTTGAGTAAATTTGTTTTGAAGTGATACTTTATATTATTACTATAAATCTATTATTATAAAAAGAAAGAACCTTGAAAATAAATATAATAAACTCAAAAAATGTTATTAAATTTTAGCTACAAACTGCGGCCTAACAAAGTTTTGCTTTTCTTTTTGAAAAAACAAAACTAGTGTTACAGACAGACTAGCACTGTTTCCTGGTGTTGTCAAGAGCGTTGGAAGGGGACTTTCTCACTGTGTGGTTGACGCCGTATCAGTGCACCATTCAAAATCATGCCTTGTAACATTTGAATTTTGTGCTTGGGGAAAGAGTGGGTTAAAGCCTTTTTTCTTTTCTAGAAAGTTTTGGTTTTATGGCTATATGCTTTTGTGTCATCTAAGCTGGACAATACATTAAGCTATCATCATCCAGGAGTTTATGGACAGAAGAACTTGACCTTTTGACATTCCAGCCAATATTTAAGTAACATGGCCTTCAGCATGGTTTGTGAGCTTTTTTCCAAGGGTCAGAAAAGCATCTATTTGGAGGCAACATATGGTGGCAACTAAGAATGACGCAGGCCTGAACAAAGGGGAATTTGTCTATTTGAAAAGAATTGGAAGAATCTCTGAGCTGGTTCATTGGGTTCTTCCAAGTGGTAATGCACAGAATTGCTGCTAGGACCTCCCAGACTGAGCTCTGCAGCCACGTAGCTCCTGGCCCATTCTGGTGAGTCCTGAGTCTCCAGAAGTAGCCCCCGTGTGAGCCCAGGGGCCTCAGTCAGTCCCAGGAGGGAATAACAGAGGGAGAGTGATCGTGGTCAGAGGGAAGAGCTGGCAGAGAGTGGGTGAGGGGCTCCTGTGTGTTCACTAGAGGAAGAAGGAGAGAAAAGGTAGCCAGAGTAAGGCCATCTTAAATGGTCCTATATTTTTTTTCATTTTTAGAAATGGAAGTGCCATGAGAGAGGGTCTCTGCATGATCTCAGAACAGCTCCTCATCCATGCTTCAACATGCATGAGCCTTGAAAACATGCTAAATGAACAAAGACGGATACAAGAGGCCACATATTGTGATTTCATTTATATCAAATGTCCACAGCACAGCAAGCAAATCCACAGGGACAGAAAGCAGATTAGTGGATATCTGGGTTGGAGGGAGGGGAAATGGAGGAGTGACTGTTTAATAGGTACAAAGTTTACTTTTAAGATGATGAAATGTTCTAGAACTGGATGGTGGTGATGGATGTACTAAGTATCACTAATGGCAAATTTTATAATGTGTGTAGTTTACCACAATAATATCTCCCCCTCAAATGACTAATTACAAAAGAAAGTGTCCAATGAATGAATCTGGCAGATCATAACCAACCAGTCAAAGTTGGCAGCATCAATAATGGGACTGTCTGACATGGTGCCTCCTGGTGGGGTTCACCAAGAGACATTGCCTATGTAGTGTTCCTGCCAAGAAAACAACCTGAACTGATGGTGGGGAAACATCCAGTGCACGTTTGCCAGACATTTTACGTAACAAATGGTCAACTGTCTTATATGACTGTCATAAGAAAAAAAGAATGGTGGAAGAATCATTCCAGATTAAAGGAGACTAAAGAGACTTGATATCAAAATGCAATCCATCATCTTGGATGGAATCCTGGGCCAGGAAAAAAATGCCACATGGAATATTATTGGAATAATTGGAGAAATCTGAATACGGACTATAAGTGAGATGATAGTATTGTATCATGTCAAATTTCATAGTTATGATGATTGTACTGTGGCTATGTGAGAAAATGGACTTGCTTTTTTTTTTGGTACCGGGGTTTGAACTCAGGGGCACTCGACCACTGAGCCACATCCCCAGCCCTATTTTGTGTTTTATGTAGAGACAGGGTCTCACTGAGTTGCTTAGCGCCTCGCCATTGCTGAGGCTGCCTTTGAACTTGAGATTCTCCTGTCTCAGCCTCCCAAAGTGCTGGGAGTACAGGCACTGCGCCCGGCTTAACTGTATTTTTAAAATAAGACTAAAAATTAATTTTATGTTCTATAACATTTGATAATAGAATTTGGTCATGAATTACTGGAATAAAAGAAGAATGAACCAAGTGTTGATTTTAGGGGTTGATGTGGCATCTTCGCTTGACATTTGGCTTTTGTTGACCGAGTCATGGTCATGTTTGTAAAACTGTCCAAAGACTTCATCAACATTCCCAAGTGCTACTTTTAACCCCCTGATATTGAAATCCTTTTCAATGCTGTCTCCCCCACATCATCTATGTTTATGTTTTCCCTCTTTTATTGTGAACCAGCCCAGCCCCGACAAGTTCTCACACGTTAATGCCTTTGGTCGCCTTTGAGCAGGATCCAGTGTCGCTTGTCAGTTGAGTACAGCTTGAGTTCTTTTGTCAGATCTCCAATTTCGTTTTGCACTCACTTCCTGTTGTATATTATCCAGATTGTCTTACCAGAATAAGAATATTTCCCTGGGATCTCGGTGGCTTAACATTCAAAGGCTTATTTCTCAGTTGCAATCTCTGCCCAAGGTGTGTGAGGCTTCAGCTACTCCCTGGGGGAGGGAACGCAGAGGACTCACACCTGTTCTTTTAGGTTGCCCATGGAAATGACCTGTGGCCCCAACCTAGCTGCAAAGGAGTCTGGGAAATGTAGTCTTCTTGTGTGCTCAGAGAGAGGAGAGAGAAATGGCAGCTGTCTGTCACAGTGTATTTGTATCTTACCAGCCAATGTTATTCAAATGGAGATAGGTATTATGGGGACTAATTTTACAAGTGGCCAAATCCTTAAGAAATATTTTCCTAGGCTTGGGTTGTGGCTCAGTGGTAGAGCACTTGCCTTGCATGTATGAGGCCCTGGGTTCAATTCTCAGCGCCGCATATATATAGTGAATAAAATAAAGGTCCATCAACAACTAAAAAAATATTTAAAAAAAAGAAATATTTTCCTACCATGATCATTTTGCTCTGCCACACATCAGGGCCTGTGCTAGCGAATGCTCAAGTGAGTTTCTGGGGTACAGGTGATTGGGAAGAGCATTTTAACACACACAGAGCTCCTCCTCCTGACCTGTGTCCTCAGTCTGCTGAAGAGCTGCAGTACCTTTCAGAAGTAGAGATTTTAATTAGTCCTCACCTTCCTGTTCCACAAGGAACTTCCAGCAGCTGCACCTAACAATGGACGGCTCCTCCTGCCACACTTTGGTCCAGGATAGTCTCCAGGCAAGGAAAGATGAGAAGAACTGTTTTGGTTTTTCTAAGACCCCACTGAATTTTGTTGCATCATTGACAAATCTGAATGTGTCCCCTCCCCTCCTCAGCACACCCCTCCTTGGGCTTCGTCGTGGCCCCAGCCGCCCACCTGCTCCACCGCCATGTTGGTGCTTCTGGCCTTCATCATCATCTTCCACATCACCTCTGCAGCCCTGCTGTTCATCGCCACCATTGACAATGTGAGTCCCCTCCCTACCAGTGGAGCCCTTGGGTCAGTAGTGGCAGGATCCAGGACTCTGCCGGCATGACTGCAGTTTGGGGCATCCACCCTGCCCAGGTGACCCTGAGCCCAGGCATGAGCATCCGTGTTCAGGTTTGATTGGCAGGACCTGGAGGACTTGGACCCTTGTCCTCTTACCTCTGATTCCCCACACAGTCTGTGATGCCTGGCTCTGGCGATCCTCTGGAGGAGGTTGTGTGACTTCAGCTCTCCTGCAGATCAAGTTCTCACTGAGCACTGCTGTCGTTTGGGGCTGGATGGTTCCTTGCTGTAGGGCTGTCCTGTGTGTTGTGCCTGGTAACATCCCCAGCCTCTGTCTAGATGCCAGCAGCACCTGTACCCTTACTTGTGACAATTAAAAATGTCACATTACCAGCCAATGTTATTGAAATGGAGATAGGTATTATGAGATAGTAAGACATTGGAGATAGTAAGACATTGCCAGCTGTCTTACTAGGATGTGCGAGCAGGAGTCGGTGTCTGCATCATTAACCAACTTGTTTCTATTTCTTGTCGCAGGCCTGGTGGGTAGGAGAAGATTTCTTTGCAGATGTCTGGAGAGTGTGCACGAACAGCTCAAACTGTACGGAAATCAGTGACCAAATTCAAGGTGAGTGTGGATGGTGGGAGCTGGCTGAGAAGGCACAGTGGAGAGGAACATCAGGGGGAGCCTTCGTGTTCCTGCTGAGGAAGGCCAGCGGGTCAGGCCGGAGGAAGACCCACCCCAGCTGAGCTGGGCCTCTCCTCTTCCGCCTTGCAGCAAAGCAGCTTCCTGTCTTCACCTTCCTACAGCTTCCGCGTGTCTGGGATCTTCTCTGTCTCTTCTTTGCCCAGTCCTGGCCTCTGGATGGCTCAGACGCCGCCATTCACAGGAGGCTGCTTTCCCCATGGCAGCAACCCACTGTGGCAGAAACCCAGAGCACTACTGCTCCCTGGGCAGGTCACCAGTGCTCTGAGAGCCCCAGTACCCTCAGCCATGGGAGGGAGGTGACAACAGTGTCCCTGCCACCCTCACCTCTGTGTTTGTATGGGATTAAACTCGGGGACTCCATGCACAAGGCCCTGAGTTCACCAGGGCCTAGGTTCAAGCCCCAGCACCACAAAAAAAAACAACAAAAACAAAAACAAAAAAACCTTGGGGACTCCACCACTAAGCTACATCTTTAGCCCTTTTTATTTTGTATTTTGAGACAAGGTCTTGCCAAGTTGCTGAGGCTGACCTTGAACTTGTGATCCTTCTGCCCTGTCACTGGGCTTACAGGGCTGATCTGGTGACACCAGCTACATTTCCTCATTTATATGAGCACAAATATGGACAACGGCTTTGAAGATACAGAAAACTACATTTTTTACTTAATTTTGTGGTGCCGGGGCTTGAATCTAGGCCCTGGTGCATACAAAGCTCACCCCCTGCCACTGAACTGCACCCCCAACCCTGAAAACTTGCACGCCACCCCTTCTCTTTGTTGTGAATGGTTGTTTTCCCTGCAGAGCCGAATAAAGATGCACTTTGGGATCCCTGTTGCCTGATAAAATACAGGATGCCCTGTTAAATTTGGTATTTCAGATAAACAATGAATCCGTTTTTCTGATGCACATGTCCCACATGCTACAGGAGACATTCTTATGCCCAAGATCATTCATTGTTTACCTGACATTCAGATTTACCCAGGCACCCCATTTTTGTGCTTGCTTTTGTTTGCCACATCTGCCAACTGATTCGGGGAGCAGAGGATGCTTGTCTCTGGGTCTCAGGGTCTCACTGTGCACTCAGGAGCAGCGTCAAGGGCTGGGATATGGCTCGGTGGTAAAGTACTTGCCTAGTCTAGCACGTGTGCTCAATCCCTAGCACCACCACCAAAAAAAAAATAGACGACGAACAGCATCCATATTCATATTAAAGTAAAGCAGCAAAAATATCAGTAGAAGGCATGGTTCACTGAAGTTCGCCCTAAGGCAGGGGGTTGAGTCCTTTATGTACAGCCCTGCCAGGCAGGAGCCATTGGCCCCATTTAGAAATAGAGAAACTGAGGCAGAAAGCGGTTGTGTTACCAGAAATGACCCAGTCAGAAGCAGTCAGTGGAGCCAGGATTCCCGTGTAGACATGACCAACAGCCAAGGTGGTGGGTCATTACCACACGGCACGATCAGAGCCACCTCTCTCTCGCTGTGTTCATGTCACATTAACCCTTAGCCCGGGGACCGCCATTCTTCCTACCTGGCAAACCCAGCTATGGCCAGTGTTTGCCCACATTCCAAGCCTCTGCCCCTGGCTCTCCACACGCCTGTGGGATCACTTGCTTGTTGTCTTTAAGACAGCAGTCACCCCAGCACTCTGGGAGGCTGAGACAGGAGAATCACGAGTTCAAAGCCAGCCTCAGCAACGGCGAGGCGCTAAGCAACTCAGCGAGACCCTGTCTCTACATAAAACACAAAATAGGGTTGGGGATGTGGCTCAGTGGTCGAGTGCCCCTGAGTTCAATCCCTGGTGCCAAACAAATAAACAAACAAACATAAAAACAAAAAAACCCCAGCAGTCAGGGAACTGCTGGCTACGTTCAGCCTGAGGCTGGTTTTGGTATGGCCCACAGACTAAAATTGGTTCTTACGTTTGTATAGAGTAGTTAAGAAGAACAAAAACCTAAACCCAAAACAAAACAAAGAGTAAGGTCTAGGGCCTGAGGGCTTTACTGTCTGGCTCTTCCTGAAAAAATCCGCTGACTCCTATTTTATAACGGCTCACTTTGTCTTGATGAAAATGTATTATCAAGGACAATTTTCATCCC
>CM053415.1:27994721-28026788 GCA_028644305.1 Xerus rutilus
AAAAAAAAGAAAGAAAAAATTGAGTCTGTTTGACAAATAGATAATACCATTGTTTTAATTTGTATTTGATTATTCATGAGATAATTGTTTTCATGTATATTTTTACTTGAGCTTCTGAGTTGGTGGTGGTATTCTTATCAAACACCCCACTGAGTGGTTTTTCTTAAAATTGACCCCTTTGCAAAATATATTGAAGAAATTTTTACTCAAAAAAAAAAAAAATCCAGGTGGTTCTAACATGCAGCGGACAGGGACAGCCTGTCTCCACTCCACCTCAGGACCCCGAGGGCAGTCCAGTGAGTCAGGGTCAGGCAGCATTTTCCCTCCAGGCCTGGTTTCCTTCAGTTAGCATAACATTCTCTCTCAGTCAGGTGGCAGCACGCGTCTGATCCACTGTCCTTGTGGCTGAGGACATGCCATTGCAGGGATGGGACACATTCTCTCCATCCTCCTATCCATCCACTTGCCCACCCACCCATCCATCCATCGATGCATACAAAGGGCATTTCCACCTTTTGATTCCAATTACATGAAAGTGTCTGAAAGAGTAAAAATCATAGAAACAGAGAACACTATGGTGCTGCCAACGGCTGGGGAAAAGGGAGACAGCGAGCTGGGGTTTAACGGGGCACGTGATGGATTTCCAGAGATCTGCTGTCCACAATCATGCTATAGTTGTGTGTGTGTGTGTGTTTGTGTGTGTGTGTGTGAGACACAGAGAGAGAGACACCAGGATTTTTTAAAATGACAAATTCAAGAAAGAGCTGAAGCCAAAACCAGAGGAACTGAACAGGAAGGAGCAGCTGATCTCACCCTTGAGAGGGGGCGCTGAGCAAAAGGCCAGGCAGGTGTGCAGCAGGCCCTGGAGCAGGTGCTGGCGGGCGCTTCTCCCGGGGTTAATGAGCGAGGAGCAGGATGTGGAGCTCGAGCTGGAACTGCAGGCTCCCCAGGCTCCCACCTTGGAGCTTCCACTTTCCTACAGGCCCCGCCTTCCTGCTGAAGGGTAAGTTGACACGGCCACCAGAGGCCTGCTCAGGTGGGTAAGCGCCTCCTGTGCCAGCGTATTTGCTGGCTTGTTTCCTGAAAACCGACCGGGGAACCAGTGGGTGGAGATGCATGAATGGCAAATGGCGAGATTCACCCACAGCCTGTCTGCAGCTTTCACCTGCTTTCCGTCTCAGTGTACTTAGAAAGGACTTTATGATGATGATGATTATTATTATTAATTTTTTTTTGTACCAGGGACTGAATTCAGGGGCACTCGACCACTGAGCCACATCTCCAGCCCTATTTTGTGTTTTATGTAGAGACAGGGTCTCACTGAGGTGCTTAGCGCCTCGCCGTTGCTGAGGCTGGCTTTGAACTCGGGATCCTCCTGTCTCAGCCTCCCAGAGTGCTGGGATTACGGGCATGCGTCACCGCGCCCTGCGGTCTTTATAATTTGGTGGCCGGGGAAAATGTTTTTAAAGCGTGGTCCAGGGACACTGCCTTGGAACCCCGCTGGGAACGTGTAGGGAATGAGATTCTCAGGCCACCCCTCCACTTGTAGACTCAAGAGCAGGGGCCCTGGAACCCGCCGCTTTAACAAGTTCTGCAGGGTCCTGGCGTAAAGGACGCGGGCAGATGGCAACTGGGAATACTTTGTGAGGCACTAACTTTGCAAGCGAGGCGGGTTGGCCTGACGAGGAGGTGGCCCGGACCTTCCTCCCTCTGCTCTCTTGCTCTCTCTGCATAATAAGCACAATGATCTTCAGAGGTGGTTTGAAAGTATAAAGGCTCAAACACAGTCCAGCTGAAAACGATTTAATGAAGGAGGGGGACCTCACCTCATAGTTCAGAAATTTCCAAAATTCATGTCCATCGTGTATTTCATTTTATATGTAGTTCACCTGTGGCCACTCAATATGCAGGCCGCCTTTGCTTTGGTAACCACACCTGGAGCCCTTTAGGAGAATCCGCGCTCCCGCCCCGTGAGCCATCTGATAGGGCAAAGTCATGACACGTGATTCAAGCCAGGCCAATCAAGGTTCTCTCTCCCCGGCTCCCTTGCGAATAGAAGGACCTAAGGATGCGAGACTTTGCTGGCAGTTAGACCCTCCAGCAGCTGCGTCCTGTCGAGGCTCCTCTCATCCCTCCTTTGGTTCCCTCTGTCCCATCCTGAACCTTCTCTAGCAGGCACAAAGATTCTGTGGGTCACTCTCTGTCCTTCCTGTAAATTCCTTTCCTGTTGACAACTCTGAAGTTTCTTTCTCTTAATATAAGTCTGTGTCTTGCTACTATGTTCTGGAAACCTTTGTCCTGTTTTTCTCATGGGGAGAGGGGAAGAGACAAAGTGAGTCATAACCTATGTGATTATTATTTGGGGGAGGGGCACACAACCCAGTCGCCTAGGAAAGCTTTCCATGTTCGTCATGGATGATATAAACTAAATGACTTCTATACCCTTGGCGAGATTTGAGGGTTTTTTCCACTTGTGGTGGATTTGCAGCTTAAACAAATTGGTTTTAATCTATGACATTCAATTCCAATTTGGGGATCTGATGAAAGAATGCATGAAGAAGGGAACAATTTGCCTGATGATAAAATCCACTAGCAAGGACTTTCACTTCCAAGTAGAACTGAGGCTCTGTGATCAGCCAAGGAATAGCTTTGGACTTTAAGACTGACCTGTAAGACAACTCTAGTGAAGACTTGGAAATCAAAGTAAGAATCAAAGCAACTGAGATCAACAATGAAGGCAAGGAAGGAAGGATCACATTATACCTAGATAGTAGCTAAAAGACTTGACACATTTGCACAATATCTTATTTAGCAGTTTTGTGAAAATCTATTGGCCCAACACTGAAAAGGACGAATGCGTTATTTCAACTGCAGAAATTAGGCACTACTGCCATCTGGTGGTCATTTATCCAAATTGTTAGTTCAGATCTGGATAAAATTGGTGATGTTGAATTCAGGTTAAATGCTCCAACCCCCCCTCAACGGTTGGGTCTTGTTCCCCTGATCTTAACCTGGGATGTGAACGTTTCTGTTTTCAATTATGTATATTTCTGTTTTTGATTAAATTCTCAATTGGAAACCAAAGCAATTTAGTTTGGCCAGAAAAAAGTTCTTATCCTCCTTATTGTAGGCTGGGCTTGAATAGATCACTTGCTACTATTACAGAATGTGTGTGCTGGATCTGAGACCCCCTTCACATCATTCACAACAACCCCACAGATCACTCATATTAGGAACTGCTCCCTCACTCCCAAGCTTCATGCTTTCTTGAATCTGAATTTTTAAAATTCTGCAGCGCAAACCAAGTATCATTGGCTTCATTCCTTCCCAGCTTGTCCAGCTACATTGTTGGTTTAGGTGTGAGTTGTCCCCTAAAAGCTTATGTATGAGAGACAGTAAAAGAAAGTTGAGAGGTGACGTGATTAGGTCATGAAAGCCTTAACCTAATCAGCACATTAATCCCCTGGTGGGGATTAACTGAGTGGTTATTATAGGCAGGTAGGGTGTGGCTGGAGGAGGTGAGTCATTGGGGGATAGATTTTGTTCCTGGTGAGGAATTCTCTCTCTGCTTCCCAGTGCCATGTTCTGAGCTGTTTTCCTCCACCCCACACTTCCGCCATGGTGTTCTTTCTACCTCACCTAGGGCGCAGAGCAATGGAGTCAGCTGTCTGTGGACTGAAACCTCTGAAACCTTGATCCTCTAATAAACTTTTCTACCTCTAAAATTGTTATTGTCTGGTCTCTTGGTCACAGCAGTGAAAATGCTGATTAAAGCATGTATTTATGGTACTCCCCTGGAGCCTAAATCCAGGGAAACATAATGGGGTTGGAAATAGTTTTAAGCCAGGTGCTGTGGTGCACATCTGTAACTCCAGCAACTCAGGAGGCTGAGGCAGGAGAATCTCAAATTCAAGGCCAGTCTCAGAAACTTAGCAAGACCCCGTCTCAAAATAAATAAAAAGGGTTGGGAATGTAGCTCAGTGGTAGAATACTTACTTGCCTAGCATATGTGAGGCCCTGGGTTCAATACACGAGTGCTGGAGAAAAAAAAGGAATAGTTCTAAACAAATCTGGGGTGTACAAAGACCATTTTCACAGAAAAGACATCATTTACCTCCATAAAAGTAAAGAATTTCCATCACTGCTCTTGCCCTAGTGATCAGTAACAGCATCTATAGATAAATGCCTCAATATCAGCCTTATCCATTCAACTCAATGTAATCTTTACAAAATTTTATTTCACTGGCATTCACAAATGGTTATCCCTCCCACAAACCTCAGCTCTAATTTTAAAGTATGAGAAATTGTTTCTTTCAAAGATTTGAGAAAAATATTGTATGCTGATTTATGGATTATTATTTCATTGTTAATGTGGAAGGATCTTACTTATTGACTAGTGACAGTTTGAGTTTTAACTAATTTTTGGTCTTTCCCACCATGTAAATAGTCATCTGTTGGGATCTCCATCCATGTGCTATAAGTCCTGTAATCACCATCTCTTTTGAATTTTCCCAAGTGTGTTTAATGCTTGGGGCCCTGTGGGTGGGGCCCTCCACCCCAACATGGTTCTACCACCTGTAGGTTCATATTATAGGTGTCTTCCTTCCAAACAGCCTCACAAGGGATCTTTTTCTTTTCAAATTCAATTCTTTCACTCCATCATCCTGAACTTGTGGCAATGGACAGAACATAAAACTGCTACTTCGATTGCCTCCTGTCAGTAAAAGGTGAGGGGCCAGCCCAAGTCTTGATGTTGGCACATCTCACTGAGGGAAGGCCCTTGCGGGTGATGGAGTTTTGCATCTTCCTTATTGGTAGGGTAACTACCTCCAGCCAATGTGAAGAGTCCAAAGATGCCCAGGAGGCCCATCTCCATGGAACATGGAGTAAGGGCCTGGGGTCATTGTTTTACCCTTGTTCTCTATCTCCTTTGCGTTCTCTGTGTGTCTTTTAGGAACTTGTCATTGGCTTTAGGGCCCATCTGGATAATCCAGGATGATCTTGAGTCCTCTAACTTAATTACATCCGTGAAGACTCTTTTTCCAAATAAGGGCACAGTCTAGGTCACGGACATGTCTTTCAGGGGTACAGGAGGAGGCACCATTCAACCTACTACCTGGGATACAGATAAATGGTGAAAGGTCTCAGAGAAAGTTTCTTGCCATTGGCCAGGAAATCATGCACATTTGTAGAATAGTGTTCCATTACAGCTGTCACATTTCCAGTTCCTGTCTGAGCAACATCTCTTCCATCCTCAAGAACCAGGTAGTTTAAGTCGTCCCATCATTATCACCACCAGGTGGCAGCCGAGAATGCAGTCAGCACAGGTTGCACTTAGAGCCTGACTTAAGGCACACGTTCAAGGTCTCAGCTCCTGAACTGATATCCAGTTTCCCAAAGAAAGACAAAGGATGCCAGTTAAGTTTTTCTGGGCAATTGCAATGATATATCACTTAATAGAATAAGTCATACACAGTGGTGCATGCCTGTAGTCTCAATGACTATAGAGGCCTAAGTGATCACAAGTTCAAAGCCAGCCTAGGCAACTTGGCAAGACCCTGTCTCAAAATAATAAAAATGGCTGGGGATGTAGCTTAGTGGTACAGTTCTTACCTTCCCCTGGGTTCTTACCTACTTGGTATCTCCCCACTTTTGGGTAGCAAGACCCTGCATTTATTAGAGGGAACTCCCACATTTCACATGACCCTGGTGGGAATGTTACTCATATTATCCCATCCCATAGCAAGTTACTGTCTCAAGGAGAGACACGAGGGAAATTCCTTCAACAGAATTTCAGCTTTATGTAAGTCCCCACAGATTGTTTTGTATCACTCCAGGGGAGCATTCCAAAGAGGCTCTGCCCAGATCTTCTTTTCTTTCTGTAAGTTAGCCATTGATTTCCTATAAACCATTCCCCCAACACACTTGCTTGCAATCAAAGGACCCTCCTTGATACCATTGGCATTAGGTCAATAGTTGGTTTTTGGTGGCCAATTCTAGTGCAGGCCAGGTCAGAAGTCAAGAATCCTTTATTACTAATCATCCTAGGTGGATTATGAAAAAAACTAACTTTATGAAAATTTTATATCAATTACTTGAACTTTTACAATGTTAACACATAGCTAAAATATACTCCTGAAATATCTCTAAAGCTGTGAGTTTTTACACTTATCCTGTCCACAGCACCCTCAAACCCATACTAGTGACCTCAGGGGTGGGGGTTTTATAAGCTAGGCTACAGGAGCGGTGGTGTCACCATTTGCTTTGTTGCCTGTGTGAGCAGCATTCCAAGGAGCAGCTGTCCTGCTATGCATGCGAGAGGGCAGCTTTCTGCAGAGAGCACCAACCTGCACTCATTCCCAGCACACCCTGGAGAGCCGGCCAGTGTTTCAAGAGCATGTTTATCTGGAAATTCCACATGGCAGGCTTGTCTCATCATTCCCTCAGCTTGGCCAGGTTCTTGGGAACAGAGGTGAGCTTGGTGTTTTACTGTCCGCCTATTCTCCAGGGATGGCTTGCTGACTTTAGAGATTGACCACATTCTCTCACTTTACTTGAGACACATTCAGAAATGTAAAGCCACCAGTATCAGCAACTTAAGTGAGGCCCTAAGCAATTCAGTGAGACCCTGTCTCACACTAAAATATAAAAAGGGTTAGGGATGTGGCCTGGTGGTAAATTGCTCATGGGTTAGATCCCCAGTAAAAGAAAGAGAGAGAGAAGGACGGAGTGGGGGGGGGAAGGGGAGGGAAGGGCAGGGATGAAAAAAGAAAGAAAAGGAAGGTAAAGCCACCTATTTGTAGATACATATTAAATGACTGCTAGGAAAACTGGAAACCAGATCTCCCAATCCAAACTGCCCTCCCCTGCCCCATTCACCTGTGAGTCCCAATTTATTAACAGCAGGATATTAGTTCAGAGGATTAATATCCCATTTGGTCACTCATATGTTCAAGCCAAAAAAGTTGATGTCCTAGAAGTGCAATGTAGAGTAGTAGTCAGTAGAGCTGAGGGAGCAAGGAGGAGGGAGAGAGGTTGGGCGGAGTACCCAATACTCTGTGGCACAGGAGGGCAACTATACTTCACAAATTAGTCTACAGTTTTTTTTTTTTTTTTTTTTTTGGTACTGGAGATTGAACTCAGGGCACTTGACCACTGAGCCGCATCCCCAGCCCTATTTTGTGTTTTATGTAGAGACAGGGTCTCACTGAGTTGCTTAGCGCCTCGCCGTTGCTGAGGCTGGCTTTGAACTCGCGATTCTCCTGTCTCAGCCTCCCTAAGTGCTGGGATTACAGACATGTGCCTGGCTATTCTGCATTTTATAAAGAACTACAAGAGAGGAGTGCAAAGGCTCCCATCACAAAGAAATGATAAATGTTTGAGATGGAAACGTTAACTATCCTGATTTGACCACTGTACATTGTATGCATGCATCAAAAATTATCATGCTGAATACCATAAATATGTACAATTATTATGCAATTAAATTAAAGTGAAAGAATCTTAAGAAGACCCAGGGTTTCTGCCTCACCTTAAAATTAAAGACCAGTGTTGGGAGGGCTTACTCCATACTCTGTCAGTGGATATGTGGGTGGTGCAGCTTCGAGGGCAATTTGTTAGGACCCTATAGACACACGCACTGTAAAAGGACCCTATAGACACATACACATGAAGGAAGTACATTAAACTGCTATGAATGATTACCCCCTCTGCAAGAAAAGTGAGTTGGTGGTAAAAAGAGATTTTTTATTAGTGCCTTGTTCATACTTTTCTACTGGGAATATGTTCACATAGTCTTAAAGGATATTTTTCTATCTCCGTGGATCTCTCGGAATGACATATCTGGTGACTACCTTGTCGCAGTGAATTAGCAGTTAGGAAACAAGGTACTTCTAGTCCCTCAATGTTTTCTACCTTTGCTTTTATTGTTATTATTCATTATTCTGCTTTTGATAATTTACCAATAAGGACTTGCTTCATCCTTGGTATTTCATATTATCACATTTTTACAATGTTCCTCTAATTTGGTCTTGAGGTCTCCCTCAGGGAGAGTGGCTTAACTCTAGCCCTGGCCTCGGGGCCCACAGAGGTGCCTGTAGATATTTCATGTGTGCCTTTCACAGGAAAGGTCTTCATCCTGGGGGACAGCCTGGTGCCTAAAATGTCTGGAATGGTTTGGATCTGGAATGTCCTCAAAGGCTCAAATGTTGAAGGCCTAGTCCCCAACCACATGCTACTGGGAAGAGGTGGAACCTTTAGGAGAGGTGGCCTAATGAAGGAAGTGAGGTCACTGGGGGTGACAAGAAGGGGACAGTGGGGCCTGGGCCCTTTCCTCTTTCTCTCTTGACTTCCCAGCCACCATGTGGTAAGTAGTTTCCTCTGCCACATTCTTCCACCATAATGACTGTCTTGTTACAGACCCAAAAGCAGTGGCACCAAGGTCCATGGAACAGAAACTTCCAAAACTATGAGACAAAGTCAATCTTTCCTCATTTAAAGTTGATTTAAGGTATTTTGTTATAGCAACCAAGAGCTGACTGGTAGTGTCCAACCCATGACCAAATGTCCCACTCACAGGAAACTTGTTCATGCTGGCAGCATCCTGTGGTTCTTGTCTGACCTGTTTGGATTCCTACTGTGAGACTTGCTGTCTAGGTGAGCTCTGACTGGGAGGAGGGACACTCTGTTGTGTCTATCTAGTCCCCACAGGTGAGGACCAGGTGCAGCACAGAAACAGGGGAAATGAGGAGCATTTTTATTACTTACAAGTCCCCAATCCTAGAGCGGGTACTGACCACAGGGCCAGTGAAAAATGCAGGAACTGCAGGGTGCTCAGCCAGTGGTTGGGGAACAAGCAAGCAAGCAAAGGGGCCACCAATTAGAGGTCCTCAAGGGAACCTGCCTAGGTAAATGTTCTGGACCGCATTAAAGACTTTAGTCCCACAGATCCTTTGCTTTCTTACTCCCAAGCACTGGCTGGGCACCCTGCAGTCTCTGGACTTCTCCTTGGCCCTGCAGTCACCTCTTCTCTGGTAGGACTGAGTAATACAATGCTTCTCATTTCTCCTGTTGCTGGGCTGCTTCCTCTGTGCCCCACCGGCCAGGCACACCTCAATGGAGCCCTCCAGGCCTCGTCTACAGAGCAGCTCTCGCTAGGTCTACCACCACTCCAATCAGACACGCTGTGCTTATTCCTTGGACAGCTGAAGTTTGCTCTTTAGCAGCTATAGGAGCTGCAGGCATCAGGTGTCTCATCCACCTTTCACTGAGGACAAAAGTGACAAGGTTTGCTTCCCTAGTTTGTCTTGCATACCTGGGCTTTCCATGCAGAGACCCAAGGCAGCAAGGATGGTGTACACTCTGTTGCGTCCATCTAGTCCCCACAGGAAGAGCACGGTAGACAAGAGCATGTACCCAGAAACAAGGAGCTAGATTTGAATTCTGGCCCCATTTACTCTTTGGGTCTTTGTGACTTTAGGAAAATCTTGTAAGCTCCTTGGGCCTATTTCCCCATCTTTAAAATGGGCATAGTCTGAAGTATCACTTCATTGTGAGGCAGAATAATGAGGTTGTTGTGAATTATCCCTCCCCCTTTATTTTCCAAGATTCCTGGTGATTCTGAGCCGTGTGCAGCCTTTCCTCAACATATTTAATGTTGGCTTATCAGTTTCATCCTGTAACTTAATAGAGGCATAAAGCTTCCCACTAAACTGCAAGCCCAGGTAGCAGTTTGTGGGGTGAGTTAGTTCTCCACCATGATTGTGCTGGCTGGCAGGACTTTCTTGTCCTTGGGCTGGCTCTCTTCTGGTGTCGCTGATTGGTAACAGTTGAAAATTTTGTCCCTGCCCCTGCAAAAAGCAAGAAATATTAATGCTGTCTGAGCCATGCATGTTCAGATGTCTGTTTCCACATCAGCCTTCCTTGCTTGTCCTGAAAGCCTGGAAGCTCTTTGCTGGAGCCTGCATACCTCGCTTTCCAGAAGGCCTGCTGCAGGGGCATATAGTTTCACTTTGGTGATGGGTGCCAGAACCTTGGTACAATGTCAAGTCTTTGGGCTTCACTTACTAGTGAACATCTAGTCTCCATCTACCTTAGGGTTAACAAACTCACTCGAGGCACACTCCTTGTTCTGTGCTATAGGGCCTCCTTTGTGCTGAACTCAGAATGGACTTCTCAGGGAGCCGCTCATCCAGTTAGATGCAGTTCAGAATCTGACTCTTTTTACTGTAATGTTTTGTTAGGACACAGGCAACTAAAAAAAACAACAGGTTACTACTGAAGATGTGCAGCCCTCACAAAATGTCAAGGAAACCATAACCTGTTCTTTTTTTTTTTGTATAAAATACTAGTAGTCGAACCCATAGGCCCCTCACCACCACTCAACACTCCCAGCCATTTTTGAGATGGGGTCTTGCTAAATTGCCCAGGCTGGCCTGGAACTTGCAATTCTCTTGCTTCAGCCTCCTGCCCTGTTCAGTTATTGAATCTTGGAACTTTTGACTATTTACCAGGAAAGAATGCCTCTCTTTCAGTCTTTTATTTTTCTGTTTTCTCAACATCCCAGTTATTAGCTGTCCACAAGGTTTGTCTCCCTTGGGCCCTGATTTCCATGTCTCAAGTCTGTTCCCACCTTCCATTTCTTGGGGTTTATACTTCAATTCAGTACGCCCTCGGGGAGAAGTATGAGGAGACCTGGCCATTAGAGCCCTTGGTGCTAAGTCCTCTCAGTAGTGATGGTAGCATTTTGAGAATCAGAAAATTAAAGCCTTAGTTTAAGGTGGACAACTCCATAACTGAAATAGTGTGGCTGTACAATATTTTTTATAAGAGATATTATATGATTTTGTGTACACAGCACACAATGTTTAACAAATTTTATGAATGTAAATACACAAATACAATTTGGGAAAACCTCCAGACTATTTCCCTAAATGACTAACATAGTCAATAAAATAAAATAGAAGGGACACAAATTCATAGCCCTTAGAATTCAAACAAAATAGGAAGACATTCATTTTTAAGAAACTTTCGTAGAGATATGCACCAAGGATGATCTGGCCTAAATAAAGGGCCAATTTTTCCTGTAGCTAAATCACTCCAAGCAAGTCATCAAACGATGATTGTCAATAGAGGAAATGGTGGCCACTTGTATTCCAGGGCTTCTGATAAAAGCAGCAGCTCCAATCTCCGAACGAATTGTTCGTAACACAACTTAGCAAAATGGGTCCTCCATAGCGTATGTTTGAGAACACATACATCAAAAGAACACACTGAATGCAAATCAGAAATCAGCAAAGCTATAAGCCGCTTACAATATATAGAACTGTCCCCATACAAAAAGGGTTCACGATCTGATGGCCCTGAAAATTGGCAAATAGTGTTAAGAGCAACATTGTAAGCCAACAACTCCAATGTGGGAGGGGGAGGCAAAACAAAACAACAGACAAACAAGAACACATACTACACAACATCAAATTTTTGAAGATTTTTCTTTTAGGTAAGATGTGTAGAAAACCCAGGTATAGATTTTATATCACAAAATGGTCCATATCGCCCAAAAATGTCTTTTGACTGGATAGTAAAATAATATTTGCTGGAAGTCAAAAACTGAGATAAAGTACAGGCCATTGGGAGTGGTAAAGCTTTAATTTCTCCAATTTTCTTCCAAATCAACTTGTTAGTTGAGTTCTCATGGCACAGGAAGAGGTGGTAGCTTTCCACAGGAGCACACCTAGGGTTGATCTTGCTGATGTTCCAAGTCAGGGCGATGCCCATGGGTCTCAGCACACGCTTCACTTTGAGCTCTGGCTTCTGGGGAGGGAGTGTGTCCCGGATTTTGTCCACCAGGTCAGGGAGTAGTGGTGGTGGTTCTGGGAGAGGTGGCAGGTGCTCAAAGGAATCAAAATCCTAAAAGCATATTTGTAAAAAAGTTTAGCAAGCCAGTTTGCTGGGTACTGACTATTTTAAAGTGGTCAGCTGCAGCTGTGCATATATATATATATATATTTCCCATTCTTCAATCCTTTTATCGAAATAACAAACAGGATATTTCAAGAATATGTGAGGCTGGATCCGGTCTTTTTAAGCATGAGGCTCTTTTGCGATTAAGATGTCTACATTCTTTGGTACAGAATAGAAGACACAGAGACAAACCAACATAAATATGGTTATCTCATACTAGACAAAGGCGCCAAAAACATACACTGGAGAAAAGATAGCCTCTTCAACAACTGGTGCTGGGAAAACTGGAAATGCATATGTAGCAGAATGAAACTGAACCTCTCTCTCTCATCCTGCACAAAAATTAACTCAAAGTGGATCAAAGACTTAGACATTAAACAGAGACCCTACACCTAATGAAGAAAAAGTAGGCCCAAATCTTCACCATGTTGGCTTAGGCCCCAACTTCCTGAACAAGACTCCTAATGTGCAAGAAGTAAAATCAAGAATCAACAAATGGGATGGATTCAAACTAAAAAGCTTCTTCTCAGCAAAGGAAACAATCAATAACATGATGAGGCTGGTTTTGAACTTGCAATCCTCCTGCCTCAGCTTCCTGAGGTACTGGGATTACACGCATGCGCCACTTTTTTTTTTTTTGGTACCAGGGATTGAACTGAGGGCCACTCAGCCACTGAGCCACATCCCTGTCCCTATTTTGTGTTTTACGTAGAGACAGGGTCTTGCTGAGTTGCTAGTGCCTCGCCGTTGCTGAGGCTGGCTTTGAACTTGTGATCCTCCTGTCTAAGTCTCCCAAAGTGCTGGGATTATAGGCGTGCGCCACTTTTACATATTAAAATTTGACAGCCTGGGAAGAGCTGGGACAGTTGCTTAGTGGCAGAGCACTTGCCTAGCATGTGTGAGGCACTGAGTTCAATCTCCAGCAGCACCACATAAAAATAATAAATAAATAAATAAGTTTTTAAAAAAGAGATATCTACATTCTGGAATATCACTAATCCAGAATGGGGTAGGTCTCAAATACTATGGATAAGTATCACATCTTATTTCCAAATTGTTTCCAAACACTGGACATTCACATGAAAGTGTCAGGATGTGAGAACACCAAACAATGGCTATGACAAAACAATTCTTTCTTAATTTGTTGGATGAAAAAAAGTATTTTAATTTCTGCAGTTTCTGGAAAACTTAACTGAATTATTTTAATTGAGTAAATAAGTACACTCACAACAGCACATTTTAAAAGCCCACTGAAGTGTTATCTAAGTTGAAATGTGAGCCACGTTTCTTCAAGAGCAGAACGGGTGCTTCCACTCGATTTGGAAGGAAAGCCCCAGACAGAGCATTTTATATTAGTACCTCGGCCGTATTTTCTGCCACTGGGATTATTTCTTTTGAATTTAAAACAGCTTTCAAAGGTGACTCCCGGGTGGATGCTGGAATTTCTGTGAACAACACAAGGTTTAAAAGAAGAAAAATTTAGCTCAGTTGGCAGAAAATCTGCACGATATGTGTGAGGCCCTGGGTTCGAGCCCCAGCAATACAGGACCCCCCACACAAAGTAAAAGTTAGAACTGGGGGAGTAGATCGGATGGAGAGCGCCGGCCTAGCATGTGTGAGGAGCTGGGTTTGATCCCCAGCATGACAAGAAAAACAAATAAATTTATCTGCAATGATCAGTTCCATGGCTTTTAAGGAAACATTTTACATTTTAGGTGGTAAATATGAATCAAAATTATAAAACTGTGAAATATGAAGATACTTTTGATAAAAGTTCAGGATTCAAAGGTACCACATATAATTTTCCGTTAAGGTGACAGATATTTTCACTTTTTTTTGAGACAGGATCTTGCTATGTATGAAGCTCTGGCTGAGCCTGAAACTGGGGGCTCAAGTGCTCCTCCCACCATCAGCCTCCAGAAAAGCTGAGGTTACTCTCACACCCAGCTTCAAAACTTCCCTCATAAGGGTAAACCAGCCATTCATTATGCGACTGGAAAGCAGATACATTTCCATAGGGGAGAGGGATAACTGTTAAGTGATGTCAAAGACAGTTTTTTTGTTTTTGTACCGGGAATTGAACTCAGGTACTCGCCCACTGAGCCACATCCCCAGCCCTACTGCGTTTTATTTAGAGACAGGGTCTCACTGAGTTCCTTAGTGCCTCACCATTACTGAGGCTGGCTTTGAACTCATGATCCTCCTGCCTCAGGCACCGCCCCCCCCACCCCCCAGCCACTGGGATTACAGGCATGCAACACCACGCCCAGCTGGGTAACAGATTTTTTTGTTAGACAAGGATGTCTGCAAACACAGAGCTATTTGTAAACACTGAATATGCAAGACACACAAAGCCTGGGAATCCAAATTAAAAGATTTCAGAGGCCAGGATTAGAGAAATCTCTACCAATAAGGTCTGTGTTTACCTGAAAGGAATTAGATATAAACTGTGGACTGGGGAATGGGAGAGGAGAGGAAGAAAAGAGAGGGGGAAGATAGAGGAGATGTGGATGGAAGGGAAAGAGAGGGTGTAGTAGGTGTGAGAATGGATTGAAAACAACGAGGGAGAGTATACATGGGTATGAAGAAGAAAAGGGGTTCATGCTGGAGGGATTATGGCTATGTAACTCAAAGTTCAAGAGTTTTAACATATTAATAAGCAGTAAAAACAACTTGGGTCTGTTGTGTGTCCAGTGGTATAACTGTTCAAAAGATTTGATGAATCTTCCAAATGAAATTAGTATTTTCTTTTAATTTAAAGAATGAAATTCTGTATTACATTTCAAAGTTCATTTGTTAGTCACTTCATTTTTACTAGTATTAAAAACCTTTTAGGGATACGGTATGGCTTTAATTCTAAATGAGTCTGTATAGATACTTCACACTGAATTAATCAGAACTAGATTTGTGAAGTCATAATCTGCAAGTTAATTGACATAAAAGGTGAAACAAACAACCTTCTTTAAATTTTCAAGTAAACAATTTAACAAAATAGAAAATTCTAAGAAACAATTTCCCATACATAATATCACTTCTTTCAAGGAAATAAGTCAAGAAGTCCTAAGCATATTAAAACAGACCAAGAGAAACTTGACTTTGTGGGAAAAAGAGACAAACAGGACTTTTACCCCAACCCAGCTGATGTCCTAAGTGACACCAATGTTAACGTCTTGTAAATACTCTCCAGGTTTTATCCCTATCATGAAAAACTGTAATGGTATCTTCAGGGCTTTGTATTCTCAAAGCCACAGTAGCCAGAAACCCATCGTTTTCAGGTTCTTTATTCAACTGCAAGGTGAAAACTGGCTTCTGGTTTCAACCGTTTGACAGTCAGATCCTCTGCTGTATTATATGCAAGTGTGGATACACAGATCTACTATAAAAATTATTTTTAAAGTTTCTATTTTTGAAATGATCAATTCAGAAATATAGTTTACAAACACTAAAATGTATCCATTTTAAGTGTAATTCTTTGAGTTTTGACAAATATATGCAGTTAAGAAACCATCACCAAGGGGCTGGGATTGTGGCGCAGTGGTAGCGTGCTCGCCTAGCAAGTGTGAGGCACTGGGTTCGATCCTCAGCACCACATAAAAACAAAGATATTCTGTCCACCTACAACTAAAAAAATAAATAAATATTAAAAAAAAAAAAAAAAAAAAAAGAAACCATCACCAAAATCAAGAGACACAAATTTCTTATCACCCAAAGGTTCTTTAGCATCCCTTTTTAATCCCTCTCTCACCTCTGGTCCCATGAAACCAGTGGTTTGTGTCACTAAAGATTATGTTTAGGGCCAGTTACGGGGGTACACAACTGTAACCCCAGCTATTCATGAGGTTGAAGCAGGAAGATCACAAGCAAGTTCAAGGCCAGCCTGGGTAATTGAGACCCTGTCCCTAAATAAAATAAAAAGGGCTAGGGCTAAGGATGTAGCTGAGTGATAGAGAACTTGCCTATCATGTGGGAGGCTCTGGGTTCAATCTCTACCACCAATTAAAAACAAAACAACAAAAAGACCTCAGGTTGGCTTTTCTAGAATTTCACATAAATTGAACCTCCATAGAATGCAGGATTCTGTATTCTTTTACCCAGCGTGGTATTTCTAAAATGTATACACTGATTACATTTATCAACATTGTTTGTTTTTTGGTTGAGTGTTCAACTGTATGGATACATACTCCATTTGTGCATTCATCTGCTGATGGACATTTGGACTGATTCTAGCTCTGTGTTAAATGAATAAAGCTGCTATGATCAACTGCATAAGTCTTTGTGTGGATGTAGGTTTTCATTTATCTTGGGCAAATATGTGAAAGAATGGATTGATGGAGTCATACAATGAGAGTATAGTTGGTATTTTAAGAAAATGCTTGATTACTTCTTAGTTTTATCATTTTACATTCTTACTTGCAAAGCCTAAGTGTCCCAAGCTGTTGTACAC
The DNA here is from genome assembly GCA_028644305.1 of Xerus rutilus. NCBI lineage: Eukaryota > Metazoa > Chordata > Mammalia > Rodentia > Sciuridae > Xerus > Xerus rutilus. Next base: position 28,011,127 of record CM053415.1, read on the forward strand.
GCTCACCAACTTCAAGTCTTCAATTGTTTTCCTTTTGTTATTCTATAGGAAGTCTTGCGGTACCTCATTATGGTCTCCATTTGCCTAATGAGAATGATGTCTCCTTGTGCTTACTTGCCCACCTTTTATCTTTACTGAATTTTCATATACTTGCTTTTCCCCCAGCATCTTAGGGGAAACGTTTAGATTGTTCATTTTAGACCTTTTATTTTTTCTAATATGAGAATTTAATCCTAATAATTTCCCTTGTCAGCATTGTTCAGCTGTATTGAATACAATCTAATATGCTATCTTTTAATTTTCATCTAGTTCAGAATATTTTCTAATTTTCCTTTAAGGTTTCTTCTTTTACTCATAGGTTATTGAGAAGTCTGTTTAGTTTCCAAAGATTCAGGGATTTTTCCAGCTACCTTTCCATTATAGACTATTCATCTGATTCTGTTGTATTAAAAAATACATTGTGAATGATAATAATCTTTTTACATACACTACAGCTTGTTTTATGGTCCTAAAGCTTGTTTTATGGTTATAACAGAATCTGATCTGTCATTGCATGTTTCATGCACTTAAAAGAATGAGTAATTGACCATAAGTTCTGGACCAACATGGGCAACACAGCAAGACCCTGTCTCAAAATAAAGTAGCATTTTTTATGAAAAAGGCCAGGAAGGTAGCTCTGTGACTGAGCACTTACCTAGCATGTGTGAGGCCCTGGGTTCCTGCTACCCAGTACACCTGAATACACATACACAGAATGTATATTTCTGGTTTGGGTTAAATGTTCTAGAAATGTCAAGTAGGTTATACTGGTTGACAGTTTAGGTTTCTCTAAAGCTTTAATGACTTTCTTTCTACATATTAATTACTGAGAAAGGATGTTGAAATCTCTAATTGTAATTATTTATTTTTCTATTTAACCTTTTGTTCCTATCAGTTTTTACATGAGGGACTTTGCAGTTCTGTTATGAAATGCATATAATACTTTATAATGATGAAACAGCCTTCTTTATCACTGGTAATAGTCCTTATCTACTTGCCCAATAATAACACAACCCCCCCAGCTTTCTTATGATTAGCATTTGCATGCTTTCATATGGTTTATCTTCTTCCATCTTTTTAATTTTAACCTATCTGTATGTTTATATTCAAAGTGCACCTCTCATGATTATTATAACCAGATGTCTTGTCTTGTTGTTGACTTTGACAATGTCTGCTTTTTCATGGTGTAGACCATTTATCATCAACACAGTTGAATTTAAATCTACTGTTCTGCCTTCTGTTCTATATTAATCTTGTTTATTCTTTGTATGCTTTTTTTAAAAGCAGAGTTTATTCATTCTTTTAAAATATTCTTTTAGTTGTAGATGGACACAATATCTTTTCATGCGGTGCTGAGGATCGAACCCAGTGCCTCATACATGCGAGGCAGGCACTCTACCCAGCCCCTGTATGCCTTTCTGTGTCTTCTCTTATTTTGAGAATTCTATCTCCATGGTTGGTTGATTTGCTCCACTGCTGTAGGCATTACCCTATGTATCTTAAATCATGATCTATCTTTAAGTAACATCATTCCATGCTCACATAACGCTAGGCCTTCAAACAGCACACCTGCACCCCTCCAGCCACCTTTTGCACTGTTATCATACATTAACTTCTGCGTATATTATAGAACTCCACAAAATAGTGTTACGTTTCTTAGTACAGCTCCATTTTCACTTGCATCATTTACCTTTTACTTGAAGAATTTGATTTCTGATAGTGAAAATGTGTTTGCAACATATTTTACTCATCTAAAAAACTTAATTTGGACTGGGTTTGTGGCTCAGTGGTAGAGTGCTTGCCTGACATGTGAGGCAGTGGGTTTGAACCTCAGCACTGCATAAATAAAGGTATTGCGTCTACCTACAACTACATATGTGTGTGTGTGTTGTGTGCTTATATACATATACTCTCTCTATATATATATATGTATAAACAACTTAATTTTTCTTCAATTTTTTAAAGATATATGGTAGATATAGAATTTTAGGTGGACAGTGATTTTCTCCCAGCCATTTAATGATGCCATTGATTTGTCTTTTGGAAATCTATGAATACTTTGTTCTTCTATGTTGTATTTTCACTTTTTTCTTTACCATTAGTATTTAGGAACTTGAGTATGCTATGTGTCAGTATGGTTTTCTTTGGGGGGGGTGGCAGGATGGGGTACCAGGGATAGAACTCAGGGACACTCGACCACTGAGCCACATCCCCAGCCCTACTTTGCATTTTATTTACAGACAGGGTCTCACTGAGTTGCTTAGCAACTTGCTTTTATCAAGGCTGGCTTTGAACTCACAAGCCTCCCGAGCAGCTGAGATTACAGGCAGGTGCCACCATGTTTGGCAGTATGGTTTGCTTGATGTTTATCTTGCTTACAGTTTATGGAACTTCCTGGACTTGTGACTCATGCTTATTACATTTGGATGAGACCTTATCACTAGTTCCCAGCCCCAGATGACTGTATTTCACTTTTTTGCTTATGTTGGAGATAAAGGGCGCTGCTGTCACTCTCCCTCTACATTTTTAAATCATGGATAAAATAAGTTTCTACATTCTTTTTCTGTTGTGTTATCCCATCAGCCACTACTGTTATGGTTAGGGAAAAGGTATGTGCCAGGAGAAGACATGCATAATAGCCCTAAACAACCTAAATGGCTTTCAAAGGGTGATTGGATAAACAAGTTATGATACATCCATGTCATGGGCTACTACTTGGCCATAAAAAATATACTACTGATACAAAACAACATGAACAACCCTCAAGAGAATTATGCTAACTCAAAGTCAATTTCAGAAGGACATACATTCTGCCATATTTAACATAACATTTGTGAAAAGATAATTAGTCATGAACTAGTTGCCAGGGTCTGTTAGAGAGTATGGGCAAAAGGCAGGTGTGGCTATAAAAAGTACCACGAAGAAGTCTTGTGGTGACAATTAAACAAATCTAGACATGTGATAAATTGCATAAAACTACAAACATACGTACGTGAACACACTAAAACAAACTTCGTAAGTTTCCAAAGTACATTTTGAGTTGTTGCCCTCCCCACTTTTTAAAGAAAAACAAAACAAAAAATGTTTACCTGTGTTGCAGTTGGTTAGGCCATCTTTGGTCAAATCAATAACAAAATCAAGTTTCTTCTTCTCTACACTCTGAAAAGTTATTTAAAAAAAATAAGGTTTTGCTTTGATAGCAGAAAATGATTTTAAAAGATGAAACAAAATTTTAAATTAACTTTTTCTTCTGGCAGTGCTGGGGATGGAACCCAAGGCCTTGTGCGTGTTAAGCAAGTATTCTACCACTGAGGTATACCCCCAAGATCTAAATTAACATTTAGAAGCTAGAAACTGAATATTCTCTTTCTTATGATTTAATTTAACTCTACATAAAAGAGAAGCCCTTATAAAATACTACATAGTTTTTGAGAATATGATTAAGAATCCAAATGAATTGGTAAATTGAGTATGGTCATGAAATATGTTTATCATTAGCTATTTGTTATTCAGTATGTAAGGTGCACTGGAACCTGGTTATACTAGTTAGTTAGACATTAATTGTTGTATAAGCTGGCCTGGAACTTGGTTATATGAACTAGTTGGATATTCATTTGTGTCTTTCTCATTCGCGCTCTCTCTCTCTCTCTCTCACACTCACACACACACACACACGCATGCACACACAAATGGAGGTGGTATATATCTTCACTCTTTCTCTCTCTCACGCACACACAAGTGGGAGAGGGTCCACTGGAGATACTACCACATTTCCCATGAACCTAGTAAAAGAATCTATGACAAAACTAAGGTGCCCAACAAACAGCAGCACTAAAGATCCTAGAACAAACTATGATTTAAGTGAACAATCAGAGACAATGATTATTACCCACCCTGACTTCTGTTATAGCATTAGGTGAATTGTTGAAATTTCTTGATGTAATTTTTCTAATATCTAAAAGAAAATTATTAAAACATGAATGCATTTGATAAGTTTATTAAACTATTAAACACTTACGGACTTTGTAATATATGGATTATGAAACAATATTAATGAGGATGCTAATTAACTATTTAATTTAACCATAAAAAGAAACTTTACCTATTCCCACAACTGACGATCTAGTTAAAAAAATTAATTTGGTGTTAAAAGAGACTTTGCTTTCTGTAACTTTACAACGTATTAGTAGCTCTGGAGATTATTTCAGCATTTGAAAAAGTAAACTTGAACATGTAACTCTTTATTGTTTAATACTGGAGATTGAACCCAGGGTCTCACACACACAAGTTATATGAGCACTCTACCGCAGAGCTACATCCCCAGCCCTCCTTTACAAAATTTTAATTTTGTCCAGACTGGCCTGGAACCTGCCATCTTCCTGTCTCAGCCTCTCAAGGAGCCGGGTTTATAGGCATGGGCCACCACACACAGCTGCAACTCTTTTTAAATTTATAATATTGTTAAAATAGATTGCCTGAGATGTCTGAAGAACATTCTTCCTGGAAGCCTTAATTTAATACTTAGCATCTTTTATAGCTCTTTGATTTACAAACTGTGGAGACAATCAAGTAGCTTCATAAATGGAGGCAAAGTTTTCTGAAATTAAGATTCACTACTCTAAGAAAAGGAGCCCAAACCCTGATCCTGACACAAGCCCCACCAGTCGTTCATGCAAGTTTTTATTTGGCTATATATACAATTTAAGCTGTTAAAATTTGTACAATATTTATAAATCAAATAATCATCTGAAAAATAAGATTCACTACTCTAATAATGAGAAAGATGAAGTGAAAACAATGCATTTTGGATAAAAAATTATGGGCTGAAAAAGATGGCTATGTTTAGAGAAATTTATCAGTGGAAGTCTAGTTTTCTACAACGTATAAGTCAGAAAATCTAAAAAAAAGTATTACAAAACAGAAAGAAGTTAAAAAACAAAGCTGATAAACTTTTTAAAAGTAAAATGAACTGTAAGATAATAGGTGAAAATACAGAAAACAAAACACCATGAGCATCAACAGAAGGTCAAGGCAAACAATAAAAAAAAAAAAAAACACATAAAAGTAATTTTTTAACTTGTAAAGTCCCTTAGACAAACACGGTAAAGAAACAAAAGGCTACAAATTGATAAACACAAAGTTACAAAGAAACATCAATTACATTCAGGAATCATGTACTTATTTAGGTATTATTAATCATAGATAGAAATTAGAATATTTTCAGAGTAGACACATTTTTTATTTAAGAAAAAGGTATTATTCAATTCTTTATTTTAAACAAATATTTATTTAAGCTATTTTTCTAATCAAGTTAAGATACCTGTTGGATTTGATGTAACTGGAGTTGTCAAATTAGGACTTTCCACAGAAATCAACATAACATCATCATTGTTACTAAAATGATAAAAAAATTAAAAACAAAAATAAACTAAACATGCATTATCAGGCTTAAACATGCAATTAGTGGTTAGAATTCCTTTAAGTTATTATTTCTTAACATGTTTTAACAATAACTGTAGGGGGAGGAGACAAAAATCAAACAAGGAACCCAAGGATTCCCAATTCATTTATATCACCAAAAGTACATAGAACTCCAATACAATAGACCCATAAAACTTAGGAATCTAAACAACTTAGTGAGATCCTGTCTCTAAATAAAATACAAAAAAGGGCTCAGTGGTTAAGTGGCCCTGGGTTCAATCCCTAGTACCAAAAACAAAAACCAAAAAAACAAAAAACAACAAAACAAAACTTAGTAGGGATCTATTCACAATAACTCCAAATATATAAGTATACTACATAAAGACACTATATATATAAATATATAATTATCACTCTAGGACATATACTTTCATAAAAATGAAACATTATTGAAAGAAACCCATTAAGACTCGTAAAGACACTTCTGACTCAAAGATGCAGGACTATAATAAATAAAAAGTTATTTAAAAAATAACTGCAGCTACTCTATATTAAAGCATAATTTACCAAACAATGTTCTAAACTCAGGCAAGGATGATGACTGATGATGACTGTAGTTATAGAATATTCTGAGCCAGAACATCTTATGTTGCCCTTTTCACCCTGACTCTACTTTTATGAGACATTTTAAATCAGAATTTTCTTAAGAAAACCTTGAGGCAAACTGCATTAAATTCATTAAGATGCCAAAGGAATTTTCCAGCATAATTATACCATTCTCTTGTACATGTCTTATATTTTTAGCATTTGCATTTAGGTCTAGAATTCATTTTAAGTTAATTTTTATATATGGTGTGAAGAATTGAGGTTTATTTTTTCCCCCTCTTGCTATTCCTGCCATATCTGTGGGAAAAAAAAAATCTATTCCCTATTTGATTACCTTGGCACCTTTCTAGTAAGCCAGCAGATGACATCTGTATGCACTCTCCAGTCTGTCCACTGATCTACATACTAAGCCTTACAACAATACCAATACATTAGTTACTGCAGTTTTCTAGCAGGTCTTGAACTCAGGTAATGAAGTCTTCCAACTTTGTTCTTCTACAACACTGTCACTCATCTGGGTTTATGCATTTTCATATAAGTTTTTAACCAGTCTGTTACTTTATAGATTAAAGGCTGTTGGGAGTTTGGGATTGCATTCAATGTACAAAACAACTTGTGCTGGGGTGTCATCTTAATAATAAATTCTCTTAATAATGATTCAAAACATGTGGCATATCCCATCCTTCATTTACATCTCCTAAAAATTTGTCTCTCCCTTGCTCCTTTTTTTTCTTTTTTTCTTTTTTGCAGTGCTAGGAATCGACCCAGGGCCTTGCACATGCTCTACCACTAAGCTACATCTGTCCCCAGCACACTTTGTAGTCTTAAGTTAGGTTTTATACATATTTCAGTTTACCCCAAACATATCATATTCTTTGATGGTATTCTAAATTCCAATTGTTAATTGTCTGAATATAGAAATACTTCAGAGAAATACATATATAGAAATAGAAAAATACTTTTACTTACCCATTTTTACTATTTCTAGAAGTTTACATTACTCTACACAGATCTAATTTCTCTCCAGTACTATTTTCCTACTGCCTGAAGAACTTCCTTTAAAACTTCCTATAGTCCAGGTCTGCTGATGATCTATTCTCTCAACTTTTTTTAGTTTAAAAATGTCTGTTTTTGGAGTCGGGTGCGGTGGCACATGCCTGTAATCCCAGCACCTTGGGAGGCTGAGACAGGAGAATCGTGAGTTCAAAGCCAGCCTCAGCAATGGCAAAGCAACTCAGTGAGACTCTGTGCCTAAATAAAAAACACAAAATAGAGCTGGGGATGTGGGTCAGTGGTCAAGTACCCCGAGTTCAATCCCTGGTACCAAAAAATAAATAAATAAAAGTCTGTTTTCCTCTATGCTTTTGAAAGATTATTTTTGCTGGAGATAAAATTTTAAATGGACAATTTGCTTTATCTTTCAAATTTTTAAAATATTTCTCCATTTCAATATTTTAGACATGTCTTCTAGTTTGCGTAGCTTACATAGAGAAGTCAGTTGCCACTCTAAATTTTTGTTCCTTTCTATGTGATGTCTTTTATTCCTGGTTGCTTTTTAAGTTTTTTCTTTAGAGACTTCCAGTGACAGGATGTCACTGTGAAATTTTGTTTCTTCTGCTAACTTTTTGTTTTTATGTTTAAACTTTCCATTAAACATTGTATCCTAGAATATCTTTACTGCTCCTGCCTTTGGGATGCTCCAAAAACATGTATATACCTGGTTCTGTTCCCAGGTCTCTGATGCTCTGTCCATTGCTTTTTCAATCTTTTTCCTCTCCATGTTTTAGTTTCAACAGTTTCCACTCCTATTTTATTGATATTTAAAAACAATAATTAACTACTCTGTTGTTAATTCTATCTACTCTACTTTTTTTGAATTATTGTCTTTTTCATCTCTGTAACTTCAGCTTGGGTTTTTATATCTTCCATTTCTCACATCATCGTGTTTCCCTCTATACTGTTGAACATGGAGAGCAAACTGATAGCTGTTTCATGGCGCTGCCTGCTGAATCCATCAAATACATTGTTTCTATGTCTATCACTCATTTTCTCCTTGTTAATGGGTCACAATTTTGCAGCTTTGCATTCCTGGCAATTTTTTATTAGATGTGTGCTATTGGGTGAGAGAAATTTCATTCCTTCAGTGCTAGATTTTCTTCTGGTATGCAATTAAACTTCTTGGGATTATTTTGAATCTTTTGAAACTTACTTTTCACTTTTTTAGTGTGAGGTCCTTTGCAGTCTTTAGTCTAGGGCTAACTTAGCCCCACTAAGGCTAGTCATCTCTGGACTTTACCTGCTGCTCCTTAAGGTCTATTCATTTTAATCAGTGGGAAATCAAAATAGTGGACTTTCAGAAATTGTTTGGTCTTCTTTCCAGTAGTTTTCTTCTGCCTCATATTGTTCCCTTCTTCTGTGTATGGACCCATATTTAGGCAGTGATTCAAAGAAATCTCCTTCGTAGATCTTCAGAGCTCTATCTATGCACTTTCTTCTCTTCACTGTCCTGACCCACAAAATCCAGCCAGCTCAGACACTCTAATCACTGGTCTAAACTCAGCAAGACAACTAAGCTCCCTCTGATTCCCCCTCCCTGCTCTTTGACCTGGGAAATGCCTGTTGTAGGGTTCACTTCATTGTTTCCCTTCCCTCAAGGAAAAGAGACTTTAGATCCCTATTGAACAATGTGTCCCATCATAATTTTTTTCTTTTTTAGATTGCTTTTTAAGTTGTTTATGGCAATAGGAACTGATCTTTTACCATGTTTCATGGGCAGAAGCAAAACTTTTTCTACATATTTATTTTCATTCTGTGAAATGAACTGTTTTTATGCACATTTTAAAATGTAGATTTAATTTAACAATTTTTATGTCAAGTTATCAATGAGAGATTCTAACATTTGCTATTGTTTCTAAGAAACAAAAGCCATGTTCTTATCTGAATTTCAAGTAGTTCTTCTCAGAGATTCATTACACTATAGTCAAAATCCCTTCTCCATCTCAAAATTCTTCATTCAATTTTTCTTTCATTGCTAATATAGTACTCAAACTATAATGCTATTTAGGACTATAAGAAACTAAGCGCAGAGAAGACACTGTACGTAGGAGCTTAGCATTAGACTGACTCCCATGAGATCAGGGAGTCCTGGTGAACATGCCAAGCTTTCAGATGGAATCTGTGAAAGACTAAGTCTCAGGAACCATGGTGAATAAGAAGTAGGAAAAGACTTACCAAGATTACAACAAGCCTCAAGTCATACCACTCCTGAGTAGACTAGGTGATTAGACCATGTTTTATCGGACAAGCAGAAGAAAGGATGAATATATCTGTACCAAAATGATATATAGAGCCTTAACAATTTTTCAGGAATTATCAAGTATGCCACCAGACAGAATCAAATGACTGGAAATTGACAGAAATAGAATAGAAACAGATACAAAGGTGATCCAAAACAAGGGCATTAAAATAACTGTGATTAGTATTTTTAAGAATATAGAGGGAAGCCAGGTATGGTGGCACATGCTTATAATCCCAGCTACTCAGAGGCTAAGGCAGGAAGATCGTAAGTTAAAGGCCAGCCTGAACAACTTAGTAAAACCCTGTCTCAGAACAAATAAAACAGGGGTGGGGATGTAGTTCAGTGGCAGAGAGCTTGCCTAGCACGCAAAAAGCCCTAGGTTCAATCCCTAATAAAACACACACATACAACAAGTATAAAGGAAAAGATGGTGAAGATAGTTACAACAGAGCATCCATCAAAAAAGCAGACTCCATGAAAAGGGGGCTACACTGAAATTAAATAGTTGGTTTATACAGACACTATTAAGGAAGGAAAGAGACTTAGGGATTGGAAAGATATTCATACTAAATACATCAGATAATAAACTTGAAAAAAGGCAACTCAAGATGAAATGAAGCCGGGCGTGGTGGCGCACGCCTGTAATCCCTGCACTTTGGGAGGCTGAGACAGGAGAATTGCGAGTTCAAAGCCAACCTCGGCAACAGTGAGGTGCTAAGCAACTCTGAGACCCTGTCTCTACATAAAACACAAAATAGGGCTGGGGATGGGGCTCAGTGGTCGAGTGCCCCTGAGTTCAATCCTGAGTACCAAAAAAAAAAGATGAAATGAAGCAGTTCTTACACTTCATGAAGGACATCTAAGTGGCTAACAAATATGATACTGTGTGCTTAGTTCCATTATTAGAAGGAAAAACAAACTAAAACCATATTGTGATGCCATCCACTAGTATATCTAAAATCAGGGACAGATAATACCAAGTTTTGACAAGGATATGTGGTAACAAAAATCTCACGTACCTGCTGTGGGAGTACAACTTGATGCAACTTCTTTGGTTGGTAATATCTATGAAACCTAGAAATACACATACCCTATGACACTCATGAATATGTCCTATGGAATTGTATATGTGTATTCATGAAGATATGTAAAAGAATGTTTGTAACAGCACTACTTACAATTTCCCCACCTGAAAGCTGGGTATGTATCAAGGGCTGGGACTGCTAGGTCAAAGAATAATCAGATCTTCAATTATTTCTAGATAATGCCAATTTTTATTTATTTATTTTTTAGTACTACACAAATTTAAACTCCCAACAACAAAGTATTAAATAAAAACAATTCCTTTTATTTCAAAACTTCACCAATACCTGGAATTATCAAGCTTTTGAAAATGTTTTTTTCTTCCTTACCTGATATAAAATGGTATCTCATTGTAGCTTTTATATATTCCTGATTACAAATGAAGACGAACACGTCTTCATGTATTCATTGGCCATTTTGAATTCTTTGTGAAGTGGACAATATAAGTCTTTTGCCCATTTTTCTTTTCTATTATCTGGCTTTTACTCACTGATTTGTTGAAGCTCTTTACTGGGTACTAATCTACAAGTTGTAGGTGCTGCAAATATCTTCTCCCCCTCAATGGCCTGTCTCCTCACTATCTTTATAATGCCGTTAAGAGAATAATCTTATTACAGTATAATTAATTTTTCTTTTATGGCAAAGACTTTTGTGTCTTAGAATATAAAATTCTATGTTGAAACATCTAAATATCTAATTTCCCTTTAAATATTTAGCTCCTTAGTTTACATGAGATTTTTTTTAATAGCCTGATATAGTGGTCCAATTTCATATTTTCTCCAGCAAGAATAACAAACAGTACCATTTACTGAAAGTCAGCCAATCATTTCCCAAATGATCTGCCATACAAGCGCCATTATATGTCACATGTATATACATCATGGGTTTCTGGGCTCTGTTATAATGATCTATTTGTCTGTCACTTGCCAATATTATTTCCTAATATAATATAATATAATATAATGTCCTGACCTGACATCTGATGGCAAATTCCTTCTTACTTCTCTACTTAAAGGGTATCTTGTTTCAAAATCACTACATTTACATATACATTTTAGAATCAAATCAGCTTCTATTCCATTAAATTATACACTGGAATACAGACTGAAATTTTACTCAGTAAAATCAATTTAGTGACCTAAAGTGAAAACGCTGTACAATGATGCTATATCTAAGCCATTAACGTAGTACATTAATGTATTTAATTCTTTAGTATCTCTCAATGTTTTATATTTTTCTTTAATTATTTGATACTTGATGTTTTCGTGTTATTATAATGGTGCTGTATCTTTTAAAATTTGTATTTGGTATACAGAAAAAAATATGATTTCTTACATGAGTTCAGAAATCTTGTGTAACTCTAATTAATCCTAATAATCTATCTGTAAGCTCCTTTGGATTTCCTATATACAACATTAATCATTTAAGAATACTAATAATAGTGTTCCTTCTTTACTAATACTTTTTATTTTTATTGCTTTTTTTCTTTCCTGCATTCTTCTATTAGTTAAGGCATTCAGTTTGGTTTTTTTTCTGTTTTTTTTTTGGTACTGGAGATTGAACTCAGAGGCACTCGGCCCCTGAGCCACATCCCCAGCCCTATTTTGTGTTTTATGTAGAGACAGGGTCTCACTGAGTTGCTTAGCACCTCGCCGTTGCTGAGGCTGGTTTTGAACTCGCAATTCTCCTGTCTCAGCCTCCCAAAGTGCTGGGATTACAGGCTTGCGCCACCGCGCCTGGCTTCAGTTTGTTTTATAGAGCAATGAGACAGCAGGTATCTTTCTTCTGTTTTGTATCTCAAGGAACACTTCCAATGTTTCACTATCAGATTTGTTTTAGGGTTTTTGTAGAGACTATAATATTAGGTAAGAAACTTACTTTCTATTCTGAAATGCTAAGACTTTATTTTTTTTTTATTTTTATTTTTTTTTGGTACTGGGGATTAGACTCAGGGGCACTCGACCACTGAGCCACATCTCCAGCCCTATTTTGTGTTTTATGTAGAGACAGGGTCTCACTGAGTTGCTTAGCGCCTCGCCATTGCTGAGGCTGGCTTTGAACTCGCGATTCTCCTGTCTCAGCCTCCCTAAGTGCTGGGATTACAGGCTTGAGCCACCGCGCCCGGCTCTAAGACTTTATTTTAATCATAAAACAGATCATTGGGCTGGGGGGTGTGGCTCAGTGGTAGAGAGCATTTGCTTAGCATATGCAAGTCCCTGGATTCAATTCTCAGCACCAAAAAAAAAAAAATCCACATATTTTTATCAATTCCTGCATACTGTTAGCTGATAATGATTTTTCTCCTGGCAAATTATATTGCTCAATTTTTTACTATTAAACAAATATTGCAACAGTTCTGACAATTTTTTTCCCTTTATTCTTTTTTTTTTTAATATACCAGGGGTTGAACCCAGAGGAGCTTAACCACTGAGCCACACCCCTAGCCCTTTTTAATTTTTGAGACAAGGTCTCACTAAGTTGCTTAGTGTCTTACTAAATTGCTGAGGACCTCTTTGAACTTATGATCCTTCTGCCTCAGCTACCCAGAGCTGCTGGAATTACAGGTATGTACCACAGCACCTGGCCATACTTAAACTTTTATAGGTTGCTGAGTTTCGTTTACTGGGATCTTATTCAGGATGTCTGAATAGATTCTGTGGGTTAAATTGGGTTGTAGCAACCAGGCAAGGCGGCCTATTCACATAATCCCAGAGATTCAGGCAGGAGGATCAAAAGTTTAAGGCTAGTCTCGGTAACTTAGAGACACTCTGTCTTAAAAAGCCAAGGGTGAGGTACAACTAGGGGACTGTAATTTCCACTTCTCAAAAATATTTAAATTGATTTTATCATCAGGTTTATGCTAGTCTCATGAGAGGTATCAAAGAATGTTCTGATTAAAAACAACTTAAGCTAGGCACAGTGGTGCATGCCTGTAATCCTAGCACTTTGGGAGGCTAAGACAGGAGAATCGTGAATTCAAAGCCAGCCTCAGCAATGGCGAGGCACTAAGCAACTCAGTGAGACCCTATCTCTACATAAAACACAAAATAGGGCTGCGGATGTGGCTCAGTGGTCGAGTATCCCCGAGTTCAATTCCTGGTACCAAAAAAAAAAAAAAAAACCTTAAGAATGTTCCCTTTATTCTATTCTTGAGGAGAGTTTGTTTAAAGTGTGTATGGTTTCTTCCTTAAATGTTTTATAAAATTCATCAGGGTCTCATTACACATTTGTTACATCTATCTGCACACTCACCATGGGCTGAGTCCTGCCTGAAACAGTTGCAGGTTCTTCTCTCAGTATTAAACAAAAAGTATTTGTTCATGTAATAGATACAAGCCACTGCTAGATCGGACATATCTGCCTATACAGTGCTATTGCAACTGTGCCTTCCCTTCCTCACTTCCATAATCAGCACTGTTTTCCTTTTTTGTTACTTTGTGAGTTTCAGCATGTGCATCAACAAGTAAAAACCAAGACTCGGGGCTGGGATATAACTCAGCCGTAGAGCATTTGCTTAGAATGCGCAAAGCCCTGGGTTTGATCCCTAGTACCAGAAAGAAAAAACAAACAAGAATGACCTTAAAGCCAAGACTCACTGAAATGTGACTCTTGCTTTCACCTAAATAAATGCCTTCTTTGCAGCAGCTTCCTAGCTCAAAACTAAAATGTGGGCCTCAAAATCATAGGATCATTAGAGTATCTCCTGAAGAACCAAAACTGCATGCTAAATACCAAGAATATACTATAAATAGTATAGATCTGAAATGCTTCTCCTTTGTTTTATAGTAACCTTGATTATGAATAGTAATTAGGAGGAAAAAGTGGTGTTCTTCAAAGAATTGCCATCATTTCATTTACTTATTTTTGATTATTATCTTCTTTTTAAACTTGGACTTACAATTTAATGTATCAAAAAAAAAATTACAAAGATCAAAGAGCAAAAATTCTAGAGCTAATAAACAAATTCAGCAAAATATCAGGTTAAAAAACCAACATACAAGTATCAATAGCTTTCCCATACACCAATACTAAAACTGCTGAGAAAGAAATCAAGAAAACAATCTCATTTACAATAGCCTAAAAAAAAAAATAACTGGGAATGAATCTATCCAAGGAGGTGAAAAAGCTCTACAGTGGAAACTATGGAACACTGAAGAAGACACAAAGGTGAAAAGAGACCCCATGTTCACGAATAGGCAGAATTGTTAAAATGGTCATGTTATAAAATTAATACACAGAGTCAATGCAATCCTTATAAAAATATCAATGGGATTCTTCAAAGAACTAGAAAAAAAAAGTCTTAAAATTCATTTGGAAGAAAAAAGACATATAGCCAAAGCCATTCTAAGTCAAAAAAGCAATGCTGGAGGCATCAAAATACCTGACCTCAAATTATACTACAGAGCAGAGTTTAGTACTGGCGTATGGGAAAGCTATGGTACTGGCATTAAAAAAAAAAAAAAAAAAATTCCACACAGACCAATGGAACAGAAGTCTTAAACTCACATAGACAAAGTCATCCGATCCTTGAAACATATATTGGAGAAAAGACAGTCTTTTTTAGCAAATGCTGCTGGGTAAACTTGTTATCCATATGTAAAAGAATGAAACTAGGTCCCTATCTCTCACTCTGCAGAAGAGTCAACTAACAACTAAAGACCTAGGAATTAGATCAGAAACTTTGCAACTCCAACATATAGGTAGGTGCAAGCAATGAATTCTTCAACTCAACTCCTAAAGCTCATGAAATAATACTAAGAATTAATAAATGGGATGGCATCAAATTAAAAAGCTTCTGTACAGCAAAGGAAACAAGAACATGAAGAACCTACAAAACAGGAGATCTTTGCTAACTACTCTCTGATAGAGGATTAACATCCAGAATATATAAAGAACTCAAAAACTTAACACCAAAGAAACAAATAACCCAATTAATAGGGAACTAAATAGATACTTTTCAAAAGTAGAAATACAAATGGCTAAAAAATACATGAAAAAAATGTTCAACATCTTTAGTAATTAAGGAAATGCAAGTCAAAACTACACAGGTATTTCATTTCACTCCTGTTAGAATGGCAGACATCAAGAACCTACAAACAATAATTGCTAGAGGATATAGAGAAAAAGAAACACTTTTACATTGCTGTTTGGATTATAAATTAGTACAACTGCTATGGAAATCCGTACTGAGGTTCCTCAAAAGACCAGGAATGGA
>CM053415.1:28027288-28058435 GCA_028644305.1 Xerus rutilus
TGCTGAGCCATACATTCAGAAACATTGTAGTTTTTCAGTGTATACTCTTCTGTAAACAAATTTCATAACAAAGTAGGTAGTCTCTCTTAATAAAGACACCAGCCATGATACATTTAAGGTGTTTATTAGTGAGAATTATATCTTGCCCCCAATATTTTGCTACATGGTGCTCAAAATTGGAAAACACAGTTCCCATGTTGAACTCTTTTATATTAATATCACCTGATGATTAGTTATAGTTTATAATTTTATTTGATTATTCCAAGGTTTTTCCTTTTTATTTACAATTGTTTTCATTATTCAACTTTGTCTATGTCTACTTGGTCTTTTCTGGAGTGCTTACTAAACACACACACGTATCTCTATTCACACACACGTCACTCAAAGTATTATTATAAAAAAATTCTCAGGAACACATACTATTTTTACTGACAGCCTTAACCTGCTGCCCATGTGTGGGTTTTATGGATTACTGTGTGCTTCCCAGTTCACTGGGGTAATATGTGAAGCTCATGCTCAGATAAATCTTGGAGAAATGTATCTAAATGCTTTGAACATGTGTTTCTCAAAAACTTCCTTGGAAAGGAAGAATTTTATGGAATATATGTTAAAATCACAACTACTTGGCCTCATTTTGGATCTGACAAACAGAATCTCTAGGAAAGAGGCTTGGAAAGTTGTACAATTAACAGGCACCACCAATGATTCTTACTCATTATGTATGAGAAAACAGTAGGCTAAAACAGTAAGCTTCAACTATCAGTGAGCTCAAAAAACTCTAAGTAAGTACTCCTGATGATTCAGATAGAGGCAGACCCTTAAACTTGAGTATTTTGGACTAAGTACCCACCAAGGGGTGATTTCTTTTAGAGTAGACATTTGTCCTCACTTAGTGATAATGTTTATTATACAGAAGGCAAGCACAATGGATTCCATAACATGCCTCTTAAATGTCTTTTACTAATGGTAACGTACCCAACATTATGGGATCTGATGGAAGTCCTACCTTTAATTTGCAGATGGAGCCAAACTGGCCTCAAGTTTATAGAAAATATAAAGTTACAATCTATCCCAACTTTCTAAGATGGTAGGTAGAGTGATTAACCTGGACTTTGGAGAAAAAAACCCTTCCAAGTCACTAACCTAACTGGAGTCGGCTAGGTCAAGATCATTCCTAAATCTCAAAAGAGGCAACAGCACTGGGACTCTCTCAAAAGGGAAAAAGAATGTCAAAATGAGAGGACCTTATATTTACAAGATTCAAACAAGATAAACATAGAGATATGGTTTAGAGAGAGAAATGTTTGGATAGACATTACACGAGGGAAAAGCTAGCTGTTTAGACACAGGAAAAAAGAATTAGTTAATATCCAAGTTGTCTCTGGAGAATTACAAGAAACCATATTCCTTAAACTCACTGCAAAGAACTATTCTGAATTATTTTGTGAGGTAGACAATAGTACTTAAAACTCTGATATTGTCTATGCCAGTGAAATTAAAATGTTCAAGGTCTAGAGTACATTTTGTGCTTTTATGTCCATATCATACCTTGCTTCTGAATGCAGCCACTAATCACTGGGAATCCTCAACCTTTTTCTTGATAACACGGTCCTTAGGCTTGACTGCCCCTTCCCTGCCAGCAATAGAACAATTACTTCTTTTTTTTCTTTTGGTGATACTAGGGCTTGAACCCAGAGGTGCTTTAACACTAAGGTATATCCATGGTCTGTCTTTATTTATTTTGAGATGGTCTTGCTAAGTTATCTATGTTGGCCTCAAACTGTGATCCTCCTGCCTCAGACTACCAAGTAGCTAGGATTATAGGAGTGGACCACCTCACCCAACTATTACATACTTTTTTTTTTTGGTACTGGAGATTGAACTCAGGGGCACTCGACCACTGAGCCACACCCCCAGCCCTATTTTGTGTTTTATGTAGAGACAGAGTCTCACTGAGTTGCTTAGTGCCTCGCCATTGCTGAGGCTGGCTTTGAACTTGCGATTCTCCTGTCTCAGCCTCCCTAAGTGCTGGGATTACAAGCGTGAACCACCGCGCCCGGCTCCACATACTTTCTTATACTGATGGGATGCCAGTGATAGTGAAATAGTAAAACCAGATCATCAAAAAAGGATCTGATTAGAGCCATAGAACTGAAGCTTAATAAACTTAATTTCAGAGTTATCAGACTTGTATGGAGGCTACAGAAAAATGAGATGAAATGGAGCAAAAATGAAAGCAAGAAGTATATTTAATAACATTATAAAGCAAAATATCAGATATTTCAGCATATCCATGATACTTTAGAAATTTGAGTAAGTAAACCTGAATTCAGAAGAACTTTGCAATGGACTTCCGGACTGTCTGAATCTATAAAACTAAACAATTATGATGAGGTCTATAAACAACTGCCTGTACACTAAGGAACCCCATAACCAGCAGAAAAGCTTCGATTATTTAGCAAAGTTCAAGACTGTTCAATGTCTGACTCACATACACATCACTATAAGGTTGACTGAAAAAACTTTTTTTCTTTCTTCAACTAGACTACTTACACATGATTCCCCCATTTTCAAGAACCTAGAGATATTTTGGTAATGTAAATGATGTGTTTGCTAACTTGATTTTCATATACCAGCTTTGCATCAAGTGAAAATCATCTGTACCACGTCACTGTGAAGACAAGTTAATTAACTTTTAACATTTTTTTAACTATCAAAAGTGTAAGTTTTTGAGGCAAATATTTAAACCCCAATATTTTACCTGTTCCAGCACTGCTGTTTGCTTTTCCAGAGCTACACAAATATTTTCATTAATTGGCTCTGAAGTTTTCATGCGTTTAACATTTTCTTTGTTTTCTAAAAGCATCCTCTTCTTTTGATTATGGCCTTGAGGAGATGGAAAGATTAGAAATAAAAATATTCTTTCTTGAGAAGCAAATGGGAATCCCTAATTTAGGGATACTCTAAGCAAATGGAAAAACTAAAATGTAACAGAGTTTTTAAGAAAAATTGATACATAAAAATGTTCCCACAAATTTGTATTTTTTTTTGAAGACTCATTTGCTAAAGTAGGGCTCCGATCTCAGGTACACTCCACTCCAGTCTTATGCAATACACATGCACCAATAAAAATCAAACTACAGCATTTAATTCTCTACTTAGTTACTTCAATGATCCTGCATTACTTTTATAGAAAGTTACTTAATGCTACATATTTTTAACAGGTGAGCCTATTATTTTTAACCATTTTAAATTCATCCTCAAATTATTACTCTGTAGCCTAGACAAAACTTCAAAATTCCATGAAGCATTTTCTTCTATTTCAATAACCAACATAAATATTCAAATTTACTTTTGCTATTTGAATAATTTTATAACTTAGAACTTCATTTGTTAATTATTTGGTGTTTCCTTTCTCCACACACAGACACAATCATGTATGTATGTGTGTATGTAATGTTATCTATCATCATATACCTACCATGTGATTTACAGGCCAAGTCCATGGAAAGAAATGGGTTCACCAACAATTTTGAAAATCCACTCTTTCTAATAAACAGACTTCAAAATAACAAGAGATATAATTGAAACAAACCAAACTCCCATAAGCCACCTTTTGAGATGTTTGCTCTCAGGAAAGTGATTCCTTCTTTGTTAGAAATAACTTCCTTTTTGATGTGGTATATAATTAAAATGAATCAAGTTGGGTCTAAAGCAACTTGTGTATGGCCTGAACATTTTTGAATATGCAGTGAACTATAACCTAACTTGATGTGTTAAACACTCTGCAACCTACTCTTGTAAAAAGTACCTGTCAGAAAATCAGAAGTGGCCACCTGATCAAAATTGGAAGTGAGCTGTAACCAACAGATCAGGTTGTCTCTTATACCTCATTTGTAGTTGCTTTCTTTCATTTGGCTATAAATATAAGCTACCATGTAGTGGTAAAGAGCTTTCTTGAAACATTTTTGGTCCTGATTGCTGGCCAATTCTAGAACTGCAAATAAAGCCAATTACTAACTGCAGACTTAGATTTGTTGTAATATTTCAACAATACCCTTCGTCCTCCCCACCAAAAATAGTCCACAAACAAGTTACTCTGAAATAATTATAGTCACCATTTACTTTTTTCAGTCTATACAAACTCACTTATTTGCATATTTGAGGTTTTAAAATTCCCTGAAGAAAAATGATAATTTCTATAAAAAATGCAAAAATATATGCTTACTGTTATTACCATCAGTGTCGAGTGATGACTGCCACTTTGAGTCTGTACTTTCACAATTTGAAATGCTGGAACGACAGGTTCTACTGGATTCTTCTGTTTTCAAAATGTTAGCAGTATAGCTGGAGGAATGAACTAAATTCACCAAGTGAAATGTTTTCTCAAAAGGCAGAAAATGTGAGTTTGTATTTAAAATGTCATTTTGCCTTTTATCAAGTGACTCTGAATTGGAGTTTGCTTCTAAATTGGAAACCATCTTATCGATTCTCTTATCATTCAAGGTATTTTGAACTACACCACTCAATATGATGGGCGGGCAGCAAATGGGTTTTAGATTACAGTTCTCTTCCTGTTCAAAAAAAGATCTTTCCACTTTTGTCTGATATTCAAGATGAGCTTCAGAAGTGTTCTGGGAATCTTCTGCCCTTTGTACAAACAATTTGCTGGGAGAATCTAATGTTTTTCTTGGCTTTTGGTAACGACACACAACTTGTTCATCAATGTACTCCAATCTTGTATTTGAATCAACAATTTCTTCTACTGGTTTTATTGAATTCTTAGGAACCACCATAGTCTTCTGTGAGAATATTGAGTTTTTGTTAGAGTTGAATGAGTAATCAACATTTTCAGAATGTTTATCCTTGTTAGTTATGATCCCCGTACTTAAATTCTGACTACCACTTGGAACATTACTTCCAATTGCTGCTGTTCTCAGAGCTTCAACATTCTTAGACTTATTCAGGATCTCTACTTGCTTCCGGCAACTTGTGGGCATTGTTTTTTTGGCTTTTAATATTTTCCGTTTACTTCTATCTGGACTTGCCATCTTTCATATCCTAGAATTTAAGATATCATATTTAAATGCATTTCTCCACTACATTAATTTATTTACAATGTTAAAATGTGAAGACTATCTCTCCAGATTTAAATGATTATATTAATTTTTATCTGTCAATGAGAACAAACAAATAATTTCAATTTCTCTACAGTCCAAAAAACAAGTACAACTATTTTCTTTGGCAACATTATAACATCCCATAAGTAAAAAGAATCCACATGCCAATCAGTAGTACACTGAAATAATAAAGTATAGGATAGCTACACAATGAAGTATAATCAACAATAATTGATCTTTCATTATATACAACAGTATGAGTTTCAAAAGCCTAGAGTTTAAATGAGCTAGACCAAAAGTATGCACTGTTCAAATACATTTTAACAAAGATCAAAAACAATTACTGTATTGTATTAAAAATCAAAGTGAATATCAACTAGAAAGAGAACCAGCTAGACCTCTGGGAGTTTTGGGTTTGTTTGTTGATATAGGTGCTGGTTTTATGAATGTGTTCAGTTTGTGAAAATTATCAAACTCAATGAGGATTTGTGCACTTTGTTATGTATAACATTTCAGAAAAAGAAAAGAAAATCTGACGGATTTCTCTGAAGCCACTTAAAACATATATCAAAATAATTGTAGACTTGGCTCTACAGCAGAATTAAATATATCCGGAGTTATTCTTGAGTGTATATGTAATATAAAAGTAAGGTAAAATCTGGGACAGAAAATTCTAAATTAAATGAACAAAGCTGCAAAAAAGGATAAGGTTGAAAGTAAGGAAAAGGTAGCTTTCTTTTTTCAAATAGGATATAGTCATATAATACTGTTTTGCTCTTGGCCCAATCATTATTGAAATGCTGACGAGGAATGCTTTTAGAAAATCTCCCCCTGCCTCACATTGGGGATTGAACCCAGGGGCACTGTATCACTGAGCTATATCCTGAGTCCTTTCTATTTTTTATTTAAAGACAGGGTTTATATCTTCCAGATTACAAATTCCGTACATATGAAGAGGATGGCAATCCAAGAATTCCAGTCCATCCACACAACCGAGACCAATGCCTACCTCCTTTAGATAACTCAGGAAGAGACTTGATCCTTGACTAGGCAGGGTCATTGTCCCATGTCAGTCTGAAGCACCAAACAGTAGATCAATCTTCACCCCTCACCAAGCCTTAAGATTAAGGGATAAGGGCTGAGGTTGTGGCGCAGTGGTAGCGTGCTCGCCTAGCATGCTTGAGGCACTGGGTTTGATCCTCAGCACCACATAAAAATAAAATAAAGATATTCTGTCCACCTACAACTAAAAAATAAATATTTTTTAAAAAAAGATTGAGGGATAAGCTGGGTGCGGTGGTGCAAGCACTTAGGGAGGCTGAGACAGGAGAATCGCGAGTTCAAAGCCAGCCTCAGCAACTGCAAGGCGCTAAGCAACTCAGTGAGACCCTGTCTCTACATTAAACACAAAATAGGGCTGGGGATGTGGCTCAGTGGTTGAGTGCCCCTGAGTTCAATCCCCGGTACCAAAAACAAAAAAAGATTAAGGGATAAAAGTCTGGGAGGTATGAATGGGATAGGAATTTGGGAATAAAGAAAAAGATACTGAGTCTCGAAACACCCATGAACCACTGAGATTCAAAAAGTACCTAGGAACAACTGCCAACTCCTGATCCATATCATATGCCCTTTGCCCACACCATTGTAACATAAGGGTGATGCTCAAGCCAGGGAAAATTGGCATATTGTGTAGTTCCATCTACTCCAGCCTCTAACAACTGTCTCTCTATAATATTGAGGCCCCCCACCACAAGGTTGCTCTCCCTCCCTCTAGAGAGACCAAACATTCTCTCTTGAAAGTGTATTCCTTGCTTTATCCTAAAGGCATATCCTGGGATTGCCCTCATTCTCCCTTGAATATAAATGAAATAAAAAATAGGGCTGGGAGCCAGGTGCAGTGGTGCATACCTGTAATCCCAGCACTTTGGGAGGCTGAAACAGGAGAATCGCAAGTTCAAAGCCAGCCTCAGCAACAGTGAGGTGCTAAGGAACTCAGTGAGATTCTGTCTCTACATAAAACACAAAATAGGGCTGGGGATGTGGCTCAGTGGTTAAGCACCCCTGAGTCTAATCCCTGGTTCCAAAAAAATAGGGCTGGGGATGTGGCTAAATGAGTTCTCTGCAACTTTCCTAAATAAACTGTTCTCTATGCCTTTGTAAAACTAATAAATGAATAAAAAATAAATGGCACTATTGTATTAAATAATATAGAGAAAATAACACAAGAACAATTAAAAAAGTAAAACATAAAATAACAGTGCATAAAACTCAGAAGCCATAAAAATCAAAGATACTTTGTCATTTCTAATAAATGTAAATGGATTAAATTCTACTAAAAACATGAGGTTAAAGTATTCTTACTGTTTTAAAAAAGACAGCTAAAAAAGCTGATACAAAAAATGTTAAAAGGTAAAAGGATGGTAACAGTGTATTTAGCAGATAAAACAAATTAATCAATGTTTTTAAAATTTTAAATGAATGGTGAAGCTTAATCAGTGGCACATATCTGTAATCCCAGCAACTCAGAAAGCTGAGGCAGGAGGATCATAAATTTGCAGCCAGCCTCAGTAATTCTGATACAGGACAGATGAAACTGGACATCTGAGGAATCTTCAGGAAGCAGATTTAATTATGCTGCAGTGGTCCAGAGAGGCTACTATGGAAAAATCTCTGGACCCTGGGTCTGGAAATTCTTTGACATTTATACTCAGGGAGTAGTTACATAACAGTTACTTTTTGTTCCATATTCTTAGGGTGGACAGAGGTTTCACAAGTTTCTACCAAGGAAAACAGAAACAGTAATTTTTACACAGCAACAACTTGATTGCAAACCTAGTTTTTATAAGAAAGGAGAAACTTCAATCCACAATGAGTTCTCTACTTGGCATTTACAAGAGGAAGCTTCAAACCACAATGGGTTCTCTGAAAAAATCCTGTTGACATTGTTTTGAGTGGAGGGGGCGGGTTTACCAGGGATTGAACTCAGGGTCACTCAACCACCGAGCCACATCCTCAGCTCTATTTTGTGTTTTATGTAGAGACAGGGTCTCACTGAGTTGCTTTGCGCCTGGCTTTTGCTATAAGGCTAGCTTTGAACTCGCAATCCTCCTGTCTCAGCTCCCTGAGCCACTGGGATTACAGTTGTGCAGCTGGTGCAGCTGGTCGTGGCCCTGTGGACATTTTTGTAACAATCTTGCTGACAAGGAGAGAAGTTTGTTACAATTATGGTAGGGGTCTTTTGGATTACATTAATTTAGCAAGGCCCTCGGCAACTTAGTGAGACATTGTCTCAAAATAAAGAAGGGCTGGGGCATATCTCAGAGCTAAAGCATCCCTGGATCTAATTCCCAATATCAAAACAAAAACAAAGCACCATGAAGGCTAGTAATCCCAGCACTTTGGGACACTAAAACAGAAAAATCCTGAGTTCAAAGCCAGCCTCAGCAATGGCGAGGTGCAAGCAACTCAGTGAGATCCTGTCTCTACATAAAACACAAAATAGAGCCGGGCGCGGTGGCTCAAACCTGTAATCCCAGCACTTAGGGAGGCTGAGATAGGAGAAACGTGAGTTCAAAGCCAGCCTCAGCAACAGCGAGGTGCTAAAGCAACTAAGCAACTCAGTGAGACCCTGTCTCTACATAAAACACAAAATAGGGCTGGGGATGTGGCTCAGTGGTCGAGTACCCCTGAGTTCAATCCCTAGTACCAAATAAAACAAAAACAAAAAAACCACAAAATAGGGCTGGGGATGTGGCTTAGTGGTCGAGTGCCCCTGCGTTCAATCATAGGTACCCCCCCCAAAAAAAACCAAGATATAGCAAAACAATTATACATCTAAGAGGAAAAATGAAACTAGATCTCTTCCTCTTTCTACATACTAAAATGAATTCTTAGATGATTAAGGACTTAAATTATAAGAGACAAACCTTTTAAACTTGAAGAACAAATATAGAAAATTTGTCTTTTACACCAAGTACCACAGGAAGTATCCTGATTCCAAAGATCTCTGTGAAAATGTGGCTCATGTGACAACAAGGGATTCAAGCTGGCTGAAAAAAGTCAGAAATTCTTTTGATGCCCAATTAGACCAAGTAGTTGCTTTTTATTCTCTCAGCAATAAGGTGAATTTTACTGAACTATTATATAACAGGTAAAATGTCCATTTTAGGCAGTTCCCAATATTTAACTTCCCTGAGCTTTTTACCTGCAGTTTTACTTGTCTTCCGTAAGTATTCTCATGTACAATTTTCCAAGTGAATTACCTCTCCTTGATGCCCTAAATTTGATCAACTATAAAGTATAAACAGATTAATAATTAATTATTTCCTGTTGTTTATTAACTATGAACTAACTATAATTTAAGCAGATATTCTGCATTACTAATATATATTTTTGTCATTGCACAGCCATGGTATATAACAACATACCCTCAGATAAACTACACCAGTAAAACACTTTGGTATCAATAGCAGGCCTCAATATTTCACACATCATCATGAGGTAAGAAAAACAATCTGAGAAAGAGACAGAAAGAGAGAAGAAGAAATTTGACAATAATACTGAAGTTACAAAGAGCAAAGATAAACCAAAAATGAGCAAAGATGCCAATAATTCCTGTTCATAATATTAAGTACTCTTTAAAAATAAATCAGAGGGCTGGGAGTTGGGAGTTGCTTGGTGGTAGAGTACTTGCCTAATGTGTGAGGCCCTGGGTGGGTGGTGGGGTAGATAAAAATTAATGACAACCAGGTGTGGTGGTGCATGACTGTGATCACCACAACACAATAGGCTGAGACAGAAGATCACAAGTTTGAGGCCAGACTTAGCAACTTAGTAAGATCCTGTCTCAAAATAAAATAAAAAGGGCTGGGGATGTAGTTCGGGACTTTTCTAGGGTGTGCTAGGCCCTGGGTTTATTTGTTTGCTAACCAAACAAATAATAAATGAGAAAAGACAACTCAAGATAAAATGAGCAACACATAGCAGGAAGTTTTTATAGAAATACAAACATATATAGACAAAAAACAAATGAAGACATGCCACTAACTAGGGAAAGGCAAATTAAGACAGATGTAATTCTATATCCAAATAGATAAAACTGGTAAAACCCAATATGGTTAACACCCAAAGCTCAAGAGGGTATAAATCAGTGGTAACTCTTACGTATTGCTTTTATAGTGTAAAATGGAAAAAAACTAATTCAGAAAATAATTTGGCTATTTTGAAAAGATGAACATTGTATACCTTATTGATACCCAACAAACCCACACAACAAATGCTTATATTTATGTACCTTAACACAAAAATGTTCAGTTGGCGTGGTGTTGCACACCTGTAATCCCAGCAACTCAGGAAGCTGAGGAAGGAGAATCATGAGTTGGAGGTCAGCCTGGGCAACTTAGCAAGACCCTGTCTCAAAAAATAAAAGGGGGTGGGGGAGTAACTCAGAGGCAGAATGCCCCAGGTTCAATCCATGGTACTATAAGGGGCAAAAACCAAAAAACCGAAACAGTTCAACAGCAGCAATAATAAGAACAACAACAAAAACTGAAAATGATGCAATCAAACTTTAGACAGGATCAGATAAACAAACTTTGCTATATTGGTCTGATGGATTAGTACAATGCTGTGAAAATGAATCAATTATTACTATACACAACCACATGGATGAATTTTGGAAATATTTATGGAAAACAATTATGAGAAAACTATATTTAACTCAAACATAAAATTAAACAATATTTATGTGTGATATTTATAATGAAATTACTCTTCATAAAAAAATCAATACAATAAACTTAAAACTTAGTTATATGTCGGGATGGCAAAGAGGTACAGGAAGCATAGTATGGAGAAACTAGAAGGCAAATTGAAGTGACTGGTAGTATTCTACTTGTTTAGTTCAAAGATTTTTAATATGTTATTATACTGCATAATTTACATATTCTCTTAGTTCTATTTTCTGCTGATAATAACAAAATACTACACACTGCACAAACTATAATGTTTATTTTGGCTCATAGTTATGATACAAGGTCAAGAGTCCTTGTAGCTGTTAGAATCCCAAAGTGCTACAGGTCATTACATGGCAAGAGACAGGGAGTGCATGGGAGACCTAGCCAGACAGGCTTTTATAGCAGACCCAATCCTGAGATAACTTATTAACCCATCAACCTACTAGGGGTTGAATTGTTCAATCATATGGTACTTCTACATTTAGCCTTTTGAGAATAGCCAGACTGTTTTTCCAAGCATTTGGATCAATTTACATTTGCAATAGCAGTGAATGAAAGTTCCAGTTTTAACATCTCTTCACCAAAAATTATCTTTTTTAGTACAGCCATCCTAGTGCAAGTGAGGTGGGGCCTGGCTCACTGTCATTATGATTTGCATTTCTCTGATGGCTACTGATGTTGTTAACTTTCAGTCTTTGTGACAAAATATCCCATATAAACAACTTAAAAGGAAGAAAAGTTTTATTTTGGCTCATGGTTTCCATGGTTCCAGTTCATGGTTGCTTGGCTTCATTATTTTGGGGCTGGTACCAAGGCAGGACATCATGGCAGGGAGTACATGGTAGAGTAAAGTGCTCACCTCATGGAATCCAGGAAGCAAAGACATAGACAGGAAGAGGCCAAGGTCCCAATATCCCTTTCAAGGGCACATCCAAATGACCTAAATTCCTTCTGCTAGACCCCACCTCCTAAAAGTTCCTCCACCTCCCAATAACACCACAGGCTGGAGGCCAAGCCTTTTCCATATGGCTACTGGTGCATATTTAAGATCCAAACCATAACAGATGTTGAAGCATTTCTTCAACGTATTTCTTGCTGACTTGTATATTTTTGGATAAATGTCTATTCAGATTCTTTTGCACATTTAAAAATTGTGTTATTTGCTATTTTTATTATTGACTTGTAGGACTATTTTGTATGTTATCTTCTCTGATGATTATAAACTTCCCTTCCCATTCTGTTGGCTGCTTTTCAATTCTTTGATGGTATGCCTTGAAGAACTACACTTTTAAACTTTCAAGTTCATTTTTTTGTGTGTTGGTTGGACTTTTTTTGGTGTCATATCCAAAAAAATCACTGTTTAATCCAAGATCATAATGATTTACCCATTTAAAAGGTTTTAATAATTTTAGCTCTTATATGTAGATCTGTTATGCATTTTAAGTAGATTTTTGTATATAGTGTGAGGTAGTGGTCCACATTCATTTTTTTGCAATGTGAACATCAACTTGTTTCAGCACAGTTTGGAAAGGGCATTCCTTCTCCAATTAAACTGTTTTGACACTCTTGCACAAAAACCCCATATTGTCTATTGTCTATAAATGTGCAAGTTTGTTTCTGGATTCTCCTTATACTAACTGGACAGGCTTAGTTTCTCCAGCTGTGTGGTCAGTTTTGAATTCAGGATGTCTGTGTCCTCTTAACATTTTACTCTTTTTGAAAATTCTTTTGGGTTAAGTTCCCATAAGAAATTTTGGACAAGATTATCAATTTCCACAAAGTCAGCTAGAATTTTGATAAGAATTATACTGAGGTCAGGTGCATATCTGTAATCCCAGCTACTTGGGAGAGTGAGGTAGGAAGATATAAAGTTAAAAGCCAGACCCAGCAATTTAGTGAGACCCTGTCTCAAAAAGAAAAAGGGCTGAGAATGTAGCTCAGTTATAGAGAGCTTGCTTACCATGTTTGAGGCCCAGGATTCAATCCTCAGTACCACAGGAGGGAAAAGAATAATGTTAAATTTGCAGATCAATTTAGGGAGTATTATATTTTTAGTTCCATTAAGATTTTGCTATTTGTGGGCTGGGGATATAGCTCAGTTGGTAGAGTACTTAACCTGCATGGACGAGGCCCTGGGTTGAATCCCCAGCATCACCAAAAAGGAAAAAGAAAAAAAAGATTTTGCTATTTGTTAATTTTAACATTATTTGTCTTTGAATTTTTTCCCAAGTATATCTTGTTTTTAACTGTATAATATGTTATACAATAGATCTTGAAATTCCCTTTTTTCTTTCTTTATTGAGACATTGTCTAGCTGTTTCCCAGACTAGTCTCAAACTATAAGTGAATTCCTGCCTTAGCCTCCACAGAAGCTGGGACTAGATGCATGCCGCTGTACCTAGCCTTTCAACTTATTCCTCCTACATTTAATGATATATCTTCTGATCCACATCATCCAACTTTCTCCTTTCCCACAACCCCTCATAACCTGCTCTTTGCTTTTGAGTTAGACATTTTTAGAGCCCATATATAAGTTAGATCATGCAGTATTGGTCTATGTCTAGCTTATTTCACTTTACAAAAGCTCCTACAGGTTCATCCATGTTGTCACAAATAACAAGACTTTTCAGACTGTTACATATATGCCATGGCCCAAAATCCTCAAGACACTGCTTGACAAAGTTCCAGTGCCTGCAAAGGGATCAGGGTGAAGAGATGCACTCATATATTTCTTGTTGGGATGCCCCTTCTTAGTTCGACAGAATTAATTGTACTTGCTTGTATCACTATTCCAATTCCTGGAGAGACAGGATCAGTCAATCCTGGTCCCCTAAAGTCTCATGTAATTAAAGAGAGGCATCTGACCACCCAGGAGAATAAACAAGGAAATCCCCATCAGGATAGTACTACTGCTATGATGTTTCTTTGCAGTAATTCTAAAAATTCTAATTCCAGTTTCTAGTTAATTCCCCTGATGATAGTTTCACTTTAGATATGATATCCAGAACATCTGGGCCCACAATTTCCCCAGTTACATCTGGAAGTACTCTCAGGCCTGGTTGCAGGAGGATGCTTTGGGAACCTCAATAAAGTGAGCTTTGGGAAATTGTGGCTCCAACTAGTCTCATGCCTAAAGCTCAAATGCTGGTCAAGCCTTCTCGCAGGCCCTAACCAAAATAGGTTCCCCCTATAGTAGAATCCAGTCCTTATGTGATAGTTGACATGGGTAGAGGCAGAAGATGGCAGGTGCCCAGGTATAAACAAAATATAATGTAGGACTGGACCCTCTCCTACCATATACAGGAGCCTACATTAATGGAGAAAGAATGGTTTGGATTAATGGAAAACATGTTAATTATAGTTCTTTGTCAACATGGGATAGAATTGAGACAAAGGCCTCGATCCCTGCCCAGAGAAACTGAATTCAAATTATGTAAACAATGGTTGCAACAAAATAGGGCTCGGGGCAAGTTCAGGGAATGGTATTTAATGACATATGTAATAGTTAACTTAACCGACAGCTTTGGGCAATTCTAGCTTAAAATAATAAGACACTAGCAGAAACCATTAACCACATGTGCGCCAACAGCTATGCTAGAATATCACTCCATGCCCTTAGATATAGTTACCACAATGGTCTATTAATCTATCATCTTATGCTACCCTCATAGTTGAATATATCTTTGTTAACCTCACCCTGTTTATTGGGGACACAATAGGAAGTTAAGTAACCTCTAGTTTAATATTAATCTTAAGAAATAGGACATGTGGGCTCTTATGGTTCCAGTTGCTAGTTAAGATTTAAAAATTCCTTGAAGCTGACATAGATATCCGGGACAATTATAGATGACCACTCTGTGTTTATGAATAACTCACGATGAATTGTAACCCCTTTCTTTTCTTTTCTTTTAATCAATGGCCATAAATCACTATAAATAAAGCACTGGTCTGAACTTAGACACAGCTTGCACCAAACCTGGTCTCTGTGTCTCATTGCTGCTGCCTTCGCCAACACCACTCATCCCACCTCAGGACCTGACACCCAGCAGAGGCTGGACCCCCGCATATATATACATATCTGTGCATATGTTATATTTATATGTTTATATTTATATAACAAATTATTTATAAATAAATATGCACACACACATTCCCCCAAATTTTCTTTCTCTCTTTTCTTCCTAGTACTTAGCATTAAACCTAGTGGTTCTCTACCACTGAGCTATATTTCCAGCCCTTTTTATTTTCTGAGATGGAATCTAAATAAATTACCAGCACTGGCCTCAAACTTGTGATCCTCCTGCCTCAGCCTCCAGAGTAGCTGAATTATAGCATGCACTACCCACAGCTGGCTCAAATTTTCTTTATCCACTCATCTATTGATGGACACTTAAGCTGATTCCACATCTTGTCTATTGTTAATGCTGTAATGAACACAGAAGTACAATTATTTATTTATTTATTTATTTATTTTTTGGTACTGGGGATTGAACTCAGGGGTACTCGACCACTGAGCCACATCCCCAGCCCTATTTTGTGTTTTTATGTAGAGACAGGGTCTCACTGAGTTGCTTAGCGCCTCGCCCTTGCTGAGGCTGGCTTTGAACTCGTGATTCTCCTGTCTCAGCCTCCCAAAGTGCTGGGATTACAAGCGTGAGCCACCACGCCCGGCTAACAATTATTTATTTTTGACATAAGGATTTCATATCCTTCGGATGTATACCAATTAGTGGGATTGTAGGAATATAGTAGCTCTACTTTTGATTTTTTGAGGAAATATCATATTTCTTTCTATAACGGCTAAACCAATTTTCAGTCCCACCAATGCTGTACAAAGGTTCCCTGTTGTTTACATCCTCCCCAACATTTATCTTTTGACCTTTTGATAATGCCCTAAAATATTAGGTATGATATCCCATTGTGGTTGTACATTTTTAACCTCATGATTAGTAATGTTGAGGACATTTTCATATACCTGTTGGTTATTTATATGTCTTCTCTGAAAAAATGTCTATTTAAGTCCCTTTGCCATTTTTTATCCAGGTTATTTGGGTTTTTGTTTTTTGCAATTGAGTTATTTCAGTTCTTTAGAAATTCTGGAATAATAAATGTTAAAATTATTACCCAAAGTGATACTGAAATGCAAGCCTTTTAAAAATTCCAATGACATTTTTTCACGGAAATCTTTTTAAAATCCTAAAATGCATCATCCATGTGCACCACAGAAGATCTTATATACTCAAAACAATCCTAAACAAAAACAAAGCTGAAGGCATCATACTTATTTCAAAATATACTACAAAACTATAGAAATCAAAACAGTGTGGCACTGAAATAAAGAACAGAGACACAAACCAATGAAACGGAATAGAAAATCCCAAAATAAATCCACAAATTGACAATAAACTGCTTTTTGACAAATAGCCAATGACACACATTGAGGAAAGTGCAATCTCTTCAAGCAGCATTGGTAAAAGTAGATATCCACATACAGAATTATGCTATCTTCTAATACCATATACATAAATCAATTTATAATAGATTTATTAAAGACTTAAACATGTCAAGTGTGATGGCGCATCCCTATAAACCCAGCCATTTGTGAGGCTTAAGTAGGAGAATCATAAGTTCAAGGTCAGTATGGGAAAGTTATGGAGACCTTGTCTCAAAAAACATAAAGGAGCAACTATAGCTAAGTGGTAAAGAGCTTCTGATGTCAATCCAGTACAGGGAGGGGTGGGGAGGGAATAAAAAAAGACTTAAGTGTTAAGACCTCAAACTGTAAAACTTCTAGGAAAAAAATAAAAAACTCCATGGCATTGGTCTGAGCAATGATTTTTTAATGTGATCTCAAACACAGGCCACAAAAGCACAAATAGGAAAATGGCATTACATCAAAATGCTTCAACAAAGCAACCAACCAACAGAGAGACATGACAAGCTATGGAATGGGAAAAAATATTCACAAACCATAAGGGGTTAATGTTCAATAAACATGGAATGTCATTCTTTTTTTTAATTTTTAATATTTCAGTAACATTTGAGAGTATTCAGAAGGTTTTATATTTCATTTTAATAGTATTATAAATCCAACTGTATTAATAGCATTTTTACTTATTGTACAGATGGTCCCAATTCACATTGTGATATTCTGATAAACCACTTGGAAATAGCAACACATTTAATACATTGATAAACCCACTATATAAGTTCCAAAACTTATATAATGAGATTCTTTGAAATAAACTCACTATAAAGTCAAAAAATCATTGTTGGATTACTATAGGTAGAATACTAATAAGAATATGCAATAATGATAGATTTTTGTACACTGATTTTTCTTGTTCTGCAACTTTTGTTTAACTTGCTTTTATCTCCAATAGTAGTTTATAGATTCATTGAGTTTTACATATTAAGTTATGTCATCTGTGCAAACTTTTATTTCCTCCAAGGCTTTTTTCTTACTTTTATGAATGTTTGTGATCATGAAGAAGTATGAGATCTGGTATTCAAAAATGCTTTTTGGAATCACTTAAAGCCAGGCATGGTGGCGCACACCTGTAATCCCAGCACTCTGGGTGGCTGAGACAGGAGAATCATGAGTTCAAAGCCAGCCTCAGCAATGGTGAGGTGCTAAGCAACCCAGTGAGACCCTGTCTCTACATAAAACACAAAATAGGGCTGGGGATGTGGCTTGGTGGTTGAGTACCCCTGAATTCAATCCCCAGTACCAAAAAAAAAAAAAAAAAAAAAAGAATCATTTAAGATTTTGTGGCTTCATTCTTTATTGTATTGATATGGTTCATTCCATTAAGAGATTCTTGGACGGGAAGCCAACCTTGCATTCCTGGGATAAAACTGACATGGTGGGATGGTGTATAACTTTTACTTTTAAACATTTTTTATTTTTCATGCATTATAATTACATATAATAGTGGGATACATGTCATATTTATTCATGCATATAATTTGCTCAATCTTCTTCCCCTGTACCTTCCCTTTACCTTCCCTACTCCCTCCCCCTGATCCAGTTGCTCCACTGATATCTCTATTATATACATATATATATGGCTAATATATATATGTATATAGTATATAGTATAATTTGGTAGATTTCATTTCCCAGTACTTCCCCATGCCCTTCCCTCCTTCCTCCCTCTCAATTCTCTTCCTTTACTCTGTTGGTCTGCCTGCTATTTTCATAATACTGGCTTTTTGTTTATTCCTGTTTTTCTCTCTCAAGCTTCTTCAAATGAGAAAAACATTCACCCCGACTTCCTGAGTCTGTTTTAATTTATTTAGCACGATGTTCTCCAGTTCCATTCATTTTTGGGCAAAAGGCAATTTCATTCTTTTTTTTTTTTGGTACCAGGGATTGAACTCAGGGGCACTCGACCACTGAGCCACATTCCCAGCCCTATTTTGTGTTTTATGTAGAGACAGGGTCTCACTGAGTTGCTTAGCACCTCGCCATTGCTGAGGCTGGCTTTGAACTCAGGATTCTCCTGTCTCAGCCTCCCAAAGTGCTGGAATTACAGGCCTGCACCATCATGTCTGGCTTCATTCTTCTTTAAGGTTGAGTAAAACTCCATTTTGTGTGTATCAAATTTACTTTATCCATTCATTCGTTAAGGAGCACCCAGGCTAGTTCTATAACTTGGATATTATGAATTCTGCTGCTAAAAATATTGGTAGCCATGCATGTATCACTATAAAATGCAGATTTTAATTCTTCTGGATAAATACCAAGAAGTGGAATAGCTAGGTTATACGGTGGTTCCATACCTAGTCTTCTGAAAGAATTTGTGAAGAACCAGAATCTCTAAATTTATGGTAAAATTCATTAATTAAGCCTCTGATTTAGGCTTTTATGTCCTAATCCAATATCATCACTATTTATAGGACTGCTCAGTTCATATTTTCTTCATCATTCTTTGTTTTGTATGTGTTTGGGGTGGTTTACTGGGTATTGAACCCAGGGATGCTCTACACTGAGCTACATCCATAGTCATTTTTATTTTCTTTTGAGACAAGGTGTCACTATGTTGCCCGTCTGACCTCAAAACTTGTGATCCTCGCTGGGCACAGTGGCACATGCCTGTAATCTCAGCACTTTGGGAGTCTGAGACAGGAGAATCATGAGTTCAAAGCCAGCCTCAGCAAAGCTGTGAGGCGCTAAGCAACTCAGCGAGATTCTGTCTCTAAATAAAACACAAAATAGGGCTAGGGACGTGGTTCAGTGGTTGAGTGCCCTGAGTTAAATCCCTGATACAAAAAGAACCCAAAAAACAAAAACCAAAAACTTGTGATCCTCCTACCTCAGTCTCAAATAACTGGGACTACAAGCAAATGCCATCATGCTTGGCTCAAATGTTCTTTTGGAGTCAGTTTTGGTAGCCTGTGTACTTTTAGGAATTTAACTGTTTCATTTATCTAATGGCCTGGCATACAATTGCATCATTTTGTAGGATTCCTTTATGAACAATTCTAAGAACTGGAAAGTCAGGAGCCATGTCCTCTCATTTATTCATTTTAGTAATTTAAATCTTCTCTCCATATTTATTTCTTGGTCATTATAACTAAATATTTTGTTGATCTTTCCCAAAAACAACTTTAAGTTTCCTTTATTTTTCCTATTCTCTATTTTATTGTTTTGTTCTAATCTTTGATTTTTTTCCTTTGTGCTGCTGAGCCTAGCTTGTTTTCTCCCCCACTTCTGAAATAAAGGTAAAAATTAGGTCTTAATTTGAGATTGTTCTTCTTTTGTAATATAGGCATTTGTCACTGTAAATCTCCTCCTAAGGATTGTTATAACTGTACCCTCAAGTCTTCTTTTTTTTGGTACTGAGGATTGAACTCAGGGGTACTATGTAGAGACAGGGTCTCACTGAGTTGCTTAGCGCCTCTCCATTGCCGAGGCTGGCTTTGAACTCGTGATCCTCCTGTCTCAGCCTCCCAAACTGCTGGGATTACAGGCGTGCGCCACTCGCCACTGCGCCCGGCTCAGTTTCTACTATTTGGATTGTTTAATCCATTTATAGTTCACACTATTGATAACTGCATTCATGTCTCCTGTTGTACTTTTGTTAAAATACAGTACTAGGAATTAAACCCAGCGGCACTCCGCCACTGAGCTACATTTCCAGCTCTTTATTTTATTTATTTATTTATATTTTTTAAAATAAGATCTCATAAAGTTGCTGAGGCTGGCCTGAGATTTGCTGTTCTCCTACTTCAGTTTCTGAGTTTAGAGGCGTGTGCTACAGTGCCTGGCTTAGACTCACTGTACTTTGTGTCTAACATGCCTCACTAAGTACTTTTCCTTTCCTCTTTCACTACTGTTTTACTTTTTTTCTTTTGTGTAAACTCAGTAACTGTAAAACTTTATTACACAAAATGTAATCAGTGCTTTTTGTATTAATCACACCTTCAGTTAAATTCATTAAATTCACTTATTAAATCTAATGGATTCTTTGAGATTCTATATGTAGAAAATCATATCATGACTTTTTCTTCCCAATCCTCCTATTCATTTTTTCTTGTCTTATTGCATTAGAACCTCCAGTGTGATATGATTATCGTTCTCTCATTGCCAACCATAGACAGGATATATGGTTTCACTGCTCCACTACAGTTTTTGATTATCTTTCTGTAGATAGTCTGTATTAATAAATTGTCCTATTTCTAGCTGAGAATTTATCATGAATGCATGTTCAATTTTCTCAGATGCTTTTTCATATCTACTGAGTAGATCCATAAATCTCATTTCTTCTAATTTGTATGATACTAGTTAATATTTTAAAATATTAATTATAGTTAATTTCTGGTATAAACCTCACTTGGTCATGTCTTTAATAAATGTCCTATGTTCAATATGCTAATATTTTGTTTAGAATTTTTATATCAATGCTAATAAGAGAGATGGATCTATACAATAGTCCCTTTCTTAGCCCTGGTCCAAAGAGTTTAAATGGAAAATTCCATAAATTAACCATACACTGTACCTGGCAATAATCTACCCTTTTTTTTTGGGGGGGGGGTGCCACTGGGAATTGAACTTGGTTGCTCTACCACTGAGCTATACGTATAGCCCTTGTTTTTTACATCTTGACAGGGAGCCACTAAGCTGCGAAGGCTAGTCTGGAACTTGGTGATTTTCATGCTTTAGCCAGAGTCACTGGGATTACAGGGTGCACCACAATGCCTGGCTAGTTTTTCATCATCAGGTTTTGGTATCAAAGTTATGCTGGCCCTCACAAAACAAACTAGAAAGTCTTTTTCTGTTCTCTTAACAGTTTGTTGTATACTAATAAAATGATATTGTTTATTCCTTAAATGTTAAGAATAATTCAGCTCTAAGCACCATATAGATCTAGAGTTAACTTGGAGATAAAGGATTTCATTTTTTTAAATAGATACAGGACATTTAAATTTCTAGTCTCATTATATTTGCAAGCTGCTGTACTATCTCTCTTCTCATTCTTGATATTGGTTGTTTTTCATCATTCTTATTAAAATTTAGCAATTTCATCAAGATTTTCAAAGCACTTACTTCTGTCTTTGTTAGCCTATTGTACATATAGTGTTCCACTTCACCATTACTTGATGTTATCATTTCCTTTCACATCGTTTTTCTGTGTTTGATTTGGTATTCTTATTCCAGCTTGAGATGAAAAGTCAGATCTTTTTCTATTTTTTTTTGAAATCTCCATTTAAAGCTGTAAATTTTCCTCTAAGCTCATACATTTTGATAAATCCTATCATTTTTTCAAAATATTTTCTAATTTGTATTATAATTTCTTCTTTATTCTGTAATTATTTGAAAAACTACTGATAAATTTCCAAGCAAGTGCATAGTTCCTAAATTTTTGTCATTGAAAGTTACCATACTTCCACTGTGATAAGAGAGTAACCTATGAAATAATATAAATCTTGCAATATTTAAAAAGCTGGGCGTGGTAGCTCAAGCTTGTAATCCCAGCACTTAGGGAGGCTGAGACAGGAGAATTACGAGTTCAAAGCCAGCCTCAGCAACGGCAAGGCGCTAAGCAACTCAGTGAGACCCTGTCTCTACATAAAACACAATATAGGGCTGGGGATGTGGCTCAGTGGTCGAGTACCCCTGAGTTCAATCCCCAGTACTTAAATAAATAAATAAACAAATCTTGCAATATTTGTTCAGGCTAGCTTCGTGGTCAATTTTTTATGCAAGCTACCTAAATGCACATTCTAACAAATGTACAGAATGTACATTCTAAAACTGCTGGGTAATACATGCACATATGTCACAACTAGATCAAACTACTTAATTGTGCTTCTCATAACTATAAAGCTATTAATACATGAGTATTAAGAGTAGAACATTATGAGCCGGGCACGGTGGCCCAAGCCTGTAATCCCAGCACTTAGGGAGGCTGGGACAGGAGAATCCCGAGTTCAAAGCCAGTCTCAGCAATGGCGAGGTGCTAAGCAACTCAGTGAGACCCTGTCTCTACATAAAACACAAAATAGGGCTGGGGATGTGGCTCAGTGGTCGAATACCCCTGAGTTCAATCCCCAGTACCCCCCAAAAAAAAGTAGAACATTATGGCCAGGTGTGATGGTGCATGCCTGTAATCCCAGCCACTTGGGAGACTAAGATGGGAGAATCACAAGTTCAAAGCCAGCCTCAGCAATGGCAAGGCACTAAGCAACTCAATGAGACCCTGTACCAAAAAAAAAGGAGGGGAGTAGAACATTATGATTCTGGATTTGTCTACTGTTTTTTATTTAGTTATTGGCTTGGATTTTTTCACATAAAACATTTCTTTTTGGGGAGGGGTGGGAGGTACTGGGGATTAAACTCAGGGAATTGAACCACTGTGCCACATCCCCAGCCCTAATTTATATTTTATTTAGAGACAGGGTCTCACTGAGTTGCTTGGTGCCTCGCATTTGCTAAGGCTGCCTTTGAATTTGCATTCCTCCTGCCTCAGCCTCCTGAGCTGCTGGGAGTAGAGGCATGTACCACTGCACCTGGCCCTATAAAACATTCCTGTCTCTTGAAATGCTTCTTATCCACATTATATTTTAATACATCAAACATAATGTTCAAATTTATAAAAATCTATTGAAGTGAATTTTTACCCAATTTTTAAAAAGTAAAAGCTTAAAAACTCAACTAATGTAACCAAATAAGGTATGATTAAGATACAAGAACTGCATTAATAGGTATGTAGTAGTCAACAAAATGACAAAGCTCCTCTTAGGAACCAGCTTGTGCCAGGTGACATTCATGAGCATGACCTATTCCTATTTTCATGAGCATAGGCTATTTCTTTCTATACTACAAATGGTCTATAGACCAGCAGCATCCGCGTCACTTAAACAGTAACAGAATTGTGCCTTTTCTTCTGCTAAATTTTATCAATGTAATAGTACTAAATGAATTAGTATAAAATGCTCATAACAAAATAAAGCATTCATAGCCTGGGCTTGGTTCCACAGGCCTGTAATCCCAGCAGCTCAGGAGGCTGAGGCAAGAGGATGGCAAGTTCAATGCCAGCCTCAGTAACTTAGTAAGGCCCTAAGCAACTCAGTGAGACCTAGTCTCTAAATAAAATACAAAAAAGGGCTGGGGATGTGGCTCAGTGCCTCTGAGTTCAATCCAGGTACTAAAAAATAAATAAAGCATTTGTTTGCTAGCACACCCTAATGCCCAATGGCAATCACTTTCAATTAATTTTAACAATTTATTTTTTAAATGTTTTTAAATATGTTCAAACTCATGTTTCTTCAGTTATGAATTTCAGCCACACCTAAATATAGGCAGTTCTCCTATCTGTAGGTTCTACATCCATAGCTTCAACCAATCATGGATGCAAAATAGAAATAAAATCTATTATGTGTGCAGAATGTGAGATTTTCTTCTGCTACAGTCCCTTAGTATAACAACTATTTATACAGAATTTACATAGTATAAGATAAGAATCTAAACGTGACTTAAACTATACAGGAAGATGTGTGTAAGTTATACACAAATACTTCACCCTCTTTATTTAAAAGACTTGAGCATTTGCCGATTTGAGTATTTGTGCAGAAATCTGATAACCAAACTACCAGCAATACTATGGAATTAATCCAATTACAAATAATGATTTAGTTCTTTTCTACACTCTACATGCCGGTTACAGCCCATCACACTTTCAGATGAATCAATACTTGTTATGGTAAATACTTTTTATAAAACCAGATACCATGATCTCATTATATTTCTTACATATTTTGTTTTTCCTAGAGCTGACCATCTTCCTTTTATTCTACACTGATTAGAACTGTCACATATTAACAGTTCCCCCTACTCTACACTCCTTTAATGGTCAAGTTTAAAGACCACCCCTTCAAAAATGTCTTCCCCAAGATGACTACTTCCTTATCTAAATTTCCTATTACAAATGCATTTTTATTCGTGAGCTTTGAGAGCAGAAATGCATCTTTATATCCTCAGTGAAATACCTTTCACAAAGATTTTGGGAGTGGGGTGGATACTAGGGATTGAACCCAGGGGTGCTTTCTTTCCCCTGAGCTATATCCCAGGTGCTTTAATTTTTTGAGACAGAGTCTGGCTAAGTTGCTGAGGCTGATCTCAAACTTGTGATCCTCCTGCCTCAAATTCCTGTAGCTGGGATTACAGGTGCACGCCACAGCACCAAGCTCACAAAGTTTAAAAATGATATTTAGTATTTACTTATAAAAACGAACCTGTGGAAAACCATGTAGAGTTATTTATTTTTTCCTTTTCTTTCTTCCCCAGTATTGGTGACAGAACCCAGGGCCTCAAACATGCAAGGTAAGAACACAACCACTCAGCTATACCTGCAGCCCCATTTTCTCCTTAAAAAAATTTACCAGAAGAGGCCTTAGCAACTTTTGCCATTTTTATCACATAAGCATTTTCACATCAACAGCACTATACACAGTAAAGCCCCAGAAGTATATTAAGAGAAATTGCCACAATTAGTAGATAAAGTGCCTCTATATAATTAATGGCTAAATTTAGTAAGACTCAAACATCTCATGGGCATAAATGCTTGATCAGAAATTAAAAAATCAATGTTATATCAATTATCTCCCCTCACTCTTAAGAATTCATGGTTATTTCTCTCTAGATATCACCTGACTATAATCTGTCCTACCAAGGCTGTCCTACCAGAGCATACTTTCATAATCCAAAAGACTCAGGAGGCTAAGGCAGGGAGATTGCAAGTTCAAGAGCAGTCTGACAAATGTTGTGAGACCCTGTCTCAAAATAAAAAACAAAAGGGGATAGGGATGTAGCTCAGTGGTAGAGCGCCCCTGGGTTTAATACCTAGTACTGAGGAGGGAGGGGAGGGGAGAGACACAAAATTAGCGATTGAAGAATTTGGATCTTTATATTTTATATTATCTCAACCTTGTGAGAACTAATCTAATACACACTTAAAGTTAGAAAGTCCTTTTATATTTATCCATTATATTAACATTTTATTACATCAAATGATATACATTTAAGGGCTGGATATGTAACTTGGTGATAAGAGCACTTGCCTAGCACATGCAAGGCCCTGGATTTGATCCTCAGCACTGCTTCCCCTTACCCCAAAAGGGAGGGAGAGAAACAAACTACAATACATACAGGAAGACAAAAAGATCATATGATAGTTCCATGCCAAATTCAAAATGTGAAGTAATAAGGAAATACAGTAGAACTGAAGGCTGAGATGAAGCAGAGGGTCAATGAGGTCAGCAGAGCAGAAATTTCAGATTGTACCAAGACTCGAGCAGGACAATCTTTTTTTTTTTTGGTACCAGGATTTGAACTCAGGGGCACTAGACCACTGAGCCACACCCCCAGCCCTGTTTTGTGTTTTAGTTAGAGACAAGGTCTCACTGAGTTGCTTAGTGCTTCACCATTGCTGAGGCTGGCTTTGAACTCGCGATAGTCCTGTCTCAGCCTCCCTAAATTCTGGGATTACAGGTGTGTACCACCGCGCCCGGATTAGCAGGACAATCCTGAATTAAAGCACACACATCATTGCAGCGAAGCACTGCTCATGCACTTCACAGAGGCAAAAGTCGTTCTTAGGGTGCAATCTGAATATTATCTGCAGGCGAGATGGGTTAAATAGACTAATTTGATTAAGATCAGATTCAATAGTTCTAAAAAGGAACTGAGGAATAAACAAGCTAAAATGAAAGGCATACTTCATAAAAGCTGAAATCAGTTTAATTAGTACTTCATTCACGTTTCAATTCTGCATTTCCAATAGCTTTTCTTATATATATGTATTTATCTTCATATTTCCCCCCATATGTTTTGCAAACATTTATGCCACAAGTCATTTGCCAACTACAAGTAGATTTTAAAAAATCATGAGAATAGTCTCAGCCAATTTTTTTTTTTTTTTTGGTACTGGGGATTGAACTCAACCACTGAGCCACATCCCCAGCCCTATTTTGTACTTTAGTTAGAGACAGGATCTCACTGAGTTGCTCAGCGCCTCGCCATTGCTGAGAGTGGCTTTGAACTCATGATTCTCCTGTCTCAGCTTCCCAATGTGCTAGGATCGCAGGCGTGAGCCACCACACCCTGCAGCCTTAGCCAAATTTGTCTCATTGTCCCAGATGTGGAACACTTATAAAAACTTTAAAATGGCACATAATTACATAATATATACTTGCATTGTGTTATAATAATTATAAGCTTAAAAAACTCTAGATTATGACTTCCAACTTATTTTATTTATCCGGGGTACTGAGGATTGAACCCAGGAGTATTTTACCCCTGATCTATACATCTCCAGCCTACAGGGTCCACACACCCGCTCAATTTTTTGGACAAGGAATTGAACCCAGGGTTGCTTGAGCACTGAGCTACATCCCCAGCCACTTTAAAATTTATTTTGAGACAAGGTCTCACTAAATTGCTGAGGGTGGCTTTGAACTCAGATCCTCCTGAGCCTTTGGGATTACAGGCACGTGCTACCATGCCCAGCCCGCCTCGTCTTTGTTTTTGGTAGGGGGATTAAACTTAGGGGCACTTGACCACTGAGACACATCCTCAGCTCTATTTTGTGTTTTATGTAGAGACAAGGTCTCACTGAGTTGCTTAGCGCCTCGTCGTTGCTAAGGCTGGCTTTCAATTCGCGATACTCCTGTCTCTGCCTCCCAAAGTGCTAGTATTACAGGCATGCGCCACAGCTTCCACTTGCCCTGTTTTTTAAATTAATTTTGGGACAGAGTCTTGCCAAGTTGCCTAGACTGGCCAGGAACTTGCAATCCTTCTGCCTCAGCCTCTCAAATCGTTGGAATTACAGGAGTGAGCCACCTGCCCATCTCCAAACCTATTTTAATGCACTTGTCCGTTTTGTTGAAATATTAACAGAATTGAAAATTTGGGAATTAACAGATAAGTTTCGATCAGGAATAAATCCGTTTAAGTGGATATAACAATCTGTATGAATCATTTAATAAAGTCATCCTTTTCTTGATATTAAAAATACAAAAAAAAAAAACAAAACTTTTTTCACCATGGATTGATCCCAGGGGTGCTTAACCACTGAGCCACATACCCAGAACTTTTTGTTTTAATTTTTTTATTTTGTGACAGGGTGTCGCTACATTGCTTAGGGCATCGGTACATTGCTGAGGCTGACTGCATGTGTGATCCTCCTGCCTCAGCCTCAGGAGCCCCTTGGGATTACAGGTGTGCGACCGGCAACAATATATACATCTTAAGAAGAGCGAAAGTTTATCCTCACGAAACGAGCAACAAGTGTTATCTTACAGTGTTGGAAGGCTCCTCTTCAACATCAGGGCAGAAGTCAGTTTTCTTAGAGTTTTAAGCAGAAAGACAACAGCAGTGCTGTTTCGCTTGTTTAGACACATTCTTGGGCTTGCGTGCCACCACTGGCGGACAGCGCGGGCCGGCCGATGGGAACGCAGTGGCTTTTCTTTCCTGGCCTTCTTTCTGTTATCCACAAAAGGGACCGCGCGCGTCAGGGCCTCCAGCGCGGTGGCCGCAGCCCAGGCGGCTCAGCCCGCGGAGGTGCTCGGTGCGCGCTGCGGCTGCTCCTGTCATCTCAGCGAGGCTCCAGTCCCGCACCGCCCGGCAGCCCGCTGTCTACTCCGTGACCACGTGTGTCGCGCCGCCGGCGAGGACCGCACGACCCGCGGGGCGCGCCGGGCTGCTGGGCGGCGGCGGGCTCGACCGTGCGGGCTGCCCGGGAAGCGCAGTCGGGGCAGTCGAGACCCCAGCGCTTGCTTACTGGCCCAGCATCCCCGCGCCCCGCTTGCCGGCGGTGCGAACGCGCCCGGCCCCTCGCGGCCGGAATGGCCGGCTGGGACCCTGGCCCCGCCGTGGACGCCATTCGGCCCCGGCGGCCCAGCCGCAACCGCCCGTCGCGCGGCGCTCAGAGACTCGCGACCAGTACCTCCGCGGGGCCCGGGAAGCCGCCGCCCCGCCAACCGCCGCTCGCGCGGGGCTCTCGCTCGGCCGCAACGTACCTAGAGCGGCGCCGCGTCCACCGCGGGCCTCCGGCTACATCTGCGATCCGCAACCGCCGAGCGAAATGACTGCGGCTCCGCGGCTGGCCAAGGTGAATCTCCCTCCGCCCGCCCACGCCTGACTCCTGGCCAATGGCAGCGCGAGCG
Organism: Xerus rutilus; assembly: GCA_028644305.1. Taxonomy (NCBI): domain Eukaryota; kingdom Metazoa; phylum Chordata; class Mammalia; order Rodentia; family Sciuridae; genus Xerus; species Xerus rutilus. The sequence goes on from CM053415.1 coordinate 28,055,814, forward strand.
GGCGGCAGCTCCGCCAATCAGAGGCGATCGGACGGGTGGGCAGGAGGGAAAGTCGAGGGGCAGAATCCCGGCGGGAACTGGAAGTCAGCTGAAGGGCGCCGGTGCTCGCAGACCCGAGCGCTGCTTCCCGGCAGCCCCCGGGCTCGGCGCCAGGTCCCTGGATCTGCACAGCGTCCGGAGTCACCGCTAGGAAATCCTGATTGCAGCTCAAAGCCCGTGCGGTGCAGATTGGGAAGCCTTAAACTTCGCTCTTAAAATATCGTTTACCTAAACGCTCAGGACGGCGCAGGCCTATAATCCCAGCGATTTAGGAGGCTGAGGGAGAAGGATCTCAAATTCGAGGCCGGCCTCAGCGATTTAGCAAGACCCTGTCTCAAAATAGGGAGGCTGAGACAGGAGAATCGCGAGTTCAAAGCCAGCCTCAGCAACGGAGAGGTGCTAAGCAACTCAGTGAGACCCTGTCTCTACATAAAACACAAAATAGGGCTGGGGATGTGGCTCAGGGGTCGAGTGCCCTTGAGTTCAATCCCCAGTACCAAGAAAGAAGAAAGAAAGAAAAGAAAGAAAAAGAGAAAGAGAGGAGAGAAAGACAGAGAGAGAGATGGAAGGAAAGAAGGAAGGAAGGGGGGGAGGGAGAGAGAGAAAGAAAGAAAGAAAAGAAAAGAAAAAGGGCTGCTGATAGAGCTTAATGGGAAAGCGCTTGCCTGCTTGCGAAAGGCGCTGTGGTGCAATTCCCAGTATGCAAAACAAACAAAAAAATTAAATATACTGTTTGTCTTTCTTACTGAGTGTGGTGCAGGCCCCTTACAGTTTGTAATTCGAAAGAGTGGCCAATGGCCTGTACTTGCCACTACGAGATACAGGAGAGATGAGGCAAGGCCGGACCGTGTTGCTTAGAACGTACTTTACAGCAACAGGTTCCTCAAATATATTCCAACGTTGTAGGGGGCTTTCCATCTTCCTAGTTTTATGGAGATGCTGTATGATGTTTAAGCCTCTCAGTCAGGTGGAGAATTTCCTGAAAAATGAAGTGTGGTATTACAACAGATTGAATGCAGAAACAGGTAAGAGAATACAGTCGCCTTCAGAATACACTCACTAAAGAAATTGTCAAAAATATAAAATAGCCGGGCGCGGTGGCACACGCCTGTCATCCTAGCACTTAGGGAGGCTGAGACAGGAGGATCGCGAGTTCAAAGCCAGCCTCACCAATGGCAAGGCGCTAAGCAACTCAGTGAGACCCTATCTCTACATAAAACACAAAATAGAGCTGAGGATGTGGCTCAGTGGTTGAGTGCCCTGAGTTTAATACTTGGTACAGGATAAAACAGTGCTAATTTTCATATGGTTTGTTTTGTTTTGGAGAATAATTTTGAATATAATTGACAGGTATATATAGAGTCTCTAAGAAAGAAATGACACAACGGAGTGGGATGTGGATAAATTGCCACCAGATGAGGAATTTGGACTTATTCAGTCAACAATGAGTAGCCTTTACAAGCAGTGTGTCTATGTAGGGTAAAAGGATGTCCTGAGTGCCCTGTTAGTTAGTTGTTTCTGTAGTGTGGAGGATTGAACCCAGGGCCTCACACATGTGAGGCCAGCACTCTATGACCAAGCTACACCTCAGCCTAGTCATTTTGATTATTATAATTATCATCATTATTTATTGGACATCATGTTAATCAAGTCTATGATGCAATTGATGCAATTGTTTCCCTTTATTTCTACCTTTGGACAATCAGCATTTAAAGCCATGATGGGTCACTTATTAACAACATGGTCTTGAGCAAGTTAGATGACTTTTCAGAGTCACATTGATCTTCTAAACTGGGAATAACCACAACAATAGATGGTTTATTGTGTTCTTAATTATTTCAGGCACGCTAGTAATCACTTATCCATTATTATTTAAATTAATACTCATAATTCAAGACATGAAGTACTCTCAATTTGCTTTTTTTTTTTTGGATCTGGACCTCAAACCCAGGGCCTCAAGCATTCACCAAACCCTCTGCCACAGAGCTACATCCTCTTTTATGAAAGTAACACATGGAAACAGTTGTGGTGGGGCAAACCAGTAATCCCTGCTATTCAGGAAGCCGAGGCAAGAGGACCACAAATTGAAGGTCAGCCTGGGCAACTTATGAGACCCTATCTCAGAATAAAAAATAAAAAGGGCTGAAGATGTAGCTCAGTGCACTTGCCTAGCATGTGGGAAGCCCTGGCTTCAACCCTACAAAAAGGATAACTGAGATACAGCTTCTTGTACATTTCTTTCTCTCCCTTCCTTCCTTCCTTCCTCCCTCCCTCCCTCCCTCCCTTCCTTCATTTCTTCCTTCCTTCCTTCTTTTTTCTTTTCTTTCTTTTCCTTCCTTCCTTCATTTTCTTTTCTTTACTTTCCTTCCCTTTCTAAGTTTTGAACTCAGGGGCACTCCACCACTGAGCCGCATCCCCAGCCCTATTTTGTGTTTTATGTAGAGACAGGGTCTCACTGAGTTGCTTAGTGCCTCACCGTTGCTGAAGGTGGCTTTGAACTCGTGATTCTCCTGTCTCAGCCTCCCTAAGTGCTGGGATTATAGGCGTATGCCACCGCACCCTGCTTTCTTGTACATTTCTTTC
>CM053415.1:28058535-28069476 GCA_028644305.1 Xerus rutilus
GTACTGGGGATTGAACTCAGGGGCACTTGACCACCGAGCCACATCCCCAGCCCTATTTTGTGTTTTATGTAGAGACAGGGTCTCACTGAGTTGCTTAGCGCCTCGCCCTTGCTGAGGCTGGCTTTGAACTCGCAATTCTCCTGTCTCAGCCTCCCTAAGTGCTGGGATTACAGGCTTGAGCCACCGCGCCCGGCTTCTTGTACATTTCTTGATAGTAGACATTTAATGATAATGTTTAGTATTAAAATTTATAAAGCTAAGCACATAAGTGGTCTTGAGCAAATCTTTTAGATTTTTGAATTGGAATGTTTATTTGCTTTCTTCCAGTGAGAACTAGAGTAGGCAGAATTTGGACTACCCTGAACTTAGTCCCCTAGTATGCCTCTTCTGCTTGTTAAGTTACACAGTAAAAGGAATTTTGGAAATGTAATTAGGATTGCTAATCTGCTGACTTTAAAATGGAGGGATTAGTCTGGATTTTACAGGGGAGTGCAGTGTAATCCCTTGAACCCCTCAAGGCATATGCAGAGAGGAAATAGATTCCAAGCATAACAAAGAATCGTCCCGTGAGTGCCAGCTTGAAGATGGAGGGCACCCCAGGGAAACCGGAAGGAGGGTGTAAATTCCACCAACAACCTGAATGAGGCCCGAGGCAAATCTTTCCCAAGTCTTGGCTGGCTAACTCCTTTATTTCAGCCTTCTGAGACTCTGGCCAGAGTTCTCAGCTGAGCCACCTGTACTTCTGGCACATAGATCTATGAAATAAACAAATGGATGTTTTGTTTTGTTTTGCTTTGTTTTTGGTACTGGGGATTGAACTCAGGGCACTCGACCACTGAGCCACATCCCCAGCCCTATTTTGTGTTTTATGTAGAGACAGGGTCTCAGTGAGTTGCTTAGCGCCTTGCTGTTGTCACTGAGGCTGGCTTTGAACTCGCGATTCTCCTGTCTCAGCCTCCCTAAGTGCTGGGATTACAGGCTTGAGCCACCCCGCCCGGCTTTTTTAAAGTACTCGGTTTCTGGTTGTTTTTTATGGCAGCAACAGAAAACGAATACAAGCATTCCTTTCTGTGCAATTGGCAGTTCTCCCTGAGGGCAAGCTGCAATCCTGGGAACTACATTTTCCACAAATTCTTGCCCCCAGGATTCTAGATTTATTTACATTCTGCTAAAGGAGATGCACTTCTGAGTTCTGGAAAGTAGAGGGAAGTGTTATTGTAAGAGGTTCTTTTGTTGTTACTGTTGTCCTCGTTGTTTGTTTTGTTTGCCTTTCTTCCTGCCACTGCTCATCTCAGTGACACTAGGCTACTTTGACAATCAAGAATGGCTTTTCTGAACTTTTTAGGCTTTGGGCTGCAGCAGCTGCAGCTTGTTTTCTTGACCACAGATGCTGTGGTGCAAATGAAAACCAATGTGACAGTCGCTTCTCCAGTTCTTCCAAAGACTTGTAAGTCTTGAATTCTGTGCTTAGTACCATGAGGTTTGAGATCTCAAGTGACTTTTTATGTCTGAACCTTGACTGATAGACTTTTCAGTTCTATTTCCTCATCTGTAAAGTAAAATTGCTAGTGATACATGACGCAGTAATAAGTAACCCCTTAGAACTATTGCATGGATTGAATCATCAGGACTAATCTCACATAAAGTGCTCAATAGAGAGTCGGGTGCGGTGGCGCAAGCCTGTAATCCCAGCACTCTGGGAGGCTGAGGCAGGAGAATCGCAAGTTCAAAGCCAGCCTCAGCAATGGTGAGGCGCTAAGCAGCTCAGTGAGACCCTGTCTCTACTTAAAACACAAAATAGGGCTGGAGATGTGGATCAGTGGTTGAGTGCCCCTGAGTTCAATCTCCAGTACCAAAAAAAAGAGAGGAAAAAAAAAAGTGCTCAATAGAGAAATGAACACATAGTAGGTGCTCAATAGTTACTTTCTTTTTAAAACAGGGCTATTCACAAGGTCTCCAAATTGGCACTGTCAACTGCAAGTTTATTCTACCTTTTCCCTAACCTACAATCAATATTTGTCCCTAGCTAGGCTAGGTGGGACATGCCTGTAATCCCAGTGACTCTGGAGGTTTAGGCAGGATGATGACCGCAAGTTCAAGGCCAGCCTCAGCAATTTAGCAAGAACTTACCCTTAGCAACTTAGTGAGAACCTCAGCAACTTAGCAAGACCCTGTCTCAAAATTAAAAAAAGGACTGAGGATGTAGGTCAGTGGTAAAGCACCCTGAGTTTAATCAGCAGTACCAAAACAACAACAACAACAATAAAAAGCCATCCACATTTCCACTGCTTTATCTATTGAGGAGTTCCATCAGCCACGAGATACTCTATAACAAAAGAAGTCAGGATTATACAGAGTTGAAAAATGACTCTGGGCTTAGGTAATTTATTTTATACCTGTTTTTTGTTTTGTTTTGTTTTGTTTTGTTTTTTGGTACCGGGATTGAACTCAGGGGTACTCAACCACTGAGCCACATCCCCAGCCTTATTTTGTATTTTACTTAGAGACAGGGTCTCACTGAGTTGCTTAGTGCCTCACTGTTGCTGAGGCTGGCTTTGAACCCGTGATCTTCCTGTCTTGGCTTCCGGAGTTGCTGGGATTATAGGCATATGCCACCCTACCCGGCTGTACCTGTTTTTACTGGATCTCTTTCAAAAGCCATATGAGAAGCCTGGAAATAAAGCAGTTGCAGAGAGCAAACCTATTCCTGTGTAGCTTGTGGACTGTTGCCCCTGCCGGCAGCCCCTTCTAGACTCTTTTTTTTTTTTTTTTTTTGGTACTGCGGATTGAACTCAGGGGCACTGGACCACTGAGCCACATCCCCAGCCCTATTTTTTTTGTGTTTTACGTAGAGACAGGGTCTCACTGAGTTGCTTAGCACCTCGCCATTGCTGAGGCTGGCTTTGAACTCGGGATTCTCCTGTCTCAGCCTCCCTAAGCACTGGGATTACAGGCTTGAGCCACCGCGCCCGGCTCATTTCTAGACTCTTGCTTTCCAGCATCTTCAGAAGATTCCCCCATTATTTTAAGACTTTGGCAGTTGACATTTGTAGCTCCAATTATTCACAAAAGCATTTCCCCCCTTTGTCACCTGGTTAATGCTTCTTAAATTCAAATCACTCCACCCTTACTCCCCCCACCGCCAATGCTTATTACACTGTTGTTGCTTTTCTCATTGTCTCTTCTATTGCCCAGGAGCATCTTGAGCTGTGACTTGTCTTCAGGGTACTGTCATGAGTGGCATCCGTAATTAATAATTACTTGGAGGCAGATTGTCTTTAAATGCAAGTGTATGTTCAATCATAACAATCATCGAATATAATTAATTAATGCAAAAAGTGTTAGGTGTGCTGGAGCACCCAGCATTTGATGCGCACTAATTAAACACTATAGGTAAGTCACACTATCCTAGGGCCATTAAGCACTACCTGCAATTCACACAATCCTAGGGCGACCTCGAGCCCCAAAGTACCTCCAATGCCGGGTGACTTCTCTTAGCCAAAGAGCAGAAGTTGTCCTTGTCTGGTGGTTCTCTTCAGCCCACGGCTAGACGTCAGGGAATGGTGGAGCTGATCTGGGGACGGACAGCAAGGTCTCACTGATGTCCTTGGAGCAAAGCCCAAAATGGGGCAAGATGAACAGTTTAAATGCAGTTCCAAGTTGGTGGTGTGAGCTGCTGATTGGTTACACCCAGTGAAAGCCATGTCCATTGGTTATGTCCAGTGAGATAGTATAATTGCAACTGGGCCTTTCTTTGCGCATGTGCATGTACTGAGCTCCCTATCAATTGTAACCAGTAGGCCTATGGTTAGGTGCCCCTTACAGCCCCCCCACGCCCCCCATCAATTACAAGCAGGCATGACTAAGCAAGTCAATGGCTGCTGTTCCTTATGGCCAGCAACCCAGTGGGTCCCCGGCATGTTCAGGCATGTCCATGGCATATGCTCTTTACAGGTATTATGTGAAATAATATGGGTAAAGCACTTAAAAGAGTGCCTGTTCCATAGGAAGTGCTTAGTAAAAATGTCCAACTATTATAATCAGCACTGTGATGGAAAATCCTGACCCAGTGGGTCTCAGTGGCAGAGCGCTTGCCTAGCACTTGTGAGGCACTGGCTTTGATCCTTTGCACCACATAAAAATAAACAAATGAGGGCTGGGATTGTAGCTCAGTGGTAGAGCGCTTGCCTCGCATGCATGAGGCACTGGGTTCGATCCTCAGCACCACATAAAAATAAATAAAAAAAAATATTGTGTCCATCTACAACTAAAATAAAATTTAAAAAAAATAAACAAACAAATGAAGTAAAGGCATTATGTCCCTCTATAACTACAAAAAATGTTTTTAAAAATCCAGACCTGGTTACAAAATGAAATTGTAAGAGCTTATGCTGAAAAACCACTGCCTGGGAAAAGAGCTAATTCCCTTCCCCTCTGCCAGCCTGTCTTGGGGAAACCTAATTAACATGGCGTCCTGCCTATTGGAAAGTAAATAACTGTCTCTAGGAGTCTGACTACTCCCTTTTGAAATGTAAACATCCCTGTGCTGGGCTTTCAAGGCCAGAAATTCAACAGATGTCTTTAAAAAGAGTAGGTTCTTCTTATACTTTATAACTTTCTGAGCTCTCTAGGAATGTAGTTACCTCTTTTAATTGGTAGGCCAATTAACTGCTGTCTAAACTATAACCTCATAGGCTTAGTTCTCAGAAATCTGGCTCTTAGGGAGGTAAACTCAAGTCATCTTGAGCTACTGCTGCCAGTGGTGAAGGCCACTTTGTGATAACACTTGCAAGTCTTTGTTTTGCACCTGTGAACTACTTATCCTAAAATTTCTGTACATGGTCCTTGGTCATGTAAGTCAAGAATTCAAATCCACCAATGTTGTAAGTTAAGGAACTATGTCAAATTTCCTATAAAGAGCTCCCTGTTACCTCAGCTCGAGGCCCAGAATTTCAGAGCACTTAGCTCATCTGGTCCACTGGCAAAATAAGCCTGAGTTAGTTCTTCAACCCTCTGAGTGGTGCTTGGTCTCTTGCTGAGTGTGATATCCATAATACCCCACCTCCCCTTATGATCATTATATATCCACTTTCATTGTCTGATGCATTAGAGATGGCCAATAAAGAAGTTCATAAAAAGCCTGGCGCAGTGGCACACGCCTGTAATCCCAGCACTTTGGGAGCCTGAGACAGGAGAATCCTGAGTTCAAAGCCAGCCTCAGCAATGGCGAGGCGCTAAGCAACTCAGTGAGACCCTGTCTCTACATGAAACACAAAATAGGGCTGGGGATGTGGCTTAGTGGTTGAGTGCCCCTGAGTTCAATATCTGGTAACACACAAACACACACACACAAAGAAGTTCATAAAATAAAAATAAATGCATATAGAAAGGTTTTCAACATATTATTTATTGTTTCATATCTACTAGCATACAAAAATTTTATTTCAGGAAATATTGCAGATGGCAAAATGACCACTAACCATGAATTCAACATTGTAGAATACTGTTATTTGACTATATATTTTTAAAGTATAAGCATTGTGATGGTTACATTTTATTTGTTAATGTGGCCAGAGTATGGTACCCAATTGTTTCATCAAATGTAAGTCTAGATGTTTCTGTGCAGGTTTTTTTTTTTTTTTTTTTGGTACTAGGGATTGAACTCAGGGGCACTCGACCACTGAGCCACATCCCCAGCCCTATTTTGTGTTTTATGTAGAGACAGGGTCTCACTGAGTTGCTTAGCGCCTTGCAGTTGCTGAGGCTGGCTTTGAACTCGCGATTCTCCTGTCTCAGCCTCCCTAAGTGCTGGGATTACAGGCGTGAGCCACCGTGCCCGGCTTCTGTGCAGGTATTTTGTAGAAGTGGTTAATATCTATGATCAACTGACTTTAAATAAAGGAGATTAGCCTCAGTGATATGGGTGAGCCTCATCCAATTACTTTAAAGCCTTTAGAACAAAAACAGGTTTTCCATAATGGAAGGAATTCTGTTGCAAAACTTTTAACAGCCAGGCCTATAATTCCAGTGATTCAGAAAGCTGAGACAGAAGAATGGCAACTTGGAGGCCAGCCTCTAAACAGAATCCTGTGTCAAAATAAAAAATAGAGCCGAGTGCGGTGGCTCAAGCCTGTAATCCCAGCACTTAGGGAGGCTGAGACAGGAGAATCCCGAGTTCAAAGCCAGCCTCAGCAATGGCGAGGCACTAAGCAACTCAGTGAGACCCAGTCTCTACATAAAACACAAAATAGGGCTGGGGATGTGGCTCAGTGGTCGAGTGCCCCTGAGTTCAATCCCCAGTACCAAAAAAAAACAAACAAAAAAAAACACAAAATAGGGCTGGGGATGTGGCTCAGTGATCTAGTGCCCCTGAGTTCAATCCCCAGTACCTAAATAAATAAATAAATAAATAAAAAATAAAAGTGGGCTTGGGATGTAGCTCAGTGATAGATCACTTGATAACTAACATGTACCAGGTCCTGCAACCAATCCCCAGTACCACCAAAATAAACACAAATATATAATGTTCTTTTGGTTCAGCTTCTCAGTAAAACTTCTTTGATATTATGAACTGTTAAATATAAGAAAAACTGGCCTAGAGACGGTGTAGCTCAGTGGTATAATGCTTGCCTAGCATTCATGAGGCCCTAGGTTCAATCCTCAGGTTTGCAAAAAACAAACATACGTATGTATACATACAAGAAACTGTCAGTTTTATAATTTGACCCACTACTACAGCTAAAGGGTTAGAACTGGTCTGAGCCCTTACCCTTGGATAAATTCTGGTACACTGAAATATAAACCTGGACTTCCCATATTGCCATACTGATCTCTCAAATATAGTGAGTTAAGATAATGTTTAATGTTAACTATTTCATGTACAAAGCAGATGGAAACTTGCTCTTAGAATGGCTTGTTATCAACTGCTTAATTGATGGCCAGTAGCTAAACCATAAAACCATGTGGTCTAAGAGGTATTGCCAGGGCGGGCAAAAAGATTGGTAAGGAATTTGATGTATGATAGGATGGAGAAGATCAGGGCTGACCAACTGTTGGTAAATAATGCTTTATTGGAACAGTCATGCTTATCTGTGCATGTATTGTGTACAGCAGCTTTTCTGCTGGAGTTAACAGTTCAGTGGTTGCAAAGGAACCTTCAGACCCCAGAAACCTTTAAAGAGAAAGTGGGCAAACCCTTCAGATCATGATGGGCCAATACTTCCATTGACAACAACTAGAAAAAAATGTGTTATAAAAATTGCAATGACATTAAAGAGCAATTAAGACCAAGCTCAATATTTACAGAGAAAACAATTTAGAAGTGCTTCAGCTGACCAAGAGACATTTTTGTGTGCATGTGTTCTTTTTATTTATTTATTTAATTTATTTATTTTTTTGGTACTGGGGATTGAACTCAGGGGCACTCGATCACTGAGCCACATCCTCAGCCCTATTTTTGTGTTTTATGTAAAGACAGGGTCTCACTGAGTTGCTTAGCTCCTCGCCCTTGCTGAGGCTGGCTTTGAACTCGTGACTCTCCTGTCTCAGCCTCCCTAAGTGCTGGGATTACAGGCTTACACCACCGTGCCCGGCTTTGTTTTTATTTTTTTAAATTTGTTTTAATTAGTTATACTTTGATACATCATATATAATGGAATATAATTTCTTATTCTTCTGGTTATATATGTAGAATCCACTGATCATATAGTTATATATGTACATAAGGTAATAATGTCTGATTCATTCTACTATCCTTCCTACCCCCATGCCCCATCCCTGCTCTTTGCTCCCCTTTACCCAATCTAAAGTAACTCTGTTCTTCTCTAGCCCCCTCCATGAATTAGCATCCGTATATCAGAGAAAACATTTGGCCTTTGGTTTTTTGGGATTGGCTTATTTCACTTAGCATGATATTGTCCAGCTCCATCCATTTACTGGAAATGCTATGATTTCATTCTTCTTTAAGGCTGAGTAATATTCCATTATATGTTTATACATTTTTTTAATCCATTCATCTGTTGGAGGGCATCTAGGTTGCTTCCATAGTTTAGCTATGGTGTTGATTCTTGATTTTACTTCTTGCACTTTTAGTCAGATCCTAAGTCAATATGGTGAAGATTTGGGCTACTTTTTCTTCTATTAGGTGCAGGGTCTCTGATCTAGTGCCTAAGTCTTTGATCCACTTTGAGTTGAGTTCATGCAGGGTGAGAGATAGGGGTTTAATTTCATTTTGTTACATGTGGATTTCCAATTTTCTCAGTACCATTTATTGAATAGGCTATCTTTTGTTTTTGGCACCTTTGTCTATTATGAGATAACTATTTATGTGGGTTTGCTGAGAGCCATTTTTTAAAAACCATTTGTTAACTGAGAGCATAAATGAAGGATCAGAGGGCCATTACTGGGGACAAGGAAATCAATGGATTTTAGCGATCATGTGGAAATGTTCTGACAAAAGTAAAAACTCGACTATCCTCAAACGGACACATGGGTTTCTTCTTTTTTTTTTTTTTAAATATTTATTTTTTAGTTGTAGGCAGACAGAATATCTTTATTTTATTTTTACGTGGTGCTGAGGATCGAACCCAGTGCCTCACGCATGCTAGGCGAGCACGCTACCACTGCGCCACAACCCCAGCCCCCATGGGTTTCTTCTTAACACTTTTGTTATGGATGGAAATGTAGCTCAGGGGTGGAACACATCCACACCATGCCCTGGGTTTCATTACCAGCACCACAAAACAAACCAGTGACAACAACAAACACTTATTAAATTCTGGAATACATCCAGAACAATTCTTTTATTTTCAAACAAAATGTTTTTTTTTATTAAACCAATCTACTAGTGCAGAGCATATAAACAAAGAGAAAAACCATATTTCCAACAAACATGCCCAATTATTCAGATACTAGTAACATTTTCAGCTTGACATGGCAAGATGACAGTGGCCTTGAGGCAGCATAAGTGTGCTACCTTACATGCAATTCTTTACAGACCCAGCTTGGTTCGCCTCCAATGTCTCCTCTTGGAGTTATACCTGATTTTATTACCAGTTTTCATCTGAACCCACTGTGGAATGGGACGATTCTGCTTTTGTTTCTTGGCGAGGAATCGCTTGATCCTGAAAGTCTTGTGAGAAGACATTGTGAGGAATGGAGTTAACTGTACACACCACGATGCCGGGGAGGAGAGAGCCCAAAATTTCTAAATATTAAGGAAAAAAAGAAAAAGGGAAAAAGGTGATCAAAAGAATACACCTAAATGAATCAGGGCAACCAATGAAATAAATCAGGGTTAATGATAAAGAATTTAAGCCAGGTGCGGTGGTGCACACCTGTGATCCCAGCACTTAGGGAGGCTGAGACAGGAGGATCGCGAGTTCAAAGCCAGCCTCAGCAACGGCGAGGCGCTAAGCAACTCAGTGAGACCCTGTGTCTACATAAAACACAAAATAGGGCTGGGGATGTGGCTCAGTGGTCCAGCGCCCCTAAGTTCAATCCCCAGTACCAAAAAAAAAAAAAAAAAATTTAAAATGACTATAATTAACGAGTGGAAATGGCAGATAGGACATATAAAATAATAGAGATCATTCCTTAGACTTAGAATGTGTTAAACAATAAATAAACTGCCAGGCCGAGAATGTAGCTGAGGCTGAGGCAAGAGGATTACATGGGCCTAGGAATTTGGGGCCAGCCTAGGCAACACAGCTTGGTTCTATCTCAACAACAACAAAGCAACAATTGTGTTGGACATTAAGAACATAATAGATAGCAACAGATGGATTTACCTGCAAAACGGGACACAAGAGAAGACAAGACTAACAAATTGACAGAGTGATAGGAATGTTCCAAAAGGAACCATACAGAGAAAATATAAGTCGTAAAAGACCATGTACAAAAGTGTCCCAGAATGAAGAAGGTAACAATGACACAGATTTGTGAAACAATATGAATTCTAACAGGAATGAATACAAAGAAATTTACTCCTAGAACATGATCTTAAAGGCTCTTGAACAAGCCGGGCGCGGTGGTGCAAGCCTGTAATCCCAGGACTTTGGGAGGCTGAGACATGAGAATTGTGTGTTCAAAACCAGCCTCAGCAAGAAAGGCAAGCCTGCCCTCTCCTATGGACACCCAGCTCTGGGGTCCCTTCTGTATCACTTTCTTAAACCAAACCCACTTGCCACACTTGCCTCGGCTGTTCTCTTGGTGTTCAGGCTTCATCTGAGGAACACGGACTTGACCTCCACTGGACTGGAATCAACAGACTCTGAACTTTGTAGGGGGAAGTGGAGAAGGAAGTAAATGTGTAAGAGAATAGTTTCTGCATGGTATTGAAGCTAAGGTACCTGTGGGTGTACCTCAGCAGGACAGTGCTTGCCTAGCATGTGCAAAGCCCTAGGTTCAACTGCTAGCACTGAAAGAAAAAAAAGATTGATATAACTTTGTCTAGTTGTGATCCCTGTGTAACCACTGAGAAAATAAATCACAATTTTTTTCATAGAAAAGGAAATAAGGAAGGACTAAAAATGGTACACTATATAAAAAAAATAATATGGTGTAGCTCAGTGGTGGAGCACTTGCCTAGTGGCATGCACCACAAAAACATCGACTACAAAGAAACAAAATATGCCCAATTGGTATATCAATTATTTCAAGCTGAAATCACTTGAGGAAAGGAATATTTAGCCTAACTTTTCCTACATGCACCAAGTCACGAGGGTTCTCTTGGGAGGGATGTCCTTCACATACCAAGGCTGGAAAATAGCAGACTGTTTATTGGGGTTGCAATGAACCTGAACAAATCCTTTAGCTCTTATCTTCCACTACCTGCTATACACCCCAAGTACTTCTTAGTAACATCTCTAGAATTTAAGACCCTAGTCCAGATACCCACTCATCTTTTACAAATACACTGTTATTTGTCTAAAATGCGCATAA
>CM053415.1:28069576-28096980 GCA_028644305.1 Xerus rutilus
GGCGTGGTGGCGCACGTCTGTAATCCCTGCACTTTGGGAGGCTGAGACAGGAGAATCGCGAGTTCAAAGCCAGCCTCAGCAATGGCGAGGCACTAAGCGACTCAGTGAGACCCTGTCTCTACATAAAACACAAAATAGTGCTGGGGATGTGGCTCAGTGGTCCAGTGCCCCTGAGTTCAATCCCCAGTACCAAAAAAAATAAAAAATAAAAAAAAAAATAAAATAAAATAAAATGCGCATAACAAGCCGAGCGCGGTGGCTCAAGCCTGTAATCCCAGCATTTAGGGAGGCTGAGACAAGAGAATCGCGAGTTCAAAGCCAGCCTCAGCAATGTTGAGGTGCTAAGCAACTCAGTGAGACCCTGTTTTCTACATAAAAACACAAAATAGGGCTGGAGATGTGGCTCAGTGGTGGAGTGCCCCTAAGTTCAATCCCCAGTACCAAAAAATAAATAAATAAATAAATAAATAAAATGTGCATAACATAAGCATCATGTTTTGATCATTTTTTCAGACTTCACTATTATGAATATCCCCACATGTATGTAAAGTTAATTCTTAAAACCTTTTATGATTTTCTTGTTAATCAGCTCTTCTTATATTAATGGGGCTCCTAGATTCAGCCAAAGGGCTCACAAAAGAACTAACAGGGAAGTGGAAAGGAACACCCTCTCTCTCACTACATCCCAAACCAAAAGGTATGCTGAGGTACACAAACTTGAGAACAAAGACTCTATTATTCAAGCCAAATGGCATACAAAGGATCTGATTTTAAAGTCAAAAAACAAGAAGGGAATTATAGCGACTTGGTTCTTACAATTATACTGGACAACAAGAATAGCAGAGGTTGTTCAATGGTCATTGCTCAGGTCATTAATTCTAGGGAAGAATTTTTGTAAGTGAGGAAAAGCTTTTACTAGGACTCCTTATCTCCATGTGTGAGGGAGTTGGCCATGACAGGTCAGAATGACCTGGTGACCCTCATGCCTCAAGTTTCTCCTGAGTGAGAGAATTTCATGATCTCAGTCTTTCATTTTAAATCCTTTCTCAAACTGTATTACTTTTCCTATATATGTAGAATTTCTGTTAAATATTTTAACAGTAGTCATCTGAATGGTAGATTATTTGTATATATTTTTTCTCTTCTGAATCAAAATTATTTGTAAAATACTTAACTAGACCAAAAAAAGATGCTAATTTTGGCCATGCAAGGGCTCAATTTAATTTGAATAATTCAAACACAAGTAACTATATTAGAACAAAAAGGATAATTGTCTCTTTTGTTTGAATTAAAATAATATGTATTATCAAAAACATTATTTAAATGGTATGTGCTTGCAACTAAACTTTAAAAGGGTAATTGGAAAAAGGAGCACGGGGAACTGCACATTCATCTACATTACAAAGGCACCTCCATCCAAAGAACTCTTTCCTTCTATCCTGGGAACTCATAATTTATCTTTTGAAACAAAGAAACACTTATTTCCTACCTTTCTCCACAAAAAAAGACAGAAAACAGTGACTAATCTAATAACAATAACTACCCCAGTGTTTCATTTAAATATTATTACCTGCTCTTAGAAAACTGGGCTACTTAGAAGAATAACTGATTGTAGATTTGAGAAAGGAGAGTACAAATTGATAGGGAACATCCCACTTTTTGAGAGGCGGCGTACTGGGGATTGAACTCGGGTATTCCACCATTGAGCCACATCTTCATCCCTATTTTGTGTTTTATGTAGAGACAGGGTCTCACTGAGTTGCTTAGCACCTCACCATTGCTGAGGCTGGCTTTGAACTCGTGATCCTCCTGTCTCAGCCTCCCAAAGTACTGGGATTACAGGCATGCGCCACCGTGCCCGGCTGGAACATCTCACATTTTAAGAGGAAGGGATTTAAATTTCACTTTTTTTTTTTTTTTTGGCACTGGGGATTGAACCCAGGGGCACTTAACCATTGATCCACATACCCAGTCCTTCTTATGTTTTATTTTGAGACAGGATCTTGCTAGAGCCTCGCTAAACTGCTAAGGCTGGCTTTGAACTTGCAATACTCCTATCTCACACTTCTGAGCTGCTGAGATTACAGGCATGAGCAACAATGCTAACTTTCACTTTTTATATGGAGGAATAACCCAGAGTGGCTATATGTTATATTATAGCAAATAAATACACAAACACACACCCATTTTGGATTGAACCCAGGGGTGCTCTACCACTGTGCTTCTGCTACATTTTTATTTTTTATTTTCAGTCAGGGTTCTAAATTGCCAAGGTTGGCCTCGAACCTGTGATCCTCCTGCTTTAGCCTCCAGAGTTGCTGGGATTACAGGTGTGTACCACTGCATGGTTTTAGTTTTTTAAAGGTGCCCAGTAATCATCTATATGCAACTGTATGAAGTTCTAACAACACAGAAGCATATTTTATATAGTAAAAATTAAAATCCCTAGCCAGGCGCCGTGGCGCAAGCCTGTAATCCCAGCACTTAGGGAGGCTGAGACGGGAGAATCGCAAGTTCAAAGCCAGCCTCAGCAATGGCGAGGCACTGAGCAACTCAGTGTGACCCTGTCTCTACATAAAACACAAAATAGGGCTGGGGATGTGGCTCAGTGGTCGAGAGCCCCTGAGTTCAATCCCCAGTACCAAAAATAAAATAAAATAAAATAAAATAAAATCCCTCTTTGTAACTAAACTTACCCACATCTTCAGTCCAACCATCCTAATACGAGTTTATCAACTTTTTTCCTAACTATCTACACACATGTATACACAGAGCGAGGATGATGAGAAAGGTGTGTGAGAGGAAATTGGAATAAGAAAGAGACAGAGAGGGAGGGGAAAGAGATATATATATATACACATACAAACTACATAAATGGGCTTATCCTACCCATTTATGTAGTTTGTATGTATATATATGTCTGCTTATCAACCAAGACACGGTATATTATGAAGCTCTTTCCATGTCAGCATAGAGCTAGTCCCTTCTTTTTACTAGCTGCACTATATTTCACTGTGTTGATACAATCATTCATTTGACCAACTCTCAACAGAAAAGCATAGGTGATGCACTCCCTCCTTTAATCTATTGTGAGCATTATTCTGGTAAAAGCTTTTTGGTTATCTCCTCCTATTTCTATAAATTAACGAAGCAATGAGTGGGAGAAAAGGTGCTGGGTTAAACGTATGTGAATATTAAAATTTAATAGTAGCTGGGTGTGGTGGCACATGCTGACAAGAGTCAGTAATCTCACTGACTCTTGAGGCTTGAGGTAGGAAGATCGCAAGTTTGAAGACAACCTCACCAATTTAGCAAGTCCCTGGGGATGTGGCTCAGTGGTTAAGCAATGGGTCCAATTTCTCAAACCCCTTCTTCAAATTAATAGTAATTGCCAGTTGGTAGATAAAGGGAAAATTGCTATAATACAGATGATTTAGAAAAAGAAAGGACTGACTTTTATTGTCTATTTTTATTTAGGATGTTTGCCAAGTAACTGAAAACAACCTAAAGTAGCTCATAAAGCATGGAAGATATTTATTTAAACAGAAAGGAATACAGCCAGGCTTTGGTGATACAAGGAAACATGAGCTTGAAAAGCCATGGGGGCTAGGGTTGTAGGTCAGTGGTGGAGTGCTTGCCTAGCCTGTTCAAGGATCTGGGTTGGGTCCCCAACAAGACAAGAAAAAAAGCCACCAGGATCCTGTCATTCATCTCTGCTTCGTTACAATTTTCTCTACTTGTCTATACAGTAGATAGAATGAGTACTCCAAAAACCTACCTTTATATCTTTGTCCAAAAAATAGAATAATTAAAACTGTGGATTTCAAAAAAGTAAGGCCTTCTTGGTTCACGAGGCCTGGTGAGTGGAATGTAGGGAGGAGTCCTGCAATATAAACGTGGGACCTCCCACTTCCAGAACTATCCTTCCAGGGTTTACCAAACGTGAGGGTTAGGGTTAAGTTGGGCCGAGTGGTGTAGCACCTGCAGTCTGGTGCTAGTTCGGCTGAGACTTGCTGGGCCACACAGCAAGGGACAATCTAAAAAGAAATAAACGTATGAAAGACAGAAGGCCGTGGGGGTGGGGCGCACACCTTTCATCTCAGCGACTCTGGAGGCCGAGGCAGGAGGATTGCAACTCTCAAAATTAAAAAAAGATAAATAATTTTACAACAAAGGCCTGGGCGTGGCTCAGCAGCAGAGTGCTCTGGGTTCAGGGCCCAATAAGGAGGACGCAGGGAGGCGGCACCGTCCTACTCCAAGGAGGTGAAGAGAGAATTTGACCCAATGAACTGGAAGGAAGGTGCGCGGCTCTGGCGCTTGGCTTTTGCGGGGCCGCGTCCTCTTACCTCTAGGCGGGGCTGAGATCTAGGGCTTGGAGGACTCTAGGCGACAGGGTGCAGACGCAAGGGTGGCTTGGCGCCAGCAGCCAGCCCGATCCTGCTAGCGGTGCGGCAACTGTAAAGAAGACAAGACGAGGCCATGGCGCTTCCACTCGGGCGCGCAGGCGCCAAGCCTGGGACGCCGCGCCCTGGGCCTGTGAAAGCGCCGGGAGCCCCGCACTCAGGGCCGAGGCCCCGTTGCCCCCAGCCGAGCCCACCCACCGGTGCAGCTGCTGCGGATCCCAGTCAGGCCTAGGGCCTCAGGGCCGTGGCCGCCAAGCCTTTAGGCCGCGGGAGTGGCAAGCCAGAGCAATGGCGGCCACCGGAAGTGTGTCAGGCATCACCGGAAGTGACCGGAACTCCCCGGAAGTCAGCACAAAGATGGGGCACCTGAGACTTGCCGGGTCAGGCACGGTCCTGGAACCTGGGCAGGTGGCGACACGGCCACACCTGAGTGATTCCGCAGCATGCAGCCACCTTCAGGCCGGAAACCAGCGTCCCGGGACCGTTGGAGCCGTTGGTGGCCACAGGGTCACGGGTCTGGACCTGGAAGGCTGGAAGCAGAATTTATGCATGCGCCTAGAACGTGCCCTCTGGACCTGGGGAGGGTGTGCAGCGGGCACAGGGTGGACAGAAAACCCACAGGCTTCTGTGCATTTCCCCTTGCCCTCCTTTTAAAAGAAGATTTGAACATGGGCGATGCTACACGTCCGTATTCCAGTGACTCAGGAGGCTGAGGCAGGAGGATTCCCAGTTTGAGGCCAGCCTCAGCACCTTAGCGAGGCTCTAAGCAACTTAGACCCTGTCTCAAAATTTAAAAATAGAAAAGGCCGAGGATGTGCTAAGTGGTTAAGTGCCCCTGGGTTCAATTCAAGGTATCAAAAATTTAAATAAAAAAAATAGGTACATAAAAAGTGCCATGATGTGGCTCACTGGTAGGAAGTTTGCTAGCAAGGAGGAAGTACTGGGTTCCATCCCCAGCACTGCAAAAAAAGAAAGAAAATATAGAAAATAAGTGTGTTCCAGAAAATGACTTTTTGGGATAGAGTTGTTAGACAACCTCTGGAAGATGCCAGGAAGGACGCATTTGCTTTAGGATGCCTGGAGCAGAAGGCTATGAGGAAAAGAAGGCAGCTCTGTGCCAGGGCTCCTGTTTACAAGGCATCGCATCGCAACTGTTGTTCTCCGTGTGCATTTTATTCCTCACTGCAGTCCTGGTTGACAATATTAAAAACTTGTTGGAAATACAGTCTTTTCAGTTGTTCTGAAGTGCTTGGTGTGTTAAATGTAGAAGTGGTAAAATAACACATTTTGGAAGTATCTTTTTTAAAAAAGATGTTTGTTTTGGAATGGCCAAGTGACTTCTCTGAGCAGTACATACTGTGTTTGTGCACTGGTTCCAGAAGAGAGGAGACAAAAATGCAAAGAGCGCTATACCAGTGTGTTTATCCTTAGGTGTTGGGTTAAACACTAATCAGTGCCTAGGGAAGCTTGCAGTGAGATAAGGATTCTAAATAATGCCATAACAAAGGAAATGGAGAAGGGAGCTGGCCTCTTACCTTATCTCCAATCTCTAGGTGAGAATCAAAGCAGAGTGACCTTGGTTGTAAAGTAAAAGAATGTGCTCATACACACATCTGAAGAAGTCCACCTGTGCAGTGGGCATGCAACCTAGCCCATATATTCCCCCTGCTTATAGGCCCAGTGTGGGCCTCCATTTCATCCTGGCCTGCTGCTGCAGAGTTGAGTTCTCCAAATTCTTTCTTTGGGATTGCTAAACAGTGCACTTGGGGCATTTGCAGCTCCGAGGCTGAAAGTTAGGTAAGATGAACATCCCTTATGTTCATTCATTGCGGTTACCATGTGTTTAATAGAGCATATAGTGGACAAGCAGTTCCTGTTTTTCAGCATCCAGTCTTTCTAGAGGTTAAAGAAGTGGCCAATGTATGACAAAAGTATAGTTGTTCAAATAATATGGTTTTGTATATTTTTGCATTAAAATTCCTAGTAAAAGCTATCTTCTAGCCAGGTGCGGTGGCTCAAGCCTGTAATCCTTGCACTTTGGGAGGCTGAGACAGGAGAATCGTGAGTTCAAAGCCAGCCTCAGCAATGGCGAGGCACAGCAACTCAGTGAGACCCTGTCTCTACATAAAACACAAAATAGGGCTGGGGATGTGGCTCAGTGGTCGAGTGCCCCTGAGTTCAATCCCTAGTACCAACAACAACAAAAAAAGCTATCTCCTGAAAAGTTGAGCATTATTATAGACTGCAAAGAGAAGCCAAAGGGGTAGTAGGCCGGATTTTTTTAAAAAAAATGTTTTTTCCAAGTTTTTATGCTGGGGATTAAACTCATGCTTGCTAGTCTACACTCTACAACTGAGCTACACACTTAGCCCTACTGGTATTTAGAAGGGAGATTGCATTTAAGAAATTTCAAGTGTTTCCTTAATGTGTACTGTTAAGATTTCAGCTTACCCATTTCCAAGTACGTTACATGTATTTCATTTAACTTTGTTGTACTGTGTATAAACCTGGGAATGTTTTTCTTAAGGACTTGGGAGCCATCTCTTTGAAATGTATTCATCAAGAGAGACAGCATGTCAGCTGGGCGCGGTGGCTCATGCTTGTAATCCCAGCATTTAGGGAGGCTGAGACAGGAGAATCGCGAGTTCAAAACCAGCCTCAGCAACGGCGAGGCACTAAGCAATTCAATAAGTCCCTGTCTCTACATAAAACACAAAATAGGGCTGGGGATGTAGCTCAGTGGTTGAGTGCCCCTGAGTTCAATCCCCGGTACCAAAAAAAAAAAAAGAGAGAGAGAGAGAGAGAGCACCTTAGTCATCCACCATGAGTGACAGTTTGGGAGCCTCACTTGGATGAGTGCCTTGTTCCAAATGGCAAAACTGCCTCCTGTCATAACAATATGAGAAATTTGTTTTTTCTTTGGATAAAGCCTGCTAGCAGTCACAGAAGTTCACTGCAATTAACAGTGAACTTGCACTTTGGGAGGCTGAGACAGGAGAATCGTGAGTTCAAAGCCAGTGAATTTTGGATGGTCCTTGTGTGACAAATGGTGCTGTAAGGTCCTCTCACTTGGGGATAAGCTATCATCTTTAGAATGTGTATTCACACAGTGTGAGAGAGGATGCTAGGAAGAAAAGGTTTGATTTTTTCCCGTCTTTACAGTCTCTTCAATTACCAGTGATGTGAATCATCTTCTGGTTTAATGCTTATTCATTAATAACACTTTTTTTTTTCTTCCTCTACCATTTTGTAGAAAGAATCTCTGGATTGAAAGAAAATTTTGTTTTTAATTCTATTTCTTGAACAATAACAAAAGTAGAGAACTGGGAATGCAGCTCAGTGGTAGAGTGCTTGCCTGAGATGTCCAAGGCACTTGATTCAATCCCTGGTACCACAAGGGGCAAAAAAAGAAAAGAAAAAGAAAGAAACAATGAGAAAAGTAAAGGTAATAAACTAATACACGTTGTTCACTGTTATGGTTTAGATGTGGAGTCCTCTAAAAGCTCACATGTGAGACAATGCAAGAAGGTTTAGAAGAGAAACGACTGGGTCATAGTTTTAAGCTAATCAGTGAATTGATCCCTGATGGGATTAACTGAGTGGTAACTGGAGGCAGGTGGGGTGTGGCTGGAGGAAGTGGTTCATTTGGGCGTGGCTTTGGGGTATATATTTTGTATCTGGAGTGCGGAGTCTGTCTCTGCTCTCTGATCATCATGTGAGCTGCTTCCCTCTGCCACACTCTTCCATTGTGATGTTCTGCCTCACCTTGAGCCCCGAGGAATGGAGCTGGCTGTCTATGGATGGAGACCTCTGAAATGGTGAGCTCTTAAATAAACTTCTCCTCCTCTACAATTATGCTGGTTGGGTCTTTACGTCACAGCAGCAGAAAAGCTGACTAAAACATTCACCTTATGTTAAAGTTCTTAGAAAGGCTGTTGAAGGAGTCCAAGGAATGTCTCCCCATAATATGGCACTAGGCATGCTGATTAACTCAGGTGAAAAAATTTAGAGTAGCAGCTGTGGGGTTGAGAGATGGTGGCTAGACAAAGAGGGGCTGGGCACCTGAAGTTACCCATGTGCGCCAAACGGTCAACTGCTCACTACTCTTACGTCAACCAATCATCAATGAACATGCTGACCTCTGAAATCGGCCCATACCTGTCACTGAGCCTCTTCATGAGAATCCCCCTCCCTCAACCTACCTATAACAATGGCCTCTCTCAGTCTTGGGTGCGACTTTCCCTGCCCTCACTGGCAGATCCATGAACCTCGCCCAAGAGCAGACCCCAATAAAGCCGTGCTTTTACCTTTTCGGCTAGTGGTCGTGGTCTTTACCTCTGATCGGACCTTACATCTTGTATTCATTTTATTCCTAGACTGAGCTGGGGAACCCAGCTGTTATACCCGATCACCGAGAATCAACAAACTCATAGATTTATTCGTTAAAGGTTTATTTTTCAGCCAGCAGGACTGCAAAGCCAATTCAAAATTGCAGCCCATGACTTGGTTTAGGTTACAGATTGTATAGCAAAAGAAAACTGTGAGTCAGGCGCTATGATGCTTTCTATTTTAGCCAATGCAAGCAAGCCAACACTACAGAAGCAGAGATTGCAGTTAGCTAAGCCCACCCTGTGTTTCATCCGAAGTTATTTTTCTAACTGAAACTTTGGTCAAGATGACTGTGACTCTTTGCAAAAATAAAGTATGTTGATGTTAGGGACCTACCAGTACCTGGGCTAAAGTTAAGGTGGCTGACAGCCCAGACAAAATGGAACTTCTTAAGCTAAGAGTTACCACAATATTAAAGTTAAGGGGCAGTAGAGGGGTCTCTCCTTTCCTGACAAGGTGCATTCAGAATTGAAATCCTGGCCAGGAGCACACCTGTAATCCCAGCACTTAGGGAGGCTGAGACAGGAGAATCGCGAGTTCAAACCAGCCTCAGCAATGGTGAGGTGCTAAGCAACTCAGTGAGACCCTGTCTCTACATAAAACACAAAATAGGGCTGGGGATGTGGCTCAGTGGTCGAGTGCCCCTGAGTTCAATCCCCAGTACAAAAAAAAAAAACAAACAAAAAAACAATTGAAATCCTGTTTAACAATCAAGAGGAGTTGCAGCCACATGGACAAAAAAACATTGTATTCAACCAAAAAATGCCAGATAAAAAAGAACACTTACTGGATAAGTGTAGGAAATTAAAAAATGCTGAAGCTAGCTGAGCATGGTGGCCCACCCTGGTGATCCCAGGTATGTGTGAGGCTGAGGCAGGAGGATTACAAGTTTGAGGCTGGCCTGGGCAACTTAGACCATGTCTAGAAATAAAAAAATGAAAAGAGCTTGGAGTGTGATTCAGTGGTAGAGTATCCCTGAATTCAATCCCCAGTACCTTAAGGAAAGAAATAAAGAAAGAAAAAGAAGACAAATGAAAGAAAAAGCCAAAACTAACCTACAGTGACAGAAATCTCAGCATTGGTTTCCTTTGGGGGTGAGGAGCACAATTGACTGGGAAGAATCCCAGGAGACTTTCAGCGGTGATGGAAAATCCCTGTGTCTGGATCAGAGTAGTGGATCTACAAAAACTCATTGCAGTATATGCTTAATTTCTATCCATTTTGGTGTATATAAATGTACACACATTTTACTTCACTTGAAAGACAAAAAAAAGAAAAAGAAATTGAATGATTTAACTAAAAGCCATCACTAATGAGGCCTCTGTGGGTTACCGGGTAAGGATAAATTACTCAAGAATTGCTGGAGCGCCCGATGCTGGCCAATGCTACATGCCTGCTTTATTCTCTAGGGACCAGTAAAAGAACCTAAACAGTGCTGGTGGCTCCAGCTAGGAGAGTAGTTAGGCCTTACCCCCCCAGTCAAGTCCCAGTCGGGCCCTCTCCACTAATAGACACCCCACCTGCAGACACGGACTTACTTCAGAGTAACTTCTCATTGACAGCTTCTCATGTCTAGCCAAGCTTCTGGCAAAACAGTTGTGGCAGAACTAAAGGTCTTTATTTTATTGTAAATGAATGTAAGTTGTCATTGATCAATTGGCTCAGTATGCCCTTTAGCTCCTGCAGAATAGAAATCTGTAAGGAGCATATGCCATAGACATGCCTGGACATGCCGGGACTCACTAAGTTGCTGGCCATAAGGAACAGCAGCCATTGATATGCTTAGTCATGCCCACTTGCAATCAATAAGGGCTGTAAGGGGCACTAGCCATAAGCGTGCTTAGCAATGAGTGGTTACAATTGATAGAGAGCACAGCTCCATGGATATGCACAAAGAATATGTCCAGTTGCAATTACATCATCTCAGTGGACATAACCAAGGGACATTGACTTTCATTGGGTATAACCAATCAGCTCACACCACCAACTTGGAACTGTATTTAAACTTCTTGTCCTGCCACACTGGAGGCATTTGTGCCAAGGACATCAGTGAGGCTGGCCGCCTTGCTGTTCATCCCTGGATTGACTTCAGCATTCCCTGACATCTGGCCCTTGGCTGAAGAGAACCACCAGACAGAGATAACGTCTGTTCTCTGCTCTTTGGCTAACAGAAGTCGCATGGCACCAGGGGTATTTGGAGGTTCATGGTTGTGATGAACTCAGCCTAATTCTATTTTAAGATTGAAAGCTGAGACTGGGATTATGGCGCAGTGGTAGCATGCTCGCCTAGCACACATAAGGCACTGGGTTTGATCCTCAGCACCACATAAAAATAAAATAAAGATATTCTGTCACCTACAACTAAAAAATAAACATTTTAAAAAAAAGATTGAAAGCCATTTCGACAAGAGGTCATAAAGGTTTATTTTTTGTTTTACTTGCTTGGACCATGTTTGACTTTGATTAGGTAACTGCCCTCCTTAAAATCTCAGCAGTGCCCCCATGCTGGAAACTGAGTTTACTCTCTATCTAAGGATATTAAGCCATGTAAATCATTGATTTGCTATCTGCTTCTGTATTGCATTTGCCAGAACCCTGTCAGTTATAAATTCCTAATATACCCACCTTTATAATTCTCTGTGTTATAAAAACCTCCCTGCTCCTGGACAAAGCTGCTGCCTTCACTGTTGAAGGGGACAGCTGCTGTACAGCTAATTTGTGTGCATGATATAAGCTTGCTTAATTTGATTTAAAATTGGAGTCGGTGGTCCTTTCTTTGCATCATGAGTTCAACAGTTGCCGTAGGATTGTGTGAATTCCTTGTAGTGTTTAGTTGCTCTAGGATAGTGTGACTTACTTATGGTGTTTAGTTAGTGCACATTGAATGCTAGTTGGGGTGCTCTAGCACTTTTTACATTGTTTATATTTGATGATTGATGTGATCAAATATATGCTTACATTTGAAGACAATCTACCTCCAAGTTGAAAGGCCTGAGCTAAATAAACCCATGACAGGCTTTGGACCCTCCAGAAAAACTAGTAGGCCTGAGTGTTGGCTCCAGGAAAACCCACACATTGCTCAAGGCTGAAGCCACCCTAAGACCACCCTCAGACCAGCCAATCAAAAGAGGTTAAAAATATACACCTAGCATTCCTGTGGTCTGAGTCAGGGTCAGGGGACCATAGATAGTTACTTTGTACAAACTAGCCAATCACTCACTGCTTGCCCAAACCCCACATGGGCCCTTTAAACTCACCTCATAATTGGTCATTTTGAAAAGATTCTCAAAAGTCATGATTGGGTCCCACCAAATGTACTGAGCACCCCCCAGATTCTGAATGGTCAATATTGTCACCGTAGGTGCTGTACGATTGTAATTGGTGCTTGTGTAATGATGCAGTGCATACGTCATGTCCACTGTGACCACCTCGTCCCTTCCCCCATAAAAACCCTGCTCAAGCCGGGCGCGGTGGCACAAGCCTCTAATCCCAGCACTTAGGGAGGCTTAGACGGGAGAATCAAATGTTCAAAGTCAGCCTCAGCAACAGCGAGGTGCTAAGCAACTCAGTGAGACCCTGTCTCTACATAAAGCACAAAATAGGGCTGGAGATGTGGCTCAGTGGTCAAGTGCCCCTGAGTTCAACCTCCAGTACCAAAACAAACAAACAAAAAAACCCCTGCTCAGCTATTGTTCTGGGCTCTCTGCACCGACCCGCTGCGCCAGTGAAGTCTGAGAGTCTGAGCTTAAGCCCGAATAAAGGCTCTTTGCTTTTACACAAATGCCTCAGTCTCCCTGTTGGTCTTTGGAGTCACCTTGATTTGGGCATAACATGAGTAATTATTAATAGCGCAGCTTGTGACAAAAATCCAAAGTGGCTAACACAGAGAAAGCTAGAAAGAATTATCTACTGTATTTTTTTTTTTTTTTTTTTGGTACTGGGGATTGAACTCAGGGGCACTCGACCACGGAGCCACATCCCCAGCCCTATTTTGTGTTTTATGTAGAGACAGGGTCTCACTGACTTGCTTGCTTAGTGCCTCGCCATTGCTGAGGCTGGCTTTGAATTCACGATTCTCCTGTCTCAGCCTCCCAAAGTGCTGGGATTACAGGCTTGAGCCACCAAGCCCGGCTCAGGGAACTTTTAAAGAGGTGATTCAAAGGCTGTATACATTGCAAGCTTCTTGGTTGGAATTGTAATTCATTTGTTAACTTGGGAGATAGTTATTTCTGAGATCTTACAGTACCATCCCCAACGTCTGGATTACTTGTTTCTATGGTGGATGTGTGCTCAAGGACAGATAAATCTGCCTAAAATAAGGAAGAAAGGTAATCCTGTTTCCCTTGAGATTGAAGAAGGGTAGAGGTAAGGGAGGAGCAGGGAGAGAGGAAAAAAATATAAAAATTTAAAAATCCCTTGTAGTGGCAGAGCAGCAAGGGCTATATTCAAAGCATAAAATGGACCCTGTTACAAGAATATTAAGAAAGGGTTAAGGTGACCTTAGGATTTCAAAAAAATGTTGCCAAGAGCAAAGGCAGAGAGCAGATACAAATGCAAATTGTCACTGCAGGTAGTCAGATAAGGGTTTTAACAACCAATTAGAGTCTAGGTGAGGAAGGGTCTGGATGGCAAGAAAATTCAAAGCATCCATTTGAAGGGTCAGTTTGACTTGGGCCTTGCTGCCTCTTTGCAGGCAGGAGAAACCCAGGCTGACCTGAAGCTGGGGCAGAGTGTCAGAAGTTTGTCACTGTAGTGGCTTTCCTGTGCAAGGTTTGTGATGGGGTCAGTGTGCCGCTGTGTCCAGTCTTGGGTTGCTCCTCATTTTGGGGTCATAGATAAGGGGATTCTATCTGGTGAGATTGATAAGCTCCTGTGCCTGGTGTTCCTGATGTGATTTGCTTGACCGTGTCCATCTGCTCCTAATTTAATTTGATAAGTGGACATGAATAAATTATTAATTTCTGTCTTCCAGTTGGGTTGAACAGACAGATGTTGGGATGTTGTTCAGTTGTACAAACAAGATGTAGATCCTCGTACTTGTACCGCATACTTGTACTGGAAATGGACTGCTTTAGGGCAAAAACCACTGCCTTATATTTATTTATTTATTTATTTATTTAGTGGCATTTTTTTTCTCTCTTCTTATATATATATATGTATATATATATTTTTTTGGTATGGGGATATATCCCAGGGATGCTTTACCACTGAGCTACATCCTCGGACCATTTCATTTTTTTAATTTTGAGACAGGGTTCACTAATTTGCTTAAGGCTTTACTAAATTGCTGAGGCTAGTCTTGAACTTTCAATCTGATCCTCCTGTCTCAATCTCCTGAGACTGGGTTTTAGAGCTGGGACTTTCTGGGAAACTGAGGCAATGCAAAGACCCCCCTCTTCAAACTCCCATTCTTTTTTTTTTTTTAATTTCATTTTGGTACTGGGGAACTCAGGGGCACTCGACCACTGAGACACATCCCCAGCCCTATTTTGTGTTTTATTTAGAGACAGGGTCTCACTGAGTTGCTTAGTACCGTGCCATTGTTGAGGCTAGCTTTGAACACTCAATCCTCCTGTCTCAGCCTCCCGAGCCACTGGGATTACAGAAGTGCACCACTGCACCTGGCTCCCAAACCCCTCTTCTTATGTTCAAGTCTAAGAGTTCAGACATGTTGCTCAGAGTAACAGGAATGAGTTTATTGAACGGATAGGAAAAGAGAAAGGGGACACTCTCAAGGGAGGGAGTGGGTTCTTTCAGAGAGGAGAGGGACTGTGTGCCTCTCCTGTGCTACACTTTTATTGGGAATCCCAGGGATGTTTCCAGAAAGTCCAGCCTAGATCCACCTCTTGACTGACAGCAAGGTGACATCGGACTTTCAAGTCTTCACTGCCATGACAACTCTATGTCATCTTGGCCTATGCTGAGTGGTTCTTATTGGATTCTTAATTATTTTTGCAGGTTTTATGGTTAGGAGGAGTTATCCTTATTGTTAGGTCGGATCAGGGTCCAAGATGTCCAATTTAAGGGACCGGTCAGGGCAGTTGCAGTTAGCAGCTGTGAAAAGGAGCGGCTAGCTAGATGCTGACAGTCACCAGTAGACACGCCTCCTGTCAATCAGCGGGTTTTCCTGACCTATCCAGGAAAGACTCTGGCCTTCTCTTCCTGCCCCCAAGCCCTCCCCTTCCTGACAGGGCCTTTCGAATTCTCCCTACACTGGAGCCCCAGCGCCATTCCTCCCGGACACACTCTGATGGACGGGAAGATTCAGCCTGAGAGTGTGTATTTTCAATAAAGCCTTGCCGAGCAGCTTTAATTCATCGTCTTCTGGTCGTCTAGTCTACACTTATCTCCTAGTTTCTGGTCTGTGAAAAGGGTCACAAGTGTCTCTCTTCAAAGTAACTTGGGTTCCTCTTCTCAACATTATTTCCTGCCTGCATTTACTTGCAGATAGCAGGTAGTTTGCTGAGAAATGTGACATATTCTGTCCACTTGGGCCAGGCATGGCTGCAGGTAAATTGCTTTGTGGTAAAGAAAGCATGTGGGGGTCAGCACCATGGACCCATTTTATGGAATTATTCTCTTAATCTTGCACTCCTGTTACCACCGGTTACCTGTGACCACCAAGTAACACTGGTGACACTGAGGCAAGCGTAGAAGACAAGATTTATTTAAAGAATAGCAACACAGACTTCACAGAGAAGGGGGCCCAGAGCTGGATGTCCATGGAAGGGGGTCAATCTTGTCTTTTTTATAATTTCCAAGTTTCTTACTTATGTCCCCTCCCTTCTTTCCACCTCTCTGGTGAAAAAGATGGGGAAAGGGGCCATCAGGGGGAGCCACCCTGAGAGTACTCATTAATAATTCCCTGCTGGGAGGGACAATCTCCCTGGAGGCTGGTGACTTTTTGTTTCTGGGTTGGAGGAGGAAAAACTGTGCTGAAGGTGTTAACATTCCAATACCCCAGAAGCAGGTGACTTTGACCCAGTGCTGGGTGGGTGGGGGTGTGTGTGTCCTGAAGGTATTAACATTCCATTCCCCTTTGAACCAGCTTCCATCTTCCCAACCAGGCCAGATTCATCTCTTTATACCAACTGCCTGACCTTTGCTCTTGCTTTACTCTCACCATCCTCATCTTTCTGTGTCCTAACAAGGTGACAGGCGTGCATCGTGCATCCGCACACATGACATCCCTGTGATTACAGCTGTATGCCACTGAGCCTGGAGTAAACTTCTTTATGAAATGCAGCACCTCAGGCTAGGTACAGCTTGAAAGCTGTCATTCTGTACATCTTGGAGGTCAGCCGCCCTCCCCAGCATGTAGCAGTGGTGCCCTTCCTCTTTTGAATATAGCCCTCCCCGCTTATTTTTTTTTGGTACTGGAGATTGAACTCAGGGGCACTCGACCACTGAGCCACATCCCCAGCCCTATTTTTTAATGTTTTATGTAGAGACAGGGTCTCACTGAGTTGCTTAGCACCTCCTTGCTGAGGCTGGCTTTGAACCCGCGATCCTCCTGTCTCAGCCTCCCCAAGTGCTGGGATTACAGGCTTGAGCCACCGCACCCGGCTTTCCCGCTTATTTTAAAGGAATGTGTTTTTCTTTGTCTCTTTTCCCTCTTCCTCTTCCTCCCGTATGCTTCTCCTTTGCGGGAAAAGCAATAAACCTTTTTCCTTTTTTTCAAAACCGTGTCCTCCTGATTAAATTGGCATCAGGGACAAGGACCAAGCTTTCAAGCAAGTAGCAAGGAATGGCAAGGTGGCAACATGAGGCAGAGTAACAGAAGGTGGCTACCCACAGGCAGAGTGGCAAGAAAGCCCAGGGGTGAACTGCATACCTAAGGTTTTTTTTTGGTACTGGGGATTGAACTCAGGGGTACTTGACCACTGAGCCACATCCCCAGCCCTATTTTGTGTTTTATGTAGAGACAGGGTCTCACTGAGCTGCTTAGCGCCTTGCCGTTGCTAAGGCTGGCTTTGAACTTGCGATTCTCCTGTCTTAGCCGCCCAATGTGCTGGGATTATAGGCATGCACCACTGTGCCTGGCTTGTGATTAATTAATTAAATTAAATAAAAAACTGAGGGCCTTGCACATACCGGGCAAGACAAGTTTCTAACTTTAATCATTTAACTTCTTTTGCTATCTCCTGTAATTTTTTTTTTTTTTTGGTACCAGGGATTGAACTCAGGGGCACTTAACCACTGAGCCACATCCATAGCCCTATTTTGTGTTTTTTTATGTAGAGACAGGGTCTCACTGAGTTGCTTAGGGCCTCGCCATTGCTGAGGTTGGCTTTAAACTCGCGATTTTCCTGTCTCAGCCTCCCAAAGTTCTGGGATTATAAGCGTGAGCCACCACGCCCAGTTTATCTCCTGTATTTGAAGTGGGATAGAATACATAAGCATAGACCGGGTATGGTTGCACATACTTATAATCGCAGTGGCTTGGGAGGCTGAGGCAAGAGGGTCACAAGTTCAAGGCCAGTCTCAGCAACTTGGTGGGACCCTGTCTCAAAAAATACATATATTAAGGGCTGGGTTTAGCTCAGTGGTAGAATGCTTGGCTAGCATGTGTGAGGCATTGGGTTCAATCCTAAGCACCACCTAAAAATACATAAATCAAATAAAGGTATTGTATTCATGTACAACTAAAAAGATTTAAAAATATATATATATATACACACACACATATATATATATTAAAAAGAAAGATTGAGATTATAGCTCAGTGGTAAAATGTACCTTGGTTCAACCCCCAGGACTCCTTAAAAACATCCAGATTTAGGGGCTGGGGTTGTGGCTCAGTGGTTGAGCGCTTGCCTAGCATGCGTGAGGCACTGGGTTCGATCCTCAGCACCACATATAAATAAATAAAAAATAAAGGTCCATCAACAACTAAAAAAAAAAATATTAAAAATCCAAGCCGGGCGCGGTGGCTCACGCCTGTAATCCCAGCACTTAGGGAGGCTGAGACAGGAGGATCGCGAGTTCAAAAAAAAAAAAAAAATCCAGATTTAAATTCCACTTTGACATACATTGCTTATAAACAACACTAAAAAGTCGATTATCAGACCTTATCCACAAGTTCATAAATAACCTATTGCCTGATCTAAAGAAAAACAGTTCCAGGAATGCTTTTGCTCAGCAGATATATTTTTCTGTGATTTATATTTTTAGGATATTATTAATTCATTTAATTTACAAAGCAGAATGGTGAATATCTTCCCTTACCCCTTCAAGATGGGGAAATTAATAAAGGTTTTTATGACAAACAAGGAAGAAAACAAGCAACCTGTTATGGGTTGGATATGCGGTGTCTCCCCAAAGCTCTTGTGTTAACGTGGGAATGTTTTGAGGAGAAATGATTGGATGGTGACAGCGGTGACCTACTCAGTCCATCCTGGATTGAAGGGACTGGATGGGAACCATAGGCAGAAGGGTTGTGGTTGGAGGAGGTGGGCCACCGGGGCATGTCCTGGAAGGGTTCCTCTTCTGGTGCCTCCCTCTGCTTCCTGCTGCCTGGAGGTGAGCAGCACTCCCTCCCACACCCTTCTGCCGGGATGTGCTGCCTCACCTTGGGCCCAGAGCGTTGGAGTTGGCCTCCCATGTACTGGACTGCTGAACTCTCCTAGAGGCACACATCTTCCCCCCAGCCCCTCCAACTTTCTCTTCCTGCTTCCCAGAGGCCATGTCCTGAGCAGCTTCCTTCTGCCATGCTCTTCCACCATGATGTGCAGCCTCATTCGGGACCCAAAGCAATGGGGACATTCCACCCCCAATTAAATCACTGAAACTGTGGGCTGAGGAAAATTTCCCCTCCTCTAAATTGTTCTTCTCAGGTATTTTGGTCACACAGATGTGCAGCTGACTAACACAGCCGGTAAGCACATAGAGGAGTCTTGCGTTCTGGTTCACTCAGCTATGAGCCTGAAAGTTTTTTTTTTTGTTGTTGCTTCTTTTTTGTTTTTCTCTTCTGTGTATGAAACCCAGGGCTCACACAAGGTAGGCAAGTGCCCTCTCACTGAACTACACCACCAACATTGAACTTGAGGCTTACCTTGAGCAAGGAAGTCTGTTGGCTTCAGTATGGAGTGTGGGTTGGACAGGTAGGCTGAAGGTGGAGAGATGGTCAGGCACTGACCACCGTTGTGATGGCAATGCAGGTGGACAGGGAGGGATGGTCCTCTGGGTTTTCCAAGAGTCAGAACACTCGTGATCACAGAAAAGCGATAATACTTGACCAACACATTGGAGGGCAGAGGAAAATAACAATCTTCATAAGTGCTTAGTTAGAAAGGACGCTTTTACAAAAAGACAAATTAGGAAGAGACAAACAAATTTATTAAAATGTTTGTTTGATATACATATAGGACATACCCAGAGATTGAGGAGTCTTCAAAGAGGAGCCTTTGAATCCCAACTCACAGCATTTTTGACAAAGAACCTACATTTGTAGAGAAGTGATAAGACAAAATGTTACCAGTGTCCTAGGCCAGGGGCTTGACCCTGGGGGACCCAACTAACCAGGTCTAGATCCTCTACCACCCACCACCACCCAACAACAAAGCAAGCAAACAGAAAATGTCATGGTGAAATGCAGTAAAGAAAGCTGTAATCAATGTGGCCATACTGGGAAGGCCAAGTAAGATCTAGATAGGAATTGGAGATAGGAATTTGGGAATAAAGGGTGAGATACTAAATCTCAAAGGAAGTCCCCATAGGCCATTGAAATGCAGGAAACACCCAAGAACAATTGCAACTCTGGAATGAGATGCCTTTGGTCCACACCCTTGTAGCCTGGGGATGGGGGGGGGGCAGGTGTGGCTCAGGGATTAAGTACCTCTGGGTTCAATCCCTGGTAATAAATGAATAAAACACAGGGCCTGTGCCAGAGGCTGTGATTCTGGCATCAGCAGGAACAGGAGGCTTTTAAAGGTTTTTTTGGTTTGTTTTTTGGTACCAGGGATTCAATCCAGGGACACTTAACGATTCGGCCACATCCCCACACCTTTCTTATATTTTATTTATAGACAGGGTCTTACTGAGTTGCTTAGGGCTTCACTAAATTGCTGAGGCTCACCTTGAGCTCATAATCTTCCTGCTTCAGCCTCCTAGGATGCTGGGATTACAGTTATGCACAACTATGCCCGGAAACAGGAGTCTTTTAAAGGCATCATTCCACGTGTTCTCTGTTGAAGTTGTCAGTCACTTGTTAATTTGGGAGACTGCTATTTCCAAGATCTTGTGGTACCATCCCCAAAGTCTGGATAACATCATTCCTATGGATAACTCTGTCTAGGCTGGGGAAGAAAGGTAACCCCATTTCCCTGAGATTAGGGAGGGAGAGAGATTAGGGAAGTGGATGGAGACAGGAAGAGAAAGAAACAAGTCCACTTAAAAATTGAAACACTTAAAAAGTTAGTTGCAAGTCGGGCATGGTGGTCCACGCCAGTAATCTCAGCACTTAGGGAGGCTGAGACAGGAGAATCACAAGTTTAAAGCCAGCCTCAGCAATGGTGAGCACTAAGCAACTCAGTGAGACCCTGTCTCTACATAAAACACAAAATAGGGCTGGGATGTGGCTCAGTGGTCGAGTGCCCCTGAGTTCAATCCCTGGTACAAAAACAAAAAAAAGTTGCAGTGACAGTAGCGAGGGCTATATTCAAAACATAAAGTGGACCCTTGTTACACCTGAACCCTCTTTCAGAGACATTTCTTCTGTGACAATCTCAGACCTGTCTTTGGAGTGCCGACAGGAGCTTTAGGTTTAAACAGAGGAAGAATTGAGCAAGCTCGGTCAAACTATGGTCTGGTTGATCATTCTCTCAGTGTTGGTTCTGCAGGTGGTCTTTTTCTTGGGGGTGAGGGGCTACTGATGAACTCAGCATAATTAAACCCAGTCTAATTCTATCTTAAGATTGGGAGCCATCCCATCACATGGTTATGAGAAGTTTATTTCTGTTTTACTTGCTTGGAATTCCTGCCCATGCCTTGAACCTATTAATAGGTTACTATTAATAGGACCTACTGTTAATGGCTCCTTGCTTCCTCAGGTTTGCTTGTGAGCTTGTGGGAGAAATTGCCCGAGTAACAGTCAACCAGATGCTCATGCTTCCCTATAGCTGCCTCCCCTCTGACCCCACATCTGATCCTCCACCCTACGATGCCCCCCCAATAAGCAGGAAGTAGCCAGACAGATTCTGGCGCCCTGTATCATCAAAGAGGTCGGAATGTTGTGTGGAGAGATGGCGGCTAGACAAAGGGGGGCTGGGCATCTGGAATCACCCGTGCGCGTCAAACAGTCGACTGCTCAGTGCTCTGACATCAACAAATCATCAGTGAACATGCTGACTCTGAAATTAGCCCATACCTGTCACTGGGCCTTAGCCAACCAAGCCAACCAAGAAGAGATGCCTCTTCATGAGAATCCCCCTCCCTCAACTTACCCATAAAAATGGCCTCTCCCAGTCTTGGGTGCAACTTCCCCAGCCCACACTGGTGGACCAGTGAACCTCGCCCGAGAGCAGACCCCAATAAAGCCATGGTTTTACCTTTTTGGCTAGTGGTTGTGGTCTTTACTGCTGATCTGACTTAACACCTATCGGTGCCTGGCTTTGACTAGGTAATTATCCTCCCTGAAATCTCAGTGATGCCTCCTAAAATCCAATGTTAGAATCTGAGTTTACTCCCTATCTAGAGATGTTAAGCCATGGGTTCATTAATTTGGTATCTGCTTCTGTATTATGGTTGCCAGAACCCTGTCAGGTGTAAATTCCCAAGACACCTACCTTTGTAACTCTTTCTGTTATAAAAACCTCCCTGCTCTTGGACTGGGCACTGTCCTGGCCCTGCTTTTGGGTGTGAGATAGTCACTGATCACAATATAAGCTCTCTTATGTACACAATATAAGCTTGCTTGATTTACAATTTTCTTTGCATTGTGGGTTCAACAGTACTGGGGATTGAACTCAGGGGTACTCGACCACTGAGCCACATCAGAGACTGAGTCTCACTGAGTTGCTTAGCACTTCACCATTGCTGAGGCTGGCTTTGAACTCGCAATCCTCCTGCCTCAGCCTCTGGAGAGGCTGGGATTACAGGCATGGGCCACCACACCTGGCCTGCAGGTGGTTCTTGAGAAGTCCTTATCTCTTGAGTGGATATTTTCTACTTATTGTTTTGGGTGTTTGTCTATCAGACCTCTGATCCTGTAAGGGAGTGATGCCTGGAGACTTGGAGGCATATTCCAGTTCTTTGAAACAGGGTGATGCAAATCTTGCCTCAGTGTTTAAGGAGGTTGAGAGGGGTTAGGTAAATTTAGGGCTAAGAAATGTTGTATTGTTAGTTTTTAGGTCAACACTTGTGGTGGAACAAAATGGAAACCTTAGCAAGCTTTGCAATGTGACCAAACAGAATGGCAAAACTTTAGCAGCTTAAGAGCTGACAGGCTGACACACAGCAGCTCTGCTTACTGACATTTAACCATAGAGGCTTGCAGTAGCTGATAGGGGCTTGTAACAAGACAAGGGCCGTAGCTGAAGCAGGAAACAAAGTAGCAGGGACAGAACAGTCTCCCTTTAGGCTTAGTGCCGTACAAGTCCCTAAGCTGTATGAGGTAAGAGTCCTTAGGCTGTTGACAAGCTTGTACTCTTGTGAGGAATGCAGACTGCACCCTCCAATCGAGTCTCATCAACTCCCTTGACCTGATGTACCCAAAACTAGCTTATATGTAAAAGTAAAAGTCTAGCTGCCTTCGAGGTTCAGACTTTGGGAATTATCCTTCTGGGCTGTGGCGTCACTGTTAGCGCAAAAGACCAGGATGGCAGCAAGCTTCACAAACCAGCTCAGCGCTTTATTCAGGAATGGAGCTTCACACAGCAACAAGGGAGGCGGGGAGAAGGTGATAGGGCGGTGGAACCCAGTTTCCTGACGGAAAGCGGCTGGCAAAGAAAGGGACTGGGTTTTCATAGGCTATTTCGGGCTGTGGTGTAGTGAACAGCGTGCTAGTTCTCTGGGGCACTGAGGAATTTGGGGCTTGTTCCATCAATCAATGAAATGGTCAGTTTTAGTGCTCGGGAATTCGGGCCCAGGGTCAGGGGGGTCTTGTGAGCTGTGGATGAGGACACTCCTCCTTTATCTGCAATTAGCTCCAGGAAAACATTTGTCAGGGGAAGTGAGAGGTGTCAGCATATGGTATTTTTCTTTTCTCTCAGGCTACATTATTTTCAATTCCCATATCTATTAGTTGCTAATAAAGTGTTGCTTCCAGATCTCCATGTTCTGACCCTCCTTTCCTGCTATGCTACAGCTCCTTAAATGATTAACATGCCCATGTTCAGAGCCAAACAGGAACAGGACCCAAAGTTTAAGATAATAAAGAAAAAAAAGACAAAATGAAGTTGGAGGTGCCAAGCTTTATCCTGCTTTTAGTTACCCTTAGGGCATCTGCAGGCCTGAGAGTCACTGCTTTTAGAGGAGGCTTCTTTTCTAAGTCCCTGTTACAAAAAAGGAAAGGTCTTTTGAATTCCTATGGGTGCAATTTTGGGAAAGGCAATCCCTGGTAGGTAAAGACTAGTTACTAAGGCTGGTTAAAGTAGATCCCTCGCCTGCTCCCCTCTCCAGGCTAACAAGCTTCCAGAGACCTTCCTTAAGTCTCAGCTGTTAACCTTTGCTCTCCCTGGTGGGGGTGGGGCAGAACACTGGTTGTTTTTGCAAATCTGTGTCCTGCCTTTAGGCAAATAAAAGAGGGTGGAGAGGGCTTAGCATCCTTATCAGGAAAGTGTCAATGGATGCCTTGGAAGTACACTACAGAGGAGGTGGGAAAGGAGGAGGGGCTGGAAGCCACCCTTGGAGGAGATGCCTGTCCCTGCCTCTAGGGCTTTGAGGCAGATGTCAATCTTTGAGATGCAAAAGACCCAGGAAACAGGTCATTGTTTCTTTCTTTTTTCCTTTTTTTGGTAAGGAGGATTGAACTCAGGGGCACTTAACCACTGAGCCACATCCCCAGCCCTATTTTGTGTTTCCTGTAGAGACAGGGTCTCACTGAGTTGCTTAGCGCCTCGCCGTTGCTGAGGCTGGCTTTGAACTCTCGATTCTCCTGTCTCAGCCTCCCAAAGTGCTGGGATTACAGGTGTGCTTCATTGTTTCTTAACTACATTATAAAAGGCAAAGGCCAGAGTCACTTCTGTAGAGTGTAGGGGGAGGGTGAGTGGGCTGTGGATGGATTTTGGGAAAAGCATTCATGTATTACTTCTGGAAGTATATAAAAACATATATTATACAACAGGTCTTCTGGCAATACTCATATTTTGCCCCATAGCATGAAAAATAATCATTGCTATTGCAATAATTACTGAATATTTGGACTCGGAGAACTTTTTTTTAAATTTTTTTTTTATTTTTTTGGTACCAAGGATTGAACTCAGGGGTACTCGACCACTGAGCCACATCCGCAGCCCTATTTTGTGTTTTATGTAGAGACAGGGTCTCACTGAGTTGCTTAGCGCCTCGCCATTGCTGAGGCTGGCTTTGAACTCGCGATCCTCCTGCCTCAGCCTCCCTAAGTGCTGGGATCACAGGCTTGAGCCACCGCGCCCGGCTTCGGAGCACTTTTGACATGTAACAGGCTCCCCTCAGTTCCTCGTCGCCTTCTACTCAGATACTTTCCCTGGGTAATGTTATGCCCACATCATGGAGTCCCCAAAGACCACCAGGGAGACCAAGGCATGTATGTAAAAGCAAAGAGCCTTTATTCGGGCTTAAGCTCCGTCTCTCAGACTTAACTGATTCAGCGGGTCCGTGCAGAGAGCCCTGAACAATGGCTGAGAAGGTTTTTATAGGGGGAGGGGACAGGTGGCGGCAGTGGACATGACCTATGCATCACATCATGACACAAGCACCAATTACAATGGTACAGCACCTATGGTGACAATAGTGACCATTCAGAGTTTGAGGGGTGTCCATAATGATAGATATGGGAATTAGAAAAATAATGTAGTCTGAGGAAAAGAATGGCCAAGCATTACCTTCATTTCCCCCAACAATGTTTTCCTGATGTTGGTCATGCTGGCAGCTCCCACCTTCCCAACACTGTCTTTTTAATGCTAATCATGCTGCCAGCCCTTACCTTCCCCAGCTCTGTCTCTTTGATGCTACTCACAGCTCCCCCAACAAATGTCTTCCTGAGGCTAATCCAGGAAGAAGAGGGCACCGAACTGAAGTGATAAATTGATTATTTTAATTGGCAAACAACCCCAAATTCCTAAATGCCCACCAAACTGTGATCGTGCTCTTCTTTTTGCCCTTACACGTAACATTTGGTGGGACCCAATCATGGCTTTAGGGAATTTTTTGAAAATGACCAACTACAAGGTGAGTTTAAGTGACCCAGGTGGGGTTCAGGTAGACTCAGACCTCAGGAATGCCAAGTATGTGATTTTTAACCTCTTTGGTTGTCTGATCTGAGGGTGGTCCCAGAGTGGCTTCAGCCTTGAGCAATGTGTGTCTTTCCCCAGAACCAAAACTCAGGCCCACTAGTTTTTCTGGAGGGCCCAAAACCTATCATGGGGTTCATTTTAGCTCTGGTCTTTCAGTAACTTTCTTGATTAAGGCTTGAGGTGTGTAAGGTAAAAAACAGCCCTTTTGTAATTAAAAGCCCAAGGCCGTTCCCACCCCAGGGGGTTCCGCTCCGGAATCTTCCACCTGGGAAACAAAACCTAACTGCTCAGGTTAGCACATCAAAAGAAGACCGCTACTGCTTATCTGCCCCCAATCTTAAAGTGACCAATCCCTAGCTCACCACGTGGTTTTGTAGTGGGACCTATAAAATCCCTCCCGCGTGTCCCCTCTTTCTCTTCTTTTCCTCTTTCCTTCACCCGGGCGCCCACTCCCCTGAATAAAGGATTTTCCTGGCTGTACAGAGGTGTTCGTGTCTGGCTGGCCGCTACCCTAACAAGGTGGAGTGTTTGAAAACACTGGGAGGAGACTGCATGGGAGGGCGACACAGTGAGGGTAACTGAGCAAGCTTTCTGTTTAGTAAAGAGGAGGAAGGACACTGCCTCCACACCCTTTCTTCCTAGGGTGTTTCCTTGAAAATGTGATAGACCCATCAAGAGGTCCAGCTTTGCCGGTAGGGAGAAGGTGCCAGTGGCATATGCCTTTGTTCCAAACTACCAGGGAAGTTGAGGCAGGAGGATTGGAAGTTCAAGGCCACCTTGGCAAGTCAGAGGCCAAACTGGGCAACTGAGTGAGACCCTGTTGCAAAATAAAAAGGACTGGGGATTTAGCTCAGTGGTAGAGCACCCCTTGGTTCAATCCTCAGTGCTGAAGGAAGAAAAAAAGAGAGGTCTAGGCTTTTGATTATACAATGCAAATTGTGGACTTTGTATTCTCCTAACTGTAAACACTTCCTTCCAAGGTTGTCCTAGAAATCCCTCCTGGGAGGCAATCACAGAATTAAGAGATGTTTTAATTATTCTCTTTTCTACTTTTCTATATAAAATTCTGTTCAGACTTTGCAGTCACTTTTCTGCGTCCTTGTATGCATGTAAATAAACGGTCTTTCGCTTGCAGAGTTATTTCCCCAAATATCTGCTAGACAAACTATAAAATAAGCTACTTAAATAGAAGCAAGACTGTCAGGAAAAGTCATATGAAGAATATTCAATGTAAGTGAACTGGGTTTGGAAGAAACGATACTGTGACTATGACCCATGATTCTGTACCACCTTTCTCTCCTGGACCAAACAACTCAGGCTCCTCAAACTTTTTGTCAGGTTGAAGAAGAAATATTACTTTATAGCTTTGGTCTTTGTAAGAGTGTTACTTAATTACTGGTCTCCAAAGTGCTCTTTAAATATGCATTCAAATGGTAACATTTCTGTGCTAGGTTTGAATCATAGCTCTTAGGAATGCTAGCTTGCAGTCATCTTGCGAAACTGCTGTGATAAAGGCTGCTTCCTGACATCACTTGCAGATAGATATCCCTCTGCCTTTGTTGTGCTTGGGTAAGCTGCTTATCTCAGGGATTCCTGCCACGAGCTTCCTGCTCTGTCCTAACTACTGTTCCCGCTTGAGAAACTCCCAATTTTAAACCCACCTATGAGCAACCAGTACCACCCTTGGAACCTGATCTCCTGAACTGCCCTATAAAAACACTATAACCCCAGTGCTGCCGTCCCAGAGTTTCAGAGCAGTGGCTCATCTTGGTCCACTGGCATCATAAACCTGAGTTCTGCAACCCTTTACGTGATGTTAGTCTCTTGCTGAACGTGATTTCCACAAAAAAGTAACCCTTTACTTTTGAACTTCGGTGTTCATGGCTGCATTGTCTAACCTTAGCAAGACTCCTGCTAAGTCAATTTTTTTCCCTATAGTTATTCTTGTTTTTTCATCTTTAAAAAAAATTTTTCCAAGCTGGGCACGGTGGCTCACGCTTGTAATCCCAGCACTTAGGGAGGCTGAGACAGGAGAATCGTGAGTTCAAAGCCAGCCTCAGCAATGGCGAGGCACTAAGCAACTCAGTGAGACCCTGTCTCTACATAAAACACAAAATAGGGCTGGGGATGTGGCTCAGGGGTTGAGTGCCCCTGAGTTCAATCCCTGGTACCAAAAAAA